>JADQWA010000746.1:0-82757 GCA_018344505.1 Nebria ingens riversi
AATGAATCAAATCACCAAAAAGAAGCGAACGTCCCACCTCTACTCACCATCACTGCAATGATGTCATCGAATAAAAACTCTAAATGAGACTAGCAGTGACATCTAACAACAAACTAGTCAGCTATTTACTTTAAAATAAAAATATACACATAACAAAACAAAATTCTATTTAATGAATGCAGCTTTAGACATAAAAATAAATACTAATTCATGTTTAAAACTCTTAAAATTACAATATTTACACGCAAATTATTCAACTCAAAACGAGACTGCTGGCACTACCACCACATACTAGTATGAACTATTTTATTTTTAAATTAAATTTTAGACTTACTATTAATGAATTACTAATCATATTTTTTGGTTTAATAAATTATATATTTTTAAAGACTATTTATACGCAAATTGTACAACTATTTTTTCCATGATTGCTCAAAACGAAACTGCTGTCGCCATCTCTTATCACCACTATATACCTGTTTTGAAATATAAATATATTTTGTTAAATATCTCAGAAACGGTAATAGTAACCGAAAAACCTACTTAATTAAAGTTGTTTGAGATATTATTGTCTATAAATTTCATTTATAACAATTTGCTCAAATTTGCTTCTGCTTAGCAGGGTTTGCTTGCAACTCAAAAATGGATGCTTCGATTAAAAAGTTTATTAAGCGATAATTGTTTATTGATTTATTTTACACAAATGTTATTGGTTTAGAAACTCTATTTTGTTTTATAGCATTTGTAATATAATACTACGAAATAAATATCTATGTGTGCAATAAATAAAAATTTAATATAATAATTATATGAGTGTTTTTTGTTAATAGGTGCAACGATATAAAAATATAGTAAAATCAATAAAAAATATTTAAAGGTATTTAATTGTGAGAGCAATAGATGATTGTAAATAAGAAATCTCGTAAGAGTCATCAGCTTTTATTGTATACATTCGTTCATTCCCTTCTCCAGTCTGAAGAAGGTCATTGCATTGATTCAGAACCGACCGACAAACCAAACCGGCTTGTTCTCAACGCAATACAAACGGCATTTGCTATCGTTACTACGGTGTTGTGTTTATATATTCCTCGCGTTTGTTTTTATATATATATATATATATATATTATATATATATATATATATATATATATATATATATGTATATATATTCCAACAGATTATTTAAATATAGCAACTATTCGTTTGCATGCTCTACTCATTGCACATAGAGTTGGTATGGTAGCTATGGATCAAAGATCTATGGATCAGAATGGCATCGAGCTGTCAAAAGTGTCTTATTGTATATATCAGAAAATATAATAAATAATTATGCTCAAATAAATGTTTTTCATTGTTTAATAGTGTTTTTGTGTTAATAATTGTTGTGAATATGTGACTCGGATATCTACTTCGTTGATAAATCACGTCCATAACAACGAAAGGTAGGTGTTTTAGATCCATTCTAATTATTATTGTACATTTATTTATTAATATATGAAATAAAGTAAAAAACTTATCAGAAAAGATGCATTAGTCAATGAAATTGTTAAATATAATACAACGTTGATTATAATCAGCTGTACTCGGTTATTCGTTGCGCATACCGTGTGTGCGCAACTAATGTTTAAGGGATGCGTTCTAAATTATTACTTCTCTATTACTAAATAGGATTTTAGATGTTTGGTTGGAACATATTTACGTATTAATATAAGAATAGAAAATATATAGCAGCATTAAATATAAAAACGCATCGCGGTTAAAAAGATACACACGATTTCCGGCCCGACAATAACACACTTCCGGTCTTAGAAAACAATGTTATGGCCCTGATTAGAGTGAGTCACGTTTTAAACTGGCCTAATTCGAATATTTCCTTGAAGTAACTAAAAGAATACAGCTGTAAGTTATAAAATATTATTTGATGGAAAGCTGTTTGATCTTAATAAATATATACTTGGTATGTATGTACATTAATTTTGAAACCCACATGGCTCATATCAACATACCCACGTACAAACATAACTTGTATAGTATACCTACATGTATCACTTGCATTAAAAAGTGCATATTTTTACACTGTAAGCCCTTATGGTATCAAATTACTTTGTTTCGCCTAAAATAACAAAATATTTACACTTTAAATTTACATCCATGTTTATAAATATTTATTTACGATATATACGCATTTAAAAAAAAAAACGATTCGTTAAAAATTTTTTTTTTTTTAAACTTATTAAGAAAATGTATGACTCGTTTATTATTTGTCCGGACTTGTAAACGGATTAACGGGGTACACATTTCGTCGTTTCCGTCCATGAATCACACCTAATTGTAAAAGTACAGGGTGGGATTTGGCCAAAACGGCGGCAGCCCCTAAAAGAGCAAAACCAGCAATAGGAATTAATAATCCTTTTAACGGGTGTTGTGCACCGCCTCCACCGTGTTGGGGTTGGAGACCAAAGCCGCCTCCAGAGCTGTGTCCCACCGATGGGATCCCAAATCCTCCTCCAGCGCTGTGTTCCACGGATGGGATACCAAAGCCTCCTGCACTGTGTCCCACTGATGGGACCCCATACCCGCTTCCACCACTATGTCCTGAATTCGGGACTCCATACCCAAAACTAGGGTAGTTTTGCCCAAAATTAGTAGCGCCCCCAAAGTTGTGGTTCCTTTCGCTGAAGCTGGATTCGCCTTGTGGTATATTAGGTCCGGTGGGTTGTCCTGTAGGATAATTGTTTGCTAGGGAATAATCAGGGATGCCTGGGGCACCGTAACTATATCCGTTTCCGGATGTGTGGTAATTGGGGCTGTAACCTGTGTTGCCTACATTAATACCTGTTCCAACCGCGAAATTAGGCCCTGGAATTAACAGTGTTAGCGCGATATTTATATATATATATATATGATTTTAAATGTAGTTTGTTTCCGTTTTACCTGATGGGTAAAAAGCCCCTTTTCTGTCTGCTTGCGGTTGGAAGAATGTTCGTTTTTCTTGCGTTGCGTCCTCTATGCCATCTTTATTAGTATCTTTTTGATTCATTTTGTGTTGATCTTGGTTACCATTTTGAATAGTGTTTAAATTCTAAATAATATATACAAATAAAATGAAATATATCTGCACTGGTCTTTCTTATACTAGTATTCGATTGTTCAATTATGAATTAATAGACGCTCAAAACGGATATTTTCGTTTAAATTTCGACTTTAAAATTATTATTATTATTATTGTTTGTGTAGTTGGCACTTAGGGAAACATATTTATTTAAAATTTTAAATTATTCATGCCGAGAATACTTACTTATTACTTCATATAAGAAAGTAGAAATAAGAACTGAGTTGTTTATGGTTAGTTGCTCACAAATGTTAAAAAATCTTTGCGCAACTAACCACTAACACGAAAACAAATACATATTTCCCTTAATTAACACTTTTCTAAAAGTGCTTATATCTAATATTTATCAATTCCCCAAATATAACATCTGACAAAAAATAGGAACTAACAACTTGGCGATAAAGGAAAGTTAGTTTTAATGATAAATTAGTGGTTAAACAAGATAACTAACTTACCAATTCATCTTTGTCTTTAGTCGAGTGTGTTATAGCTCCTATCTCAACTTGGAACAGAAAAGTGGTCACCAGCAAAAAAAGCCAGTTCATTCTAATAAAAAAAATAATAATAATAATATAACTAAGACCTATTTCCCCCCCCCCCCCCAACCCTTTAAGAACTACGTTTAATAGTTTAATAATAAACACACACACACATTTTAATTGTGTAATTTTTATATATATATATATATATATATATATATATATATATATATATATATATATATATATATATATATATATATATATATAATAAAGTACGTTTACCTTAAAAGGTAATTTTTATTTAGTTGTTAACACGGCTATCTATAACAATAGACTGAGGTATCATCTTCAGAATTGTGGTTATTTTATGTAGTCTGGCCTGAATATCATCTGTAATATTGTAATCATGTGCATTGTTGTGGATTTTCTCTATATTCGCAATTGTTTCATGTAGACCGAGACCGTGTCGTTATTATTTTTTTGTTTACCACATATCACTGGCGAAACATTTATAAAATGGCATTAGATTAGAAGAAAAAAAAATATTGCGATAGGTCTCCCACGTTGCCCATTTTACTTTCTTATTCAAAGTTGAAATTTTAACGAAAATATCTGTTTTGAGCGTCTTTTAATCCACATTAAATATTTGAGCACAGTTGTGTGTCTGGAACTCAAAAACACATCAGTTAAAATGATGAAACATGATACTTAAAGTGATTTAAATTTAATTTAGATGAAACAAAAATTGCAATAATTGTCTAACCGAAAGTTGGACGTCGATTTTAGTTTTTGTCTATTTTCTGATAAACCATAGGTTATTTTGAAAATGTACTTATTTAGTAAACGAGAGGCAATAAAATTGTCTACATTTTTTTTTTGAAAAGTTTTTTAAAATAGCTTTCGGTTTACGTGCTATGCACGTTTGAAATATCCTATTTGTTTAGCCTATTTATTTAAATATTTATGCTTCGAAATGTTTGTTTTTTTTATTATATTTGTATTTTAGTGGTATAAGAATGTATGTAGATATGTTTTATAATCAATTCAATCATCTTAAAGATGTTTTTGAATCAAAACTTGTGCAAATATAATAGAACATATTTAGGAATTTTTAATCGATTTTATTACTTAACTGTAACGGTTGCCACCTCACAAGTGTGACAAACACCGAGTTGAGTTGCGTGTTTATTTAACAGTGTATATAATAATTTCTCTTTCATTATATTGTGAAAGCTTAACGATTCAACTGGAGCAAAGTCGTATTGTTTTATTTAAATTCAATTATCAAATAAAACAATGATTTTAATCTGAGTTAAATCATTAAAATAACCCTTGAAAATGACCCTTTTACACTGCTATCATTGTTGCATTGTGCAATATCAGAAAATGGTGAACGTAACAAAAAAAAATGCTTTCTTAACCCTGACGGTAGTCCTGCTCCTGATAGCCATTTCCCCCTGGCTATAAAAAAAGATGGCTACCGCAATTGTCAAATGTTTCACCGTCCTTTCCTCCCAGCGCCCACATGCTACCCCCATTGCAGTAACTGGAGTTTATCGTAGATGACACCACAAGCCTGGGCCATTTTGTGGATTGTGCCAACCACAAAAATGATTGTCATATTTTTTATCTTCGGCTATTTGATGTGTTTCATATGTAGTTATTTAGAAATTTATAAAAAACTTCTTTTTCAAATGCAATATAGATATACACCCTTCGTAGAAATGCATTTTTATATATCAGTTTTATGTGAAAAGGGCCCCCTCAATATTATAGTTGTAACCAAAAATATTTTTATATATATATATATATATATATATATATATATATATTTTGTTAAAAAAACAGTATACAATAAATCGTTGTTGCAAAATATATGAATATGTACGTAATAATGTAGCTACTGTCAGTAAATGTAATATAGGTTGGACCATCTGTTGGCTTATTTTTGAAGTGCATGTTATTTCGACAGTTTGCAACACTGACGCACTTGACATTGATAGATATGTAGTGTCAAACCTCCGCTGTAAGGAGGTTTAACACTACATATCATTCAATGTGAAGCGCGTCAGTGTTGCAAACTGTCGAAATAACACGCACTTCAAAAAGAAACCAACAGATGGCCTACTCTATATAAACCTTTTCATTACAAATAGCTTGGAATTTAATTCGTATTTATCGTATTTGTTATCCTTTTAAACTGCATAGTTTATTAATTATTTGCTATTAAATAGGCATGAAGTTATGTATGTATGTATGTGAGTATGTAGGTATGCATGTGCGTATGTATGCAGGTATGTGTGCATGTATATATGTATGTATGTATTAAAATTACATGTGACTCGTGACGTCACAAGTCATGTATCAAATACTGCCCCACCAAACAAGTGTATAGTGTAGAAAACACTAGATCTAACTATCTTTATTTCGTCATCAGGATGATTATCAACGTACAACTTTAAACAGTCATATCTTAAATAATTAAAATTTTCAACATTTAAATTACGATTTATAATGTAATCTTACAAGAAGCTTTTATAAAAAATTAAATAAAACTTTTTTATGATGATATTTAACTAGATGTAAAATTAGATACCTAGGTATATATATATTGAAACATATGTTTATATTATATATGGGTATGTTTTCAATTTGTTTCAGAGAAAATGGCTCAATTCCTGAAATTCAGACGCTCCAGTCAATCGTCAACTTCCAGCGTATATATGCACGTAAGTGTTCAGTATTTTCAGCACGTAAAGTTTGTAATATTAAGTTCTATCAATCACAAAGCGAATATTCGCTGTAATTTCGTTATGAAAATGGGATTTTTGATGTGAAATGTTTCCTTTGGGGCGCTTTGATTAACTATTACAAATCGATATTGACTGTCGGAATGTTCAAGCAGCGATTCTGCCTGAATTAATAACCGTAACCGAATTTTCAGTAATGCCTGTCGATTCGCCGTATTTCCAACGAAAAATCCACTTATTTTCATTAACTTTGAGAAAGAATTTTATAATATATCAAACAGTAAAACATCATATCTTATACAAGATTAATATTATAAGCTATTACATATAAATTTCTGGATCATTTCAAATATTTCACTATACACATAAACATTGTTTGCTTTACTATAGTAACTGGTAACAGCTGTTGTATCAAAAATCGGCATTCGTTATTTTAATCTGCAATGATTTATGGTCCAAAGAATGTTTTATTGTCATATCTATTTTAAACTTTTATTAAAAAAATGGTTAGACGCTCAATCAAGTGCCACCATGTACGGGCGTATTCGGTATCCGGTGGTAATTGTGTAATAAGCCTTCCGGTTATACGGGAAGCCCAATTAAAATTCGGTTGGCTAGTCAATTCGGATGACTTGAACCGGATATTACGGTTATTTGATTACTTCTGGTGGTACTGACCACAGTTAATAGTTCGGTATCAAATATGTAAACTATCAAAATGTAACATCTGTTTGTTTGTAGTGGCCCAAGTATTTTGTTAAAATAACTAATTTATTACGAGGTTCACTCTGGTGGTATACTGACAAGGGGGTTAGTGTAGGGCTTAGGGTTTTGTCGAGTGCACGTGTTCACGTTGCTTTATTTATTTTTTGGTTTAAACCTGGTGTAATATTAGTTATTTTTAAGTTTAATTATGGTTTTATAGAAAATTCGTCGAGCATTGATCAAATGTTGTACTATATATTTCGGTTCGTAACTAAATGACCGGGAATCCGGTTTAATGTGTAATTTGCGGTCTCGTTAGACTGGTGTAATTTTAATTTTTGTGGCAGCCCCCAAAATGGCATACTACGGGGTAAGATATGCTCGCTAGTCGCTAACGTATACAGTTATGTTATTTATGCTTTTACCCTAACGTTATATTACTCCGAAACAATACAACCTACTATTATTAAATGGAATATAAACCTTTTACAAGCAAATTGGAATTTAATTCGTATATATCGGATTTTTTACCCTTTCAAACCGAACCTATCGTTTATTAATTATTCGCTATTAAAATATAATTGTTTTAAAGCTGGTGACGTCACAAATAATATATTAAATAAACAAATGAAGACGCAGTATTATGAATGAGATTGATCATGGTTACCAATGGGGCATTCGGGGCGTGTTGAAAACTTGATCTCTAATCACTTCGTAGTACAGTGTCACCAACTGTATAATGTAGAAAACATTAGATATCACATTTTTGCTTAGTCATTCGGATGACTATCGACGCGGAACCTCATATCTTTAAATATGTTGTGTAATTGAGTTAAAAAAATGAAATATAGATTAGTGCAAAAAGCTTTTATAAAAAAACTCAATTAAGTATTAATACTAGAATAGTAAACCAGCCATTTTATTAATAATAAAACGCTCTAACTTGAGCACAATTTAGAAACACACATCCTGGTTTTCATACAGACCGGAATTCGGAGGGGTTGTCTCGCCGCTGGTCGATGACTCATAGACACCCGCCCCACTCCCTCCTAACCCCGTACGAACCCACCCCTAAAGTTCCATTGTCTCTTATCACTAGAAACACATGCATCAATACTAGTAATAATTATTAAATAAAGATTATCTCTAATAATTAGGACATTGATGATTACGCAAAACAGTTTATAGCCTTCATACAGCTATCGTTTAATTCTATAAAATAAAAATCATTTATAGTTCGATTCTGATATATATATATATATATATATATATATATATTGGTGCAATTCTGAGCAAATCTATAATTCCGTAAGAAGAATCTGTAAAATTTTGGAAAACATGTGTATTTGTTATGATATAAAGTTGTAACATGGTGGGAATTGCGCATGTAACGTCTCTGTTATGTTGTGGAGATGTTACGTGTGACTGGATTTGTTTAAATTTAGCAAAAGTCATTTTTTTTGGTAAATGTTCTGTCATTTATTTTATATGTTTTTTTTTTTGGGTGTGTTCACAGTTGTTGAGTACGTTGGCGAGTGATCTTGATTTAATGTTGAGTGAATTGTGTACGACACCACCTCCACCGTATGCAGATTTACCAGACGAAGACGCTGAGGGTGTAGAAGGTCTTCAGATAAGGTAATTGAGCATTTTCTTGAATTAATATTGCGGTTTAATGGATTTAAAAATACGATGCGGAGTGGCTGGTATTAGGGCATTGATTTTACATCTGAATCACCCCCTATATTATTAGTGCTCTAATACTCTGCTAGAGTACTCGAAGTATTAAATGCAGTACGAAATGCAGTGAAACTCGGATGAATATGAATCGAAAATTCTTTGTATTTGAACCGTGGCCCCCAGACGCACACAGTTCCAATTAGCACGAAAAGTACTTTGAGGTTTAAAGCACACGTGTGTATATGCACTGCACGTCACCACTAAATGCACACTGCATCCACGGTCAATTTGTGCTGCAAGTGGAGTATATGATTTTAATTCGACAAATAACTGTCCGAAAATTATCTACCTACTTGATTTTAAATGACGACATTTCCAATTTTTCTCTTAGTCTATATTTAAGAAATAAATCGACTTTTCTACTCACGGCTTATGGAATTTACCATTATCTGAGCATATTCTGAATAACACGATTTTTCACAAATCTGACGTCAAAGTACGTTTAGGGCTGTAGCTCTCACAATGTTTAGCCAATCTCTCTGAAAATTTATTTCCATATTAATTAAATATTGGTTACCAATCCCTGAATCAGGAATTATTTTACCTGCATTGAATTTTTAGTAATGATTTTTTAACTATTGTCACTCAATATTAATATTTAATGACTCCTATTGCTATAACATATTTGATATCCAAGTACGTTTAGGGCTGTAGCGTCCACAATATTCAATGAATCCCTCTGAAAAAATATTTTCATGTTAATTAAATATTGGTTATCAATCTCTGAATCAGAAATGGTTTTACCTGTATTCAATTTTTAGTAGTGATTTGATGACTCTTTTTGGTATGACAAATTTGATATCAAAGTACGTTTAGGGCTGTGGCTCCTACAATTTTCAGTTAATCACTCTGAAAATAATTTTTTATATTAACAAAGTGTTGGTTATCGATCTCTGAAATAGGAAAAAATTTCTGTGTATTCAGTTTTTAGTAGGTAATGATTTTTTAATTATAATCAGTCATTGTTAATATTTCGTCCTAAGTCCTTGGCGAATAAAAATTGGTAGTTTCCGGTGGAAAGTCTATCATATATGTAGGTATGTATTTAATTCCAAGGTTTAGGTAGGAGTGTACTTCTTGCGTCTTGCCCCCTTATAAGCAATAAAATACGTAAAATTGAACATTTCCTTTAGAAATATATAAAATATCGCATACACGACAAAGAAATAACGATAAGAAGAAAAATGACAGCCAAGATAAATCCTTCACAGTCGGTTGAGCTCCGATTTGTAGTGACAATGCCTCCCTCATCTTACGAAAAGCGAAGAAAATATTTTTATTTCTTACTTAACGCACGCGGTGGTAAGAAGTGTGGTAGCGAGGGGGGGGGGGTGTAATTAACAGCAATCATACAATGATTGTTCACCGATCGACTAACCCTTTGCGCAAATCGCTAAATCCTGGATTTAGTTGGGGGTTAAGAATATAATTATAACAAACCCCCGCGTAAATCTATGAATATGTATTAAAGAGCGCGCCTCTGGTGTTCAGTATTCAAAACCATCTCTCATGGAATTAAACGGCAGCGGATTTATGTCGATGTGGCATAGGCGTACCCAAAAAAAAAACTAGTGTTATTTTTCCGTGGTGTATACTATGTGAGATAGAACGTACGCCTATGTTTTCGCCCCTCCTACCCACTACTAGCGCCGACGGCGGTCCAAACAAGACCCCTAGTGCAGTGATACTCTGTGTTCACTCTGAACTACCCCCGGGCAGCTCTAGAACTTGTATGACAGTCGAATCAAAATCTTTCGGATACATTTGACAATAGGATAAGCGCTTTAAAATGAGGGCTTAGGTCTTAATGGAAAAAGAACACTTTTATATCAATTTTCTAGCAGAGCACAAGGGGAAAATTGCTTTCAGAAATGCTCTGAAATCAATTTTTCGTGTCTATTTTTTAAATGCAGCAATGTTTTTTTACTTATACGAAGTAATTATAATAAGTAATGAAAAAGAAGTCAAAGACGAGATTTTAAAGTAAATATCCGTTTTGAGCGTTTATTAATCTATAATTAAACATTTGAACACAAATCTGTTTGTTTGTAAATGCACTGTAACTCAAAAACGAAATTTTCATTAAATTTAAAAGAAATGATTCGTTTCTACAATAATTGACCGAGTTAACTTAAGGCAGTTTTCAGTTTTTGTCTATTTGAAGGTAAACCATACGTTATTTCGAAAATGTATTTATTTAGTAAACGAAAGGCAATTAGAATTGTCTACACTTTTTGTTTGAAAAGTTTTTTGAAATAGCCCCCGGTTTACGTGCCATGAATATTTGAAATTTCGTAAATTTTAATCTATGTATACTTCGAAACTGAAATCTGAAAATTGTGTTGTTATTGAGAATATAATGTTGGTTTCTTTTTTACATGCGTATTATTTAGACAGTTAGCAACACTGACGCGCTTGATAGATAGATCCATAAATAATCGGATGGTGTGATCTCTTTAATAAAGTAATAAACATTGAAAAATATTGAACGTAGTGTAGTTTTAATAGCAATTTCAAAAAGAAACTAACAGATGGCCCTATAATTATGTTTCTGTTTGTATACCTATATACTATGTATCGTGTAAGAAAGTCGAGTGTAGATTTAATTTGGTAAAATATGATTGTATTGTGTATCAAAAAAACGTTAGTATTTCACGCGAAATACGCATTTGTACATAGTTTGTATTAAGGGGGACGTTGAATGTGGTGAGTTCGCGTCAATGATCACTACATGGCGCTAGTGTAGCATGTGGGCGCTGAGCCCCCTCGTAAACAGATGTTGCTTTGTGCTGTGTCCAAGTTAGGATACAATACATGATTATACGTAGGTACGTTACAGTTCCACAGACTGCTCATATCCGCCTTCATTTCCTAGTAACGACAATCACTCTGTACACAGTTGAATTTAGCACTTTGATGCGTACATATATAGACATTTATCAATAGTTTTTTTGTATGTGTGTGTAACATTGTCTAAAGAGTGTCTATCAATCGATCAAATACGCATTGGTCCATATTAGGAAGTGTTTGAAAATTGACAGGGGTGATAATCAGATGTGAAATACCCTCTAGGCGGATGCTTGCTACAAATGTCACAAGAAATCAAAAATGTACTCAAGTGTGTACTAGTTTATTTGGTAGAATAAATCCAGGGATGGATTCAGCTGCTTGAAACCGCGGTTGATTTAAACAAAAAAATTTGTATGTACTGAACATGTTTCAGTAAACTACCCGTATCAATCATTCGCTGAAAAATGTGTAGTGATTGAAAATATTGATGTCGCAGCAAAATCAGAATTGAAGGGTCGGGTCGGGTCGTCGTCGTGTGTTTAAAACACACATGCGTGATTCGTTTTGTATGGTTTTTTTTTCTTCGAAAATACAGCACATTTTAAGGATGTTAAACTTTATAACTGTGGATTTCGGTGTATTTTAAAGTAGCCTCAGTATATCTAGTCTCGAGTTCGTTACCCGACCGAGGTACACTACCACAGACCCTTCCCCTCTAACCTATCGCCAGCTGAATTATGCAACCCTCATCCTCATGCGCACGAGCCCTCTATAACTCATTTGGTGTGTTTTACACACACATTCACCCACATACATATATACACACGTACACACATACATACCCAACACACACACACATACTATATATATACACACACACACACACATATTCGCGTACATACACACATACATATAAATTTACGCACATGCATATATACACACGTACACATACATAAAACACTTTCGAAAAAGTAAACTAGAGAATTTACACCACTGCAGTATAAATTTTAAAATATACAACCCCATCCTGGTTTTTATTTATTTATATATTTATGTTTTTACAAAAAAAAAACTGTGCTTGGGTAGCATATTGTAATTTCCCATAAAATAGAGTAGCGCACAACCCTTGTCCGCCCTACTAATTATGTCGCTTCCACAGTGTAACAAGTTTTCAACTAAATAATTTACCTCTCCAGCAGCAGCAGCCTCCTTCAATCGGATTAACTGTATCTTCAGCTGGAGCTTCCACTTTAATTATTCAACCTAAGATTTATAAGTGTTTGAGCTAATCCCGAATTAAGACGCACCCATGCCCAATTTATTATTAAACCTATCCAATAATAATATATTAACAAACAAACTACAAAAATTTCCTTTTGTTTTAAAGCATTTAAATGCTAATTTGTTTCAAAATGCATGAACATTTTTGTTAATGCAATAAAATTATGTGCCCAATTTGTCCTGTTGTTTATTGTGTTTCCATGGCTACTTCTGGAAGCTGGATAACAAATGATACACGTTTGGCACGTGCTAGTGACAAGTGACAAACGTTGGACAAGGGGAGGGGGTGTATCTTTCAACTGTCACCCTCACTGGCAAATTTAAAATGACACTCATTTATTTTTTTTGTATATATATATATATAAAACATTTGACTATCACGCCCAGTTGCATTTATTTACAGCGACGTATAGAATAGAGGAGAGAATCGCGGGTGGGGGAAAAGGGGAGTACAAAGAGGTGAAAATATTTAAATGTTGTAGAAAATTTGAATACCTAAGTCAAAAAAAACACCTTCGAAAAGATGTACTTTGGTTTGAATATATGTTTTAGTTTTTGGAGTAAAATCACTCTTAAAGGGGGAAACTAGTGGTAGAGGGTGAGGAGGAGGGTGTACAGATTGCGAATAACACATGTAATGGCAACCTACCCCTCGTAACATCCTAGTAACATTGAATAATGCAAAAGCGAGTGTCCGAACACTAAATTGCACCTACAATAGTATATATTTTTTTCATTGATCCCCCTGGCATCCCGTGCCCAAATGAGGTCCAAACCAAGTCAGTTTTAAATAAATAAACCATCAAACAGCAAATCCTAGAAAAGCGTATTTTTATTCAAACATTTCCCTTATGAAATATATATATATATATATATATATATATATATATATATATATTTTAATCTACTTTAAAATATCTAAACACAAATTAAACAATTCTTAATTCAAGTGCGGTTTAGTGTGTTATGTAATAAAGCTTCCATCTCTATCTCTCCGAGTGAATTAATTCAATATTTAAAATGTATAGCGCGCAGTCAGTTGCGTTCATACGGCACACCGATTTGCAATCGAATCCAACTCAACCGAACGAAATATGTTTAGTTTTAATTGGAAACAACCCCGCCGCATTCGATGTTAAAACCGGTACCCGCAGAACTAATCAAATCTAGCTTGAACCACATGTGAAAGTATTTGGACATGTGTTACCGTCATCAAAAATTAGTTAGTCGAAAAGTTTACATAAATAGTATTAATCATTAGGTATATAGGCTTCACATGTTGTTGTTTGGTTTTTAAAACTTACGCTAGTCTAGAGTGGGAATTTATGTTGTTGTAAAGCTCCAGCCTTGAACACAATTCAGTTTATGATGGTGTACCTTCATGGTCCGTTTCGATTTCGCGTTATAGACTCTCCATGTTGTTCTTCTTAACTTTAAAACACCCCTGAAACATATAAATAACTTTTAGTGGTAATATTTAACACATAAACCCTACGTATCGTTTTAAATATATCGCGGTTGTGAATGTCGAAAAGTATTTGCAAGTGATGTATGAAGAGGGTGTTTTAAGTTGATTGAATTGAAGCTATTTGTTTAGAGTTACCAGTGTATAGTTATACTTTAGGAGAATTGTATAAAGTACTGGAAATCTTTCAGTAAATACATGGCTGAAACAAATGGTCAAAGCTCTAGTGCTGGCCGGACATAAAGACCAGAGCAGACGACATTATTATGACAATTAATTGTATGACAGACAGTGTGCGCCTATTTCCCCCCCCCCCCCCCCCCCAATACCCACAAGTCACGGAAGATGCTGCACATAGCATAGGGGTCTTTAATGTGAAAAGAAAAAAAAATCACAGGGCATAAATCTTGTCTTGAGAAAGGCGACCGTCAAGCTCTATAAGGCCATTGAACACCACACTGAATATAGGGATATATATATATATATATATATATATATATATATATATATATTATATATATATATTTGAAATACAGAAGCATTTACTTAATTTTGAGTAGAATAATCGAATTTGAATTTAAATTCCGATTAATTAGAGCCCAAACTCGGTTTTTTATAACAATTAGAAAGCTGTCTGTTTCCGGTTGCTCCTCCTGGAGTATGTCTCACCCGGAACTGATGCCCTGGATAAAACATCGTGTTTGGGCTCAACTTAACTGGAATTTTACCAGGAATACAACCATAAAATCAATATCGAGCTAAGACAGTTAATAAGAGTGATATATGTATATAAGTAATCATGGAATATTATTTTCAATACGCGTCGACTTATTTCGGATTCATGCAGTGCTGTAGTACGAGACTATAATCTTTTACTCCCCCTTCATTTTACTGATCTTTGATGCAAACACACACACACACTACACCGCCCTCTCCACCCCGACAGACAGTCCCTTATCTGCAGTGGATTCAAATCCAGGGCTGATGCTTGCACCATATCGTTTGCATATATACATCTTTCACTTGTTTTTCACACTTCACAACCAGAAAAAAAAAGAACGACGCATACTTAAACGAAGGGGGGCGACGGAGGGGACAAGGACTTTTTTTAATATTAAAATATTGCAAAATTTGTGGTATGATTTATGTTTTCTTGACAATAGTTAAGTTTAAAGTTACGTTGACATGTGACACTCAAAGAAATTGCTTTTTAGAAGAGATTTTTATTTGTGTAATTTGAAATATTTTTCGGCGTACATTTGTCAGTCGACGGCAAAGCAAATGGTGCACTAGAAGCAAAAGGCTTTGATTTGACTGTAAAAGCAATTTGATTGGCAACACCTTTCAAAGAGCCCTAATTATTCTTCAAACAGAATTTTATAATTAAAAGAACGCAAGCTATGGAAGAGTCTAAATTGCATTTATTTTGCACTATCACGCACCTCAATTCGTCAAAGAAAATTATTATATTTAACGAGATAAGATAGCATATATTTTAACAAAGAATCGATTGTAATGTAATTTAAGACCAGTGTTCTTCTACTGAAGGACCTTCAGCAGCCGTTCTCAACGATAATGACTATTATGAGATTGAAATAAGATTACTTCTTGAGATGAATCTCTCAGAGTCAGTCACCCTCTTATACAATCTAACCCCTGCACATAGTAATGTTGTTGATTTGTCGAAGAACGATCCCCAAGGTTCTATCAATCTACAACCCAGATGAAGAACCAATTTGTACAAATAGAAATACTAATAATTACAAATTTCTTATATGAAACTTTAAAAAAAAACAGTATTTAGTACTAAATACACACCAGTACCTTATTTTAAATAACATAATTGAATTCTAGATGAAATTACGGTTAATTTAAGCCCAAACAAGGTTTTATATCTAACCATAAACTCCAGTTAACTTCCGGCGCTAGCACGGAACTTGACTAACTTGGATTATAATAATAAAAAATCGTGTTTGGGCTCAAATTAACCGGAATTTCATCAGGAATTCACTAATGTTATTCAAAACTAGCTAAAGGTTTCAATAAACGTTATTTAATCTGAATTAAAGAAAATCGACAATACAGTATAGTTGATGTAATTTAACTCGGTACACAAAAATCAAAATTCAATAGTTGCGCGGGGGGACAGGGTATTGTGGTTGTCTCGTACGTGACTATTTCAAACTTTTTTCAACAGAGATATAGAGGTTCCTATAAAACAATTTGTGACCGAATGGTTGGACCGTTTGACCATGGATAATGTCGACAGTAATTTTTTTCGCATTTCATCGTTGTTTTTGAAGGAGGGTGGGAATGATACGGTAGATGGCCACGTACGAAGCTCATCTGTTTTTTATTGCTTTGTTTCCGTATAAAATATCCAAGGACGGAGGGCGGGGGGTAGGTATATGTAACAATAGACAGGTCTAACACGGGAGGGAAGTCTTTTTTTGTTTTACAAGTAAAGTGATTATCCTATGAATGTATTTAACGAATATTTGATGTTATTTAATTAATTTTTAGTAGGTATATAGTAATACGGCCAATTTTGATGGGGAGGTTATAAATAAATTTAATATATTACGCACACAATATATATATTGTGGAATATAATAAAATCGCTTTATGATACATTTTCTGCATCGCTAAAGGTTCGATACAGGACCCTTTTTCAGGTAATTGATTTTGAAGTTGACCTCTCACCCCTCCTGAAAAGGGCGCCGCGGGGCTGAACGGGGAAAGGTAGGAAGAGCGAATGTTTAGAATGCAAATCATTTTAGCAACTATCACAGCTGGCTGTGTAGTGTACCGAAATTCTCGCTGTAGCTAAAATCGAACGGTACCCAAGAATTCTAATTATGTGAATAATTTCAACTGAAATGAAACAGAGCTTCAAATATATTTTATGCTTTTAGTCACATGGCTCTCATGTCCCATATATTTCGTGAATTATTTAGTAAGTTATAAAGCCTGGGAGGCTATGAAAATGATGTACGTTTAGTACACGGGTATAAACCTACTCAAAATTATGACCACTTTTCTATATACGTAGGTACATACTAAAAATATGATGCTGTACCTATATCGTACATTATTTAATATTACATTTTCATTTTTAATATACGCTTGATATGTCTTTATAAAAATGTCTTTCTTTGCCATAATATATTTCTGTCAAAGTCTAAATTTCGACTATAGATAGACAAATGTTCAGGGATTCGAATGGCGTTACGTACAGGGTCGTATTTAATTTATTTTTCAAGTTAGGGCTGTTCAAACTTTCTCTAACTTTCAAACTTATAAATGTTTTAAATTCGTTTTTAAGTAATTATTAGTATAGTTATGCAAACCTAGCGTAAATTAGTGTTTTGATTCGATTAATAAATAATAATTCGATGCCCAGTTTAAAAAGGTAATAAATACAATTATAAGTGTAATGTATAGGGTGGGGCATCTGTTGTCTTAATTTTGAAGTACGTGTTATTTCGACAGTTTGCAACATTGACGCGCTTGACATAAATATATATATATATATATATATATATATATATATATATATATATATATATATATATATATATATATATATATATATCAAGCGCGTCAGTTTTGCAAACTGTCGAAATTACACGCACTTCAAAAAGAAACCAACAGATGGTTCACTCTATATTTTATTTTATTGACATTTATACTTTCTTATACAAAGTAATAAATAAAAAATATATATAGAGTGAGCCATCTGTTAGTTTCTTTTTGAAGTACGTGTTATTTCGACAGTTTGCAACACTAACGTGCTTGGCATTGTTCAAACATAAAACCACATATATCTGTGATCCATTTCTTACAGCGGAGGTTTGACACTACATATTTATCAATGTCAAGCGCGTCAACGTTGCAAATTGTCGAAATTGCACGTACTTCAAAACCAACAGATGGCTCCCTCTATATTTTATATTATTGACATTTATACAAGTGTTTAAAAAATATTTTCTTATTTGTCACGGTAATGCACAAGAGGCCAAAAAGGGTTTTTTCAATGGCAAATCAAGCTGCAGACAGTATGAATAAAACAAAAAAAGGTCATTTCCTCTAAATAATTACATGGTTTCCGGTGTGTATTGTTAAGGTAGCTAATAGTATATTAACATGTTTTTTTAAAAAAAGTAACCGCTATTACAAACAAAATGAAATTTAGCTTAGTTTGATCTTCAACACACACACACACACACCCATTTTAAATATTGGTCAGTGATAAGACGTGAGATAAGTACAAGTCGTTGACGAGTTGTATTTGTTGTTTGCTAGTCACATCGACGAATGAATATATAGTGTTGTTTAGAATACGAACAGTGTTCAACCAGTCGTTCACGTAGTCAGTCGTGTGTTTCTAGACAATAAAATGTAGTTTGTTGATTCATATCAAAAGTGATGTATCCTAGTGAATTTGTTGTTGTGTGAATGGTTTTTTTGTTTTAAAATGTGATCACTAAATAGAGCACATGCATATTTCGTGTGCATTGTGCACGTTCATTCGAAATGGTGGAACGTTACCATGACATTAAAAGTGTTTTGTCTGTGATTCCCCCATTGAATTGCCCCGATAAACCCCCACGAATCTCCGTGCGAGACGCCGTCAAATATTTCAACGAAATCAACAAAAAGAAAATCAAACAACCACCGGTCGCTACGAATATTCACAGGTACACTTGAATTTATGTTGTTTTTTTTTTAAATTTATTATAAACCATTCCCTAGTTTGTACGCAACATGACGTCACTAGCCACGTTAAGTATATTGAAACCAAATGACGTCACGCTATCATTTGAACCGTGAAATGATCGCCAAAAAATCACTTATAATATTATTAGGTACAACAACAACAGTAGTAAATATTTAGTCGCATGTCACATCTAGACGTCTACGCAACATATATGAGACGTCATTACTAGAAATGTGTTTTAAATATTTTATATATGAATATAAATTGTTATTCGTCACGTATGGAAAGGTATTTATAATTTCTAGATATTTAAATATTTATAACTTTAGCTGTAAATATTTAGATAATTATACAAACTTTGCACAATAAAATAATTAATTATAATCCCGGAAATATTCTTATTATAAATAAATCATATCAAAAAAAGTCATACACTAATAATGTTGTCATGTTTCCTGTTATTACTAGGTATATAAAAAAACAACCTTGATTTATAAATAAATAAACTATTTTATCATCAATAAACACCACAACGCTGCAAAGCGATGCAAGTATATAATATCTAAGAAAATATATTTGTTATCTTCACACACGCCATTTCCCTCTAAAGTGATTCATTCGAATTCTTTGCACGTGTATTCTCAACAACAATCACTCAATTGTATGTATGTATGTGGTATTGCACAATTACCGGTCTAGAGTAGGAAATGCAGTGTTATGTGTTGAAAATTCTAATGAATCTAAATGGATTAAATAACAGAAACCTTAGAAATGCGAAAATGGCTGACTATTAAACCTATCAATATCTTTTATAATTAATTGGATTATTTTGGTGTTTTTTTTTAAACATATGGTGGGCCATCTGTTAGTTTCTTTTAGAAGTTCGTGTTATTTCAACAGTTTACAACATTGATAGTATGTAGTGTCAAACCTCTACTGTACTTAATCATTGAAAAATATTGAACGAAAATTGCAATGTCAAAAAGAAACTAACAGATGGCTCATCCTATAGTCGAGTGTATGATGTATATGTACATCATCAGTAGTTCTATTTGATGTAATCAATGTTTCGTATTATCTATGAAACATCAATTAAATTTAGACGGAATGATACGGCTCATAAAGTATAGTTAGCAATACGATAGTATCAATGCACACAAGTGCACTCCCGGACTAAGTACACTAATACACTCGACTATGTATAGAATAATTACTAACTGTTTACTGATGGTATTAGCCATCCCACACCGATCATCCCATGGGGATTATTAATTGATGCTGTGATGGCCTTTTTAATTGTATTATCTATCGATGCCAGCGCTTTAGATAGTGGAGGGTCAGCGAATTAGCTGGAATACTTTTTTATTCGTATTTGACGACTGCTGGTGGCTCAACCAATAAAGATTGCAACTTGTAAATTCATTTCTGCATCCTTTCAACTATGAAAACAAATTATTTTAGTCACATATCTATAAAAGCACTAAAGTAATCGTTATATACGGTGGGTCATCTGTTGGTTTCTTTTTGAAGTGCGTGTTATTACAATAGTGTGCTACTCTGACGCGCTTGACATTGCTAGATATGTAGTGTCAAACTTCCGCTGTAAGAAATGGATCACAGATATCTGTGGTTTTATGCTTGAATAATGTCAAAATACTAACAGATGGCCCACTCCATATATATATATATTTTATTTATTACTTTATATAAGAAAGTAGAAAGTTGAAAAAAATCACCCTCCCACGCCGCTGGTGAGAACGTGCTTTTAATAATAATAAATTCAACCCTTCAAAGAATACCCTTTGAGGTCAAAATTTAATAAAAGAATTATTCCCGTTAGACAATATATTACACTAAAAGGGTGTTAGTATTCATATTTTTGTGCGGGCCCTTAAGGGTAGAAAATGAAACCAAATAACCCTTTTTATATTTGTTTTGATGTTGCCACCCCGACATTAGTTTAATATAAAAATTTAATTACAATAGCTGTTTTTCCGTTGAAAGCGCGATTCATATTTATACAAGACATTCCCTCTGACTTTGAGTGGGGCAAAGCCCTGCGCAAGACATCCCCTACAATGATATCTCTCATATTAATGCAATATAGCCCTCCTCCCTACCTCCCTCTCCGTCCTGTCGTCTTAGGGCCAGCAACCGAATTCATTATCATTTTCATGCAAATTTATATTTTCCTTAATTAACTAGCTAAAGTGATTAAGCCCTTCCACGCAATTATATTTACAAGTACGTGAAAATTTATTTTCTACCCTTATTAAACGGTAGCACGGATCATATTATGGTGTTACCTTATATATATATATAATAAGGGATCAAATATCGGTAATATTTATTGGGGCGATTAATTTTACCTAAAATTACCGTACAATTTGTAAAAGTATTAATTAATTAATTCTAGCGTATGGTCATTTATTAATTTTCACAAAGTACGTGACGCGTTCGCAAACGATTCCTATGTAATCAGATACGTTCATATTTTATGTGCTGTGGTTTGACAGCTACAACCTTTGATAAGCGAAGGTCAGATCTGTCTGTCCTTCTCTTGGTAGTATCTATATATGTCATGTTCCTTAGCTTGGATCGCTAATTAAATATGACTCGCATCATGTGTGACGTAAGATAAAGTTTGTCCACATTTAACAGTGATTTGTAATCAAACTAATAATGATTCAAGCTTGAGTTTCATAATGATTAGCGCGTGCATTGAGTGTGGCGTGTCTAGATAAGTCAAAATGGCATATATAAATGCAATAATCATTGGTAATATTACATAATTATATTAATTATTATTATTAAGCAATTGCATTATTTTAATCAAGCTTTTTTTATTTTACTCGTGATAACTAGCTACCTATATGATTAGATAGTAACCTAGAGTTTCTTTTATTGCAATATGCTTGTCTAATCACTAGTAATCAGCATTTTTATCACTCAATCCTAATTGAAGTAATCACAATCATAAATGAAGACAGCCCCGTTATGTATTCAATACGTGCTCGTTGCGTTCCTAGCGGTACAGTACATAAACTATAAATCCATTTTTGTTTACCAACTAAAATCAACGACCTTTACGTCTAGTGTAAACCAGGCTTAGTAGATGGGGAGGGGTGAAGTGAAACACCCTTTTAGTTAAATCCCTGAAATAGCCTTCGCTACAGGTATTATATAAGTAAACCGTATATAAGACCTTCTTATTCAAGGATTCTGAGCACACTAGCTACACCTGGCGTCGGATTTGTACCCTACACACGTGGCCTTACCTTTTAGGTCACGCAGATTACCCCCAGACACTCCAATATTTAGGGAAAAACATGCGCTGAATATTGACATACTATTTGTGTCCTAATCTATAAAAATGACTATGAAGGCCCTAATATATTTTTTATACAGTCCAAAATGTGGTCAACAATTGTTTAGAGTCCAAGGAAACGAATGGTGATACGTACAGGGTTGTATTAGTTTAGTATTTTTGAGTTACGGTTGTTTTAAAATTGATAAACTTTATTTTCGTGTTGAATGGTTTGAAAAGTTTCAATTTTATTATTCTAGTTAACTGTATAGTGAACCACGAAGCGGCGTAAGTACTTATTGATTATATTGGCACCGTCACTACGTAACTCAAGTGTTTTAAAAAGCTTTTTTTTTCAAAAGGAACAAACTTCAAGCTTAACGAACCGACAAAATGTGCAAATGAATTAGAAAAATTTCAAAGGAATTTACCACTTGATTTTCTTTTACATTTTCCACAACTGCATAAGGAATTTGTTTAACTATAGAATGGACCATCTGTTGGTTTCTTTATGAAATGCGTATTATGCGCGCGCGCGCGCGCGTGTGTGTGTATATATATATATATATATATATATATATATATATATATATATATATATATATATATATATATATATATATATATATATATATATATATATATATAAATATATATGTATATTTATTTATATATATATATATATATATATATATATATATATATATATATATATATATATATATATATATATATATATATATAACGTATTTGATAAAGAAATGCACATATCAATTACTCATAATTAATTACTCAAATCAATGTTTCCTTTGAATACCAACTGTCCAAGAAAATTGCAACTGATAAGATAACAAATTCGAACATTATGAATCAGTTTATTAGTTATTACTTGAACGTCAAGTGAATTATTAGTTTGTAAATGACAGAGTCTGTAATTATGGTCAAAAAATTCATTGTGGATAATTGGAATTATGTGATTTCATTGTTTTACAAAAAAAAGGAACCACTAAGGTAATATTTATATTTTAAAAATATCTACAAGTTAACAAAAATAACTCTGAGAGCCGCAATAAATGTTTGACAAAGTTTAAACTTCTAATACTTATAGTTAAAAGTTCAGAGAATCGATTGGCGTTAATTACAGGGTCGTATCTAGTCGCGATTCAGAGCTAGAGCTGCTTATTTTTGTGGTAATTCAACCCTATAGTACTATACAAGTGTGCATGTATTATTTCGTGATTTATGAGGGGTAAAGGGGTGGTATGACACTCAGTTATTCGCAGTACGGAATTTACGGCTATGTATCTTGGTGTTGGCGCAAAATATTAAATAAAATATGAAATTCTAAAGGTCTTTTGTTTGTATATCGTCGTAAATAAATAAATAGTCTAAACAGCGCCCTGCGAAACATGTGGGGAACCACCGATATTATTAATTATTTAATAAAACAGGGCTGTGAATATACAATGGATTGTAGTACCTTTTCTTTTTTTTATTATTATTTATATAATTTCGTTTTTGATTTATTTAAAACTGTAGAGTGTAAAGCATTTTTAATTTAAAGTCTTCTCTTATAATATTAAAATTTAATGTTTGTTTTGAAGTGTCGTAAAACATGTTAAAAGGAAACAATTACCATTTGAGCAATTTTTCTCAAGCATCTTTATTTATTAGACCCGTCAATTTCAAGTACGGTCCATCAATTTTCTGTGAAGCATACGAAAAAATAGTATATGTACCTCTTTATATCTCTATAAAGTGAACATTAAATTTGTTTTACGACTTCTGGTCTAAACGGCGGATCACATTGGGTCTTTTACGACCCCCAGGTGTTTCTAATACCGCTAAAAATGCGGTTAATATTTACACTTTTAAGAGGTTACACAAAATATTTATATTTCAGGCTATTTACAAAAATAAATGTGCATCAGTGCCGTAATACATATTTTATTTTACCCAACATTTTGGTAGTAGTAGTAGGTATATATAAATAATCAACAATTCAACGAATTGAATAGTGTTAAATTTTAAAACTAGAACCTACTAAACAATAGACAAATCATCAAAACATAAAATAGCAATGGTATAACTCAGCGCAATATTGCTGCAGTGTCAACAGTTGCTCTTTTGAAGGTGTCATCTAGCGTGTGTTTTAAGAAACAAAGCTATATGACGTCACGATCACAGTTTACTGATATCTGCAGCAACACTAGACGACGTATTACCAGTTGCGTTGCTATTTTGACCGTTCAATTTGTATAGCATAGCCACATTTGATGTTTGTTTGGGTTATTCTGTATATATAAGTAACATTATGGTATTGCTATACGTCATTACTGCAGCAATATCACACTGTTGCTATAATACAGTATAGGAGCCGTGATTTGATGATGTTGTTCACGAAAATCAGACAAAGTCCCAGCAGTATAGTGTAGGTACAGGTGTTATGTTGAGAAAACACGCAACATAAAAATATAAAGATGTTCGTTACCGCGCGAAGCCGTATGATTTATGCTAGGGTTGCAAACATGAGAAAAATAATCTAGTACTTAATCCGCAGCACAGATGTTAAGTTGTGCAGTTTTTGTCAACATTTTTCACGCTATAATTCACGCGAAAACAAAACACTGCCATGCCTATAGCGGTGTGAACGTGAGCGTGCAAACACTGGATGATGAATCCACGCTATTTTCAGTCATGTTTCAGATATATTACAGGATTGTTTCAGGAATTCTTTACTACAGTTACACATCTGCACTGGAGTTTCTTATACGTAGTAGGGAAAATTTTGTTTAGATAGGAAAGATATTTAAATATAAAAATTTTTAATTTCAAGAAAATATTTTGATTCATACACACACACCGTCTCTCTCTCTCCCTCACACACACACACATAAAGAGAGTCAAACCAAAAAGAGCACAGTAATTTTTTGTTTAGCGCGACCAATGAGCGTCTTGGTAAGCCAATACCAACTTAAATTATGGCAAAATCAATGCTGATTTAAGCCTCCATGTAAACTATCACTTCCGGTTGGTCAATTATTGCAGGAATTAATAAATAGTTCAAAATTTAATGTAATATATTAAATGTTATATAAAATAACTTTAGATTGATCCGTTTTTGAGTCACAGTGCATATAAAAACAGATATTTTTATATGTGTGTGTTCAAATGTTTAATTATGAATTAAGAGACACTCAAAATGTATATTTCGTTTTAAAACCTCGACTTTGCATGTTTTCGCAATGTCTAAACATTTAATATAAAAAGTATATGTAGAAATAGATGGATGAAAGTTTTCGGAGGATCTAGTGATGCATAAGTGAATGTTATTGATATTCCCTAAGCGACTGCTTAAGTGGTGTCTAGGATACAGTTACAAGAGGTTGATTATTTGAAATTTGATCTTTGGTTATTTAAATGTAATATTTTTAATGGATTTCGCGGTGGTTTAGTGTGGAATTGTTGGCATGTGGTGACAACTACAGATGACATCATTAATTACCACGAAATGCCCTCTTGGTTTCACTGTGAAATAGTTTAAAACTTGAGAGCTGGTATAGTTGTAAGCTAAGAAGCAAGATGGTGCTTCAAGAAACAGTGGCGGACGGGCGGCGCGGTGCATTTAGCAAAGAGGAGGCTCCACTTCCAAGAATGCCATTGTTGGGTATGGTATGAGGTGTGGAGGAGCTATTTAGACGCGGACATTTCTAATAATTTATAGCATTAATATCCGGTATTCGGCGCAATTAGGTGGAGCATTCATCAAACGTTAGACAATAGGCGTTTAGTGGTATTGTATACTTACAGTAGAGTTCGGCCTTACCATCAGAATTATATTTCGATATATTTCAGATTTATTGGACGCATTTCATTATTTATGATACATATTTGTGTTTGGTTTAAGGGTTATTTAGGTAATACGATATAAGATGAAATATATTTATATATTGAAATTTAAATCATGTTTCTAAAAGTCAAATTAATCTTATTTCATTATTAAACATTTACTAATCGATTGTTAAACATCTGCAGTGTCTTGCACTGAACTTTCTTATACGTAGTAGGTATATTTTGTTTAAATAGAAATGGTATTAAAATACAAATGTTCACAACATTCATAAAAATTATTTATTACCTTATATTTGAATTATTGCGGTAATTGTAAATGTAAGTGCATCTGTTTCGCAAATATTGTAAAAACCGCAAAAAAAAAACAGACTAGAGTAAACATGCATTTCCGGTTTGAATATTATTTTCAAAAATAAGTTTTTTCTGAGCCATATACAAATTTTAAGTTTTATAATTATAGCTTTGGCAGTTTTAACTGTAGAGCGTTCTCTCACTCTCTCATACACACCGACAGAATTTCAAAAATTATCAGACGACTCAGAGAAGGTAAAAAGTACAGGGCATCTAATGGTAATGTGTACGTGGGTTTATTATATGTAGTATACATTGGTACCTCATGTGTTTATTAATATTTACCCCATTTAGAGAAATTTTAATAGCATAATTGTCTGTTTTTGAGTTAGAGCCTTTTAAAAGCTTTGTCTTCTGCGTTTTACCATCAACTAATGACCAAAATAAGCAACAAAAAAAAACCAGAGCATAAAACGTGTTGGTTTTTTTTTATGCTGCAAGTGGTATAGTTTTAGTTTCGAACACGACCGTTAACTATATAATAGTGATGATGGCGCTGCCGGCGTTTTGCAAGGACACCTGCCACTTCTCAGCCTAATGACAAGGAACTCTACTTATTAGGGGGTGTACTCCCCCCGCGCCCTCGCAACAGTAAGCACTTACGCAAATTGACTGTATAAAAATATAAAGTTTTTCAATTGATACACACATACACATAGTGTTTAGTGTGATTTGCAAAAGAAGAAAAATCGCTTTGAAACTAGCGTCGATATACCTTGGCCTTTTGAGAACACCTTAATGTTATTACTAGAGGGCTGTTGCATGCTCTATTAGAGGCTTATTAAATTATAAACTCCCCACAACTATAGTAAGTGTTGTTTGAAGTATGGTCACAGCTGTTTAGTACATGCATCTACCTATAAAATCTAAAGGTTATCTATATATACCTATATATTTATATATATATATATATATATATATATATATATATATATATATATATAACAGAATTTGACGCCAACCGAAATAACTTCAGTAACATATAAAGTTTATATGCAATAAATTCGAATAGCTAAAGTTTCCCAGAGAGACAGTAATAAAATAATTTCACAAAGGCGTCAAACCACGCGTATATTATAGACTATAACAAGAAGAAGAAGAATCTTTGCTCAGAATAGACTAAAGAAATCGCGTATTCAATATTTAATTGTTTTACAACGTTGCGACAACTATTCGATTTTAAGGGTGTTTTCATAGGGTTCGCCCTTTCATAACTAAGTTTCTAAGTAAATATTAAGTTGTTTGTCTTCCATGAAATAATCCAAGCCAGGCCAAGCCGCCTATTGACTACAGCATACATAGTAAACGAATTGCTTTCACAAATAACTAAATTACATTTTAGCATCCGCTTTAAACTCTAGTTGCAAAAGCCACCGTTCAGCAAACAAAGAATTTAATATTTAATCAACGTTCTAATACAATGAAAGATTCATATTTAGACAGATTTGTTTGTTATATGCGAAAACAATTGCATTCAAATCTACTGTTACTAAATACTATAAAGACTATTAAAAATGTGATATATTTAAAGATATAATTAATTAAAGTTGCATGCCAACAACTCTACGAATGACGTCAGAACGAGAGCCTTTTTAGTGTTTTTTACCGCATACAGTTGGTAACACTTTCTTCTTACAAGTGTTGACACTT
The DNA here is from genome assembly GCA_018344505.1 of Nebria ingens riversi. Taxonomy (NCBI): domain Eukaryota; kingdom Metazoa; phylum Arthropoda; class Insecta; order Coleoptera; family Carabidae; genus Nebria; species Nebria ingens. The sequence goes on from JADQWA010000746.1 coordinate 28,206, forward strand.
TTATTCTACGAAAGATTGTCAAGATTTTAATATAAACGGTCTTCTGCCACCCCATATGTATGTATATAATAACGATAAATAGTAGAATATTGTGGTTGCGTAATGATTAGTATAAAAACCAAAGAAAAAATGGCAGAAGCATTGCGTTTGAGTAGGTACCTAATGCCCCCAACCCCCACTCCCCGAATTTAATATAAAATGATTTACAATGCAGGGTGTGCGGTACCCGCTACCGTAATGAGAATCTGACTGAGTTATCGAGGTTGGTACGACTGATTTAGGGCCGCCGTGATTGCACTATTAAGGGCTACCAACATTGAAAAGATTTCTATAAGATCAATTATAATGATTTAGCACACATAGCGGCGTAGTTAAGGTGTCAAAAGTGCGGGTGTTATTATTTTTTTATGCTACTTGAAACCGAATTAAACTTCATCTAGTTATCGCTTATTAGATTTATACGTGACGAGAAATATTTACGACTAAATCTAGTAGGACTAGTTATCCTCGTGGTAATGATGTGAAAACAAATATTAGCATATATCTAGTATATTACACCTACTACATATGTTATTTGCCGCGGTTATATACCAACCATGTGGGTATCTATTATATGGTCAACATTTATTAACTATATGTATGTATGTGTCATCAAAATGTGTATGTTGAGAAGTTACAGTGCTGCAGCATTGATGCTCTGTATGCACAAAAATGTGCAAGTCGAGTAAAAACACGTTTCTCAAAGATGTCAAATTCAAGGACACTAGAAATTGTGCAATTCCCATAAATATGCATTGAAATTGTGCGTAAAAACCAAGTGTAAAGAATGTCGACGCAAAACTATTCTATTCAATATATAAAAATGTATAATAATAATAATAAAACATCTATTGAGTAAATATCGCCTTGTTAATCTACCTACAACGCCGCCATAATTGCCACCTCTTCTGAAGCTGTTTATAGTTCGTATCGCATGCAAACTAAACTATTCTGTTCTGTCTGTGTGTAAGTAACCGCGCGCGCGGTCATTCATATACGTACATATGTACTACTATCGGATATACCGCCAAATAGAATTTTATTTAGTGTTGTTCTTGTTTGTGTCTTCAACGTGCTTGTTTTAAGTGATAAATGTGTGAAAATGTTAATAACAAGATATACATCTGTGTTACTGCAATCGTCGGCCTCTGTTAGTCCAACTTTTAGGTAAGTTTCCCTACCATTTAACGCTAAATTGGCCAACGATGCGTAATTCAGAGATAAGGCTTTTCCGATGGTTTACTACATCTATACAACCGCATACAGATGCGGTCTAAGCACGTTTTTATTTTTTAAGTTAAAAGTTACTCATTTTTTTAAAACATTTTTGCTAATATCAGTCATTATTATATTTCGTAGAATTGTTAATTAATCATATTTGTTTTCCTCAAAAAAATTCCATTCATTTGAACCCAAACACGACTTTTTATCTTAAATATCACTAACTTAAGACAAACCCTCTCATAAACCCATCACTAAACTACTATTCAGATGGGTTTATACCACTATTATTGATTGAAGAAACACCGTGTAGAAACCATTGATAAAAATACAGTTTCAATTCAAATCAACAGATTTTTTTTCCAGTTATAACGGGTATTATTAACTTAACACAAACCCTAAAGAAACCCAACACTAAACTACTATTTAGTTGGGTTTAGCAGTATAATTGTTAAAAAATAGTTTTTGGGCTCAAATAAACAGAAATGTTTGCCGGTTATCATAAGTATCACTAATTATATACATACCCTAAATATAACCCAGCACTAAACCCTTAATTGGGTTTAGTGATATGATTGATAAAAAATCATGTTTGGGCTCAAATAAACGGGAATTTTCTTCCGGTAACAATCACATGACTAAAAATACCTTTGTAGTTTTTTGAAGAGTAGAAATAAGCTGAAATAAAAGTAATTTGTAAGTAAAAGCCGCTTCTGTTTGTTGGTAGCTGGAACACATTACCGTTATACATGAGTACTCTTCTTAAAACATCTCTTTAGCACTCTGCGTAATAACCATAAATCCTTCAGTTAGACCTGAACTTTGACCCAAGATATAACTTGTTTCAGTTTCATCTAGTGTATTTTTTGTTTCACTCTAAAACCACCACATCGGTAAACAACCCGCTTGTGTCGGTATCCACTTGATTATTACACTTTCCGTTTGTCGTGCACCACCAAACAAATAACAATTGATACTCGGAAGCGTGAAGAGGGAGTATGGTATTGTTTTGTTTGATCCGGAGTCTGTAGTGCGTGCGTTCGTTCTTTATTTGGTACAATTCTTTTTTGATTCGCCCTTATTGGGGCTATTTGGAGAGTTGGGGTGGTTACACCTGCAGTGTCATCATCTGGGAACTCCCGCAATTGGTTTGCAATCAAGCCTGCCACCCTTATGGCACAAAAACAATTCTTGCTAATGAAATGGAAACAACACAAGTACGTGATCTTCACCGTAACGAGTTTTGCGTCTGGAAATTGAACAATCAAGTTTATTTATTGATGATACATCGAAGTGAGATTAAATAAATTACAATTACGGTTTGAAACAAAGATTATTCGTTGAGATATTTGACATATATGTTATATTTAGTCATCTTAAAATAAACTTAAGTAGGAGTGCCAAATCTCAGTTATGTTGAGAATGTGACTTAGTTTCTAACGCTCAACAGCCGCGTCCCCGACAAGGGAATATCCGGATTGGAACAAAATCTAATAACACTATTTCTTTTTATAGTGAGTGATCACTTACTATAGCTCCGAACAAACTCGAATTTAATTTCGATCGGCCTTTAGTAAGACGCTTGAACATGTTCGGGACAAAAAACCAATTAGGACCAATAATATAAAAGGGCACGTAAGGGCAGATAAATTCTTTCATGAAAAAAAGGGACTGAATTCAATAACACAGACACACACACATACATACATACAGCCCTCGCGAACAAATGAAATCGAAGAGGAAATTAAGGGTGAGTGGTTCTAGTCACCTGTGCCCTTCTGATTTTATTTTTAAATCGCACTAAAGTGGAAAAATGTCAAGTTGCGTTTGCATCTTCAAGGTACACTAATTGGGCCAATTTCTCACACATTCAACAAACAACTGATAACGGAAGTAATTATTACAGCGCACTAATTAATAATATATGTAGGAAGAAGACGAAGAATAGCGTTTATACGTAAATGTAGATTTTTGTTATAGAATGTAACCGGGTGATGTATCGATGTATGTGTTTGTATAGCGTCGATATGTTTGCTGTAACGACGTTATCGTAAAATGTATCAACGGTTTCAACTGTTATGGATGATTTTCGTTGGTGCTAATAGAATATCTTTCGCGTGCAACAACCGACCGATGCATGCAATGCACACAACTGTACCTACTACTACTGTCTGATGGCATTTTGCGACAACAGAACTTCTAAACTTCTTCAAACTAAAAGAAACATTTATTGTTCTTCTGGCTGTGTTAATGACATCAAGTTTAGCACGCAGCCTCTCATCCTCAAGAATATTGTCATTTCGAATTAGTGAAAATCTCAAGTTGTCAAGGGCAACCGTGCGCAAGAGAATTGTCGCGGAATTGTTTTTTTTTACATACACACGCAACAAACTTACCTCACAGTAACTAGATTGAAATTGTACTAGTATAGAATCGAACATATAAATCTAAAATCTATTTTTTTAGAAACTTAACAATAAACTAAGTTTACAATTCATTTGTAGGTTTGCGTATGAATTGCTGAATAACTTAACCACAACTAAATAACAAACGTCAAATGAAATACACAACGGTACAAAAGTATATGTAAACGTAGCAAATCTGTCAAAATTACCAACTTATAAGCTAAAAACAATGTTAATCTTCTATATTAGGTCGTGAAACTAGATAAAATAATAATTTTTGAAATGAAATTGATAATCTACGACCTTTTATTTTATTTTAAATAATTGTTAATAACTATTTTGCATTTTATTTTTAATAGTTTTTTATGGCAGCAAGAAATTTCATGTTGATAAGTTTTTAGCAGGTTTTAGTTACAAAATGACGTAATATTGTTGCTTCTGTATCTGGACTATATTAAATAAGTATAAGTAGATCGGAATAATTTCAGACGCAATATACGTGAGCTGTTATGGTAAAAAAGAGACAAGAATATAAATATAGCATGGTGGTAGTATATCAAGGTCGCGCTTCAAGCTGTTCCGAGTAGCCTGTAAAATGATTTTTATATATATATATATATATATATATATATATATATATATATATAAATATTATAGTGTTTATTTTATTAAATAAATAGTACTAGTATCAGGGGAAAGTAAATATTCTGAAATTAATTTATAGACGCATGAAACAGCTTCCGAAAGTCAACAAAAATATGTTTAAAAGCGGGTAAATGTTATCAGGCAACCTACATTGATAACAAGGCTCTAGAATACGAATATAGCAGTTTATTTGGATAGCTTTTATAATAAATTGATACCGCTCTGTAGTCTCTAAGGTATACTATATACAGATAATTTTCAACATGAGATAACCGAATATAAATCGTGTCTGAGACTAAAAAATTGTCCTCAATTTCTCAACTAGCAATAAACAATTGTATGACCAGTATTTCGCAAGTGCTTTCTCTGTTTCAATTACCCAAACAAAAAGGACTACCCTCACTCGTTTATTACCTCCTCACCCTCCCCCTCAGCAACTATACAGTAAAAGTGTGTATACTTTGGCAGTGGTGTATATTTTATGTGCAAAGTTTTAGAACATCAAAAATACTTCGTCGCCCCATATACATATTACAAGGGTGTTTTATGAATATATGACAAGTGAAAATAACAAAAGCACAGGTGTGAAGTGTTGTTGAATTATTACCAACATATATTATATTTAAACGCGTATTTCATAGACGATTCCGTAATTTAAATACTATTTCATTAATTAGCATCTATACTAAAAAGTATGTTATGTCACTCTTTTGTTATTTACATACTTAAAACGTATTTACTAAGAAATCAATATATGATTTATGTACGATTTAAACAAGTTTATGTCAAGTTAAAAACTTTTTGACAATGTTTATTGAGTTACCTACCTATTAATCAAGTATTTTTTATGATTAACTCCCCCCTCAAGTAGTTCTAAAGTTGTCAGAACGTTCCAAAACTTAGTAGAGTCGTGTTGTTTTTTGGTTGCCACTGGTCGATTGGAATGCATATGTATATATGTGTGTAGGAACTTGATTGCTTAGGGACGCCAGACGTCGCGGTGCTCGGTTTAGAATTTCTGATCTTAGATTACGATTTAAATTGAGTATCAATAAGATTCTCGGTTTTTATTATGTTGGTACCTTGAGAGACGATCTGAAACAAAATTTGAACAATGAATCATCTGCATATTTAACAGAGATTTGTAAAACAAAAATATGCAAATACTTGCTGCGCCGTGCCGTATGGCTCGACACAAATAATTAAATAATTATACACTTTGTACAATTTATTATTCACCGCAAAAATTAAATCTTATAAGATTCATCCTTTGTCTGCTTATATATATATATATATATATATATATATATATATAGTGGGCCATCTGTTCGTTTCTTTTTGAAATGCATGTTATTTCGACGGTTAACACGCACTTCAAAAGAAACCAACAGATGGCTCACCTTATATATGTATATATATATATATATATATATATATATATATATATATATATATATATATATATATATATATATATATATATATATATATATTAGTATTGGTGAACGGTTTTTACTCCTAGAGGGTATACAAATATATAATTATAAAACAAAGATATTTTTGGGAAAGTTTGTAATTTTAATTATGTTTTAACTAATTTGCATTTGAGAAGGGGAAAATATTTACGTTTGTTGTACACAACAAATGTAGACAGTTAGGGAAAATGATAAATTGTCTAATCGCTGCTACTACTACAACAACTGTATAGTATTTATATGGAGAAAGGGTATGTTAATAAACACTTTCTATGTCCACCAACCGAATTTTAGATGATGTTTGTATTATTCGCCTCTGCCACGACTATTATATACACTGTGATTAATGGTATTCCATCCCCTGCACCTATATAATACAAACTTGCTATCAGATCATTGTGCAATGTTAACTGAGCTTTAGAAATAAATTCAACATTTTAGGGCGGCCATAACTCATCGAAAATTATTTATTTATTAACGTTCACTTCTTAAACAACCCTTTGTTTCACGTCTCTAGTCCCTTAGACCGCAAAACCCACATTTGTGGAGTCCTATAATAATTAAAAGCCGATTGTTTTAATTTGTGGGGGCACGAGGTGGAAGGGGGGGGGGGGGCTGTGGAAGCTTTACCATATAGTTCTAGAATCAAGATAACCTCTGCACAGGACAGTTGGTATGTCATTTGCATTCATAGACCTCCCCCTCAATTAACACTACCTACTACCCTTAACCCTGGACAGTTTAATTAATAAACCTTGTGCTAAGAATTAGTTTCTTTACGACTGGAATTATGAATTTAAATTAGATGAAAACGCGAGAAATTCAAGCGTAAACTTTGTTTATGGTTACGAGGCAGGTTTAATTTAAATGTTAATAACCTCTAAGAAAATTGTATAAACAATCATATACATATATATATATATATTTTAAAGTCAATTGTTTTGCAAAAGTATAACTTCTGGTATATAAAAAACTTTTTTATTTTTTGCCTAAGGGGGGTAGACCACAATATGTCATTTGCATTCTGTCCCCTAGGGGCGGCTCCTCCGGTTGGCGGCGTGAGCTTTCCTGGGGGAGGGGGTGGAGGCGAAGGGGTATATTAAACGGCCTGTCCATTTCCGGGACACGCATTTATTCCATTTCCGGAACTTCATTCTCACAAAATACAAACTGTTAACATATGCAAACCGCGTCACTCCGGAGGACGGGTGAACGATTTATATTTTTGTATCTTTAGATGTTTAAACAAACTTCTAACGCCATCAATTGGATTCCTCTAGAGACAAATTTGAAATGATTACTTATATATGTATACAGTAAAAAAAATCAATTTTATTATATACGCCCCTCGTAAATTCGGTAATATTCGTAATTTATAGCAACTCGAATTTAGTCAATCTAATTGTGTTACATTGCCTTAGAGAGTTCTGTAGAGTGCAAACCGAACCTGAGCTTCATGTATTTTGAACTTTAAGTCGGTGGGAATTGACGCGCAACCACCAGACCAGAAACTACAAATAATGTTATACTATTCTGTATTACTATAAGCCTTATAACCTACAAGATAGGTTATGATACTATTCTGTATAACTACAAGTCCATAACCTTGAAAAGAATATATTATTTATGACCTATAATGTTATAAAATTTATATATGATCTCTATAACCTTGAAATCATCAATAGTGCTATTCTGTACAACTGTATAAGCGCTACAAGTCCATAACCTTGAAAACATATATTATTTATGACCTATAATGTTATAAAATTTCTATATGGTCTCTATAACCTTGAAAAAATAAACAATTTTGTAATGTTTCTAGTCTATAGTCTATGTTACAGTTTTTCTATATTAAATACAGAAAATCAATCCAAGCCTTATGGTACTATTCTATAAAGCGCTTTAGGTGCTATACGCTCTGTAACCTTGTTAAGTATAGGTATACAATTTTATAAGTTTCTATAGTTAATAGGGTTATAGAGTTTCTATATAAGATACAGAATAACATAATTATTGTATAACTTTATAAGCCCCTATAACCTTTCTAGAGAAAATATATTATTTATATGCACTGTAAGCTCTGTAATTTTGAAAAATATACCTAATATACAATTTTGTCTATAGAATTTCTATATAATTAATTAGATTTCGAATCAATTTAGCGTTAATTGTTGTTATAGTTTAGTTTTAAAATGAATTTAAGTTTCTAATTGAGTGAACTCGACGTGCCACGCACGTCTATGGTATACACAGGGGGGCAGTCTTATTAATTAGTAAAGGCGTACACAAGAGGTATTGCTAGACTAATTGGTAACATGTTTCTATTTACCCTAAAATATAGGTACACGAATATAAACCTCAGTTTGATGGGGAAGTGCGTGCTATGGAGTGATCTAGAACAAACACTAAATATGTAATGGAAAAAGAAAGTGATCTTATGACGAGTACCCACGTTGAGAAAGTCCAAATTGTTTTATGAATAGGTAACAAGTTCTTTGAACTTTTCATTTGGTAACTGTTTTTGTTGAGTATTAAGCTGTCCCAACACACACACACACACACACATGGTTTTTATTATATCTATATGATGGTATATTGTATTGGAACGAAATTGTTTTGATGCCAGTTAATTTTCAACAGATATTTAACCAAGGCTTACCCTTCATTTGCATCTGTTAGCCCTACAAATGTTCCCTTTATACGTCTATTATTTTGATATGGGTTCTTTGCGTTGTAACGTAAACCCTTGCATCAATACAGAATTATTATTAGACTAAAATATCTACTAATGCATATGAGAATAGCTTATTCTTTTTACACTAAAACTCAGTTTAGTTCATCATATTCTACCTATGTCTATACGTTGGGTAGACAAAGCAAGAACATGAAACGAACTGAATGTTTGTGTTTAAAAAATGTAACTAATATATAAATTTATATATTAGATTCCTACACTGGACTTTCTTATATGTATTGCAGGATATTTTAGATTCCCGCTATGAAATTATTTAAGGTTGGTAAGAGTAGTTCGGGTTTATACCACTAGGTAAAGAACTGAGGTTAATAAAAGATTCTATTGGGAGATTAAATATTAATGTTCTTCGCCATTAAACATACTAAAGTATTCTTAAAAATGTTACAAACATTAAAATATAATCAATTATTTATCAACAAATAGAAAATCCTTATATTTTTAATAACAATGCAATTTTTAGATAGGTTCATCACTTGTTTCGAAGCCTTAAATAGATTAAAAATGACGAAATTCAAACATTCATAACGCAGGAACCGGAAGCAATTTCAAAAAATGTTTCAAACGAAAAGTGTAGATAATTGCATAGCCCTTCATTTACTAAGTAAGTACATTTTCGAAATAACGTATGGTTTACCTTAAAATAGACAAAAACTAAAAACCGCGTAAGCAGTTTTTACAAAAACTTCTAAATTTAATTTAAAATCGTAAATATCATGTTTCATCATTTTAAACTCATCCGTTTTTGAGTTACAGTACATATACAAAACGGACAATGTGTGTTTAAAAGTGCAATTATAAATTAAGAGACGTTCGTGATCACTTATTACGTCGTATAAGTAAAAACTTCAGATGTATAGTTTAAGTGAGATGACGTCACAGTTACTTAAGGGAAACAATGAGAATACAGAGCACATCCAGTGAGTGGCCTCACGGGGCCCATATTTGTCTATTATTACCTTATATTTGCATAAATGTATATTTCGCTTGGCGTTATATTAATTTTACCTCTAAATATACTTTATATATTCAGATGTATGTTACTTACACTTAAAATATATTAAAACGCCTCTGGGAATGTTTGCACTATACATATGTATATGAAATAGCATTATATAAAAAATACTGAATAGACAATTGTACATATTTGAATGTGTTTTAAATTATTTTTCTCTTTGTTACAGGTGAGCCAATTATTTAATCAACTTCCTACAACTATCGTAAGTAACATTTATATCAAACGCGCGTGTAATCCCAATCTTAGGATTTTCGAATTTAGATTACCAAATCGGATAAGATTAAAGATGATTTTTTTATCTATGCTTCGAAACAAGTTGTGAACCTATATCTAAACATTGCGTTATTATGGAGAATGAATTAAATATAAGTTTCTGTTTGTTGATAAACAATTATTATTTACTGTCAAAGTAAACGACAAAAGTCTCAAAATATACTAGGAGCAGCCATTTTGCGAACGACACTAGTGGCCTAACAGTCATTTCCAGATAGTAAGCAGGTTTGACACTACATATCTATCAAAGTCAAGCGTGTTAGTGTTGCAAAATGTCGAAATAACACACTTTTAAAAAGAAGCTAACAGATGGCCCACCTATATACGAGTATATATATATATGTAGTATATTACTGTGTAGAGTCTAAAAATGTGTACAGAAAGTTAAAAAGGGCTTTAAATTGTGTTTTTATTGCAATTAAAGCCCCCTTGGTAGAGTAACGGTTAACGATAAAAAATTAAAAGCAACTTTTTCAAATGGTACCTGTCTACCGTAGCTACGCCGTTTGAATACGTAACTAATAGTGATGTATTGATAAACATCTGTACTGAATACAGATCAAATGTACGCTTATAAAATAGCCTAAATAGTTAATAAGTCCAGGATTCCGTGCCAGGTTTTTGTGTATATTTGCGAATATAAAACGAAATCGCTTTAGTTAACGCAGATTATTGTAATAAACAATTTATAGGGAACATAAAACCCCGATCGTTTTACAGTTATTTACAATTATTAATTGGGGTGCATGTATGGAATGAAAACCGCCTTATTCCTACCCCTGTACAAATCAGCACTAGGATTAAAAACCAGCCCTGTTCATGTGGGCCATAAATCGCGTGTGCGTGACCAATATTGCCTAAATCGTGCTCGATTTTTAACCAATCATTCATCACATTCACCATTTCAAAAGTACGTGTTTGTTTGTTTGTTTTAATTTATTCGTCGTTATTTCCGGTTGTAATCCGTATCTAGTAACAGTTTTATTATTTAAATCATTTTTTGTTTTACCAGCAACAAATCTGTTATTGAAATTATTTTATAGTATACATATATCTATAAATATTTAGGCACATTTAATATCCCTATTACGTTACAGAGATGTAACATGATGCTTGTTACGTCTCTGATATGTTGCATTCAACGAAATGTATCTTATTTAAATTATTTTTTGTGTTTTACCAGCAACAAATCTGTTATTGAAATTATTTTATAGTATACATATATCTATAAATATTTAGGCACATTTAATATCCCTATTACGTTACAGAGATGCAACATGGTGCTTGTTACGTTTTTGATATGTTACGTAGATGTAACATTCAACGAAATGTATCTATAATATATATATTTTTTATCAAATACTATTTCGACGTTGATTGCGTCTATTTTGATGGGATTTGGGGTTGATCAGACGCAATTTAGACGCTTTATTGGAAGTGTCAAGTATATGAAATATTTTGGGCGTTTATGAATGCGTGGGACAAAAAAAGTGTAAGCGGACAAGACGCACGCTGTGTTTAATGTTCATCTTCAGACTGAGACAAGCAGAAGAATCTAACGATGACGAATTGATTTTAGCACACAAAACAAAACACGCGAAACCACTTTACGCTTCACTTGTCATCATACTCACAGACAGTTGACAAACTCCATTCACTCATCACACTCAATTTACAACAACAAAAACTACGACATCTTCTAATATGTGACCAATTAACTAATCGTTTACTACCATATATAAAGCAAGCTCATAACCCAATTTAGGGTTTTAGAGGTTAAAAAAAGAAGATATTTATTAAAAATAATTACCTTTTAATCCATAAGACACTATTGGTCTATATAATTTTTCCAATCTTGATTCAGAATCCAAACCAAACCTCAAAATATTACACATAGCAGAAACGCAGCAACTTAGTTTCTATCTTTGCTATACAAAGCAAAAAACCCAAGATTTATTAGTAATATTATAACGGTGGGGTCTTAGATGAAGCACCCGTGTCAAGCTCCCACATTTGATGCAATTTTTGGGTGCTTCATCCACGTGCGACTTTTTGTTGTGTATAAGTACCCTCAAAATTGATGACGCTGTCCACAACCAATCAAATCACAGTATTTTGAAAATCACCATATATGGGTATGCTACTATACAAACTTTTAAATATCAAGTTTAACAACCGCGAATCCTATTAAAGCTTAACGTGTGACACGCTTTAGGAAATTAATATTTATTGATTTGTATTAGATATTTCGAAATTAGATACTTTTCAATTAAATTTAAATGAGAAAAAAAAACCGCTCCGATGTACGCGTGTACACCATGATAAATTGTAGTGAGCGTTCTGATTGTTCAAGATAGCAATGCCATCTTAGAGATGCGTCAATAAATTTACACAAATAATACCGCCACAATTTGTTCAGTCTATCGATGATTTATACAAAAGTGTATGTAAATGATTCAGAAATATGGAACACATAAGTTTTTGATTCTATAAGTTGGTGATAACAAGTGATTCTTAAGTTTTGCATTTAAAAGAATGCGTTATGCTCTTCCTGGGCAGAGTTTTTTATCCTACACAGGAAATAGAGCGAAGACCTTGACATTGAACATACGATTATTGGCATTGGAAAGAAAAAATGAAGGAAGTGGTTGACGTAGAATCAAATCTAAAATTGATTTCTAGGATAACTAGTGAAGATACGAGGTTGTTTGTGTTGTGTGAAAGTAAAGGTATGAAACAACGTTTGCAACGGTTTAAATAGTTTTAAATTTTGGAGTATATAACCTCGGTTTTATGGTGCTTATGTATGAATGTGTGTGTTATTAGTAAGAAATACAATTTTTCGCTCAATTTAGAGTCCGTGAATTGTTGCTATTATTCGTATTAATTGTTCTGATCTGTAAGATCTATTTCATTGATGATACGTTATCATTGGATAGCACGCGCCGCTGCTTGGGCCCCCCATGCGCAGCGAACATTCGCAAGCGGCGCCGCGGTCGCGGCCAAACGGGACGAGGCCCCTACCTCGATTGCCTCACCAGTTGAGAGTCTACTTTCGCAGAGTAAACAACATCAAATTTGATTTGATCTCAAATATGTGAGAAACACGCGTTGTAGCCCAAAGTTTAGTGCCAAATAGTGCACGTATGCACGAGTGGTTTGTGTGTTTCTTTCTTAGTTCAAACCCCCACCGTGTGAGTTTTGTTTATTTGATTTTCTTAACGATTTAACAACAAACACGCCCATTATTACAACCTTAAAAATGCTTCAATAGCGCCCTATTTAAACGTACATTCCTATCTAGTGAGTCAATCACTTAAAATTCTTTAGAATAGTTTCGATTTGAAATTGTTTTGAAAACAAATCATGTCTTAGTAACTTACGAGATATTTACAAGGTTCTTTTACTCAATGATCTCAACAATGTCGGATAATTATCATATTTTTGACTCTATAAAGTTTACGAAATAAGTCAAACAAATTATCTGATTTATCTTATAAATTTACTGAAAACGTTGTTGTTTTTTTTGCGCCATAAATATACAATACATGTGAATTATAGTTGTGTTTAAACACAAATAAAAAACTGTATTTATATGTAAATAGTAGAATTTTCTCTTGACATACAAAGTTTTTCTTTCAAACTTTATTAATATATTTAATTCATTGTGTATTTTTTTGAACTTTCTACCAATGAATTTTGCAATAAATGTTTTTCTCATACATTTACTAGGAGAAAGTATTAATTCAAATGTATTTACACTTACATTCGACAACTTGTAACATGTCTGCCATATAGTTACATGTATGAAACATATTAAATGTGTAGAAAACTAGAGCGATTATTGACAATTTATATAATTGTTAGTAGGAAGAATGGTATCAAACATTTAATTAAACCAATTTAAAAGAGTTATTAAACTGGACATTTCTTAAACAAAAGTGACCTTGGTTGTAATAAAACATGTGTTGCAAACACCATATGTATTAGTTTCAAGCAAGGTTATTAACTATAAACATTTCCAAACAATAAAAAAAGTCACTTAAATATGAAGTAATTTCGTCGGATGCTCGATTAGATCCCAAACTAACTCTCAACATTTTAAATTTAATTGATATAATATACACATATAAACAGTTACACCACAACGTAAATAATTATTATTATTTATGCAAAATGTGTGAGTCATTTTAACTTTCTCTGTAGATTTTTTTTGCTGTGTGTTCAACTAGAGTTGAAATTGTTGTTTAGATTATACTTGATGCATATATGTACAAAAGAAAAGCATTTTTTAATCAAGATTCTTTGTAAAATCATCTTTAGTTTTTCTTTTAGTTCTACACAGACAATAATATCACAATTAGTACTCTACTGTTTGCGGAGAATTCATCCACGACATTTATTCCCTAGATCAATTCGTCCCCATATAATCCGTCCCATACAATTCGTCTCCACACAATTCGTCCCTGATAATTCGTCTCCGACAATTTGTTCCCACACAATTGGTTCCTGATAATTCGTCCACACCCAATTGGTTCTCGATAATTTATCCCTACCCTAATTGGTTCTTGATCATTCATCCACACACACACACACACACAATTGGTCCCTGATAATTCGGCCTCACAGAATAGGTCCTCGATAATTCGTCCTCATACACAATTGTCCCCGATAATACGTCCCAACATAATTGGTTCTTGATAACTCGTCCACATTTACAATTGATCGCCGAAAATTTATCCCCACATAATTGATTCCTGATAACTCGTCCACATACACAATTGGTTCCCGAAAATTCGTCTTCACACAATTGGTTTTTTATAATTCATCCACACACACACACACACACAATTGGTCCCCAATAATTCGTCCCCACACAATTGATTCCTGATAACTCGTCCACATACATAATTGCATGATATAGATCTCCTTCATAATATGTATTGTTTATTTAATGATGTTGTTTAAAATATATTTGTACATAATCTAAACAGTTAAATTCTATTTAAAGTCGATTAGATTTATTTTAAAGTACGTTACTCTCAGTGTTATTTATCTGCGAAATATTTCAACCTAAATATATATTTGCCACTCAGAGTTCAGATTAAAAAGTACCTACTCTTCACAGTTCTATATCCTTAAGGGGGATTAACAATTCGTAGCCGGGAATGAGATTCTATTTACTCACCAGATTTTAATTGAAATTTTTACGTTTCCACATCTGGATCGAAAGCTTTAAATCTCTAACGCTCACCAATAAATCCCAAACAAATTGTTTTGAAGTTTTTCCACAAAAATGTGCGTTGATTCATAGAATTTTAACTACTCATAAAATGACTGGATTTTACAGTTAACCGGTAGACTAAATTTAGTTGCGCGATTGGACACAAAAATTCGAACTCTTCCAACTAATATAACATTTTAAGATATACACTGAGTAATTTTAAAATAGCCCAATTTTCTTAAAGTATTTTTGTATCTGCGTTAGGTAAAACAAAACGAAACAAAACAAAAAACCAACAACTTATATATTATTGCATTCCTCAAATACAGAATGAAAATAGTCATTTAGTTTTTGAAAAGAATTTTTAGTGCGTCTATAAGAATAGAACACAAGATCAGTTATCGAAAACAATAAGTTATTCTGACGTAAACAAAATTGATTTGGTTTTTAAACACTGGAAAATCATTCGGAAAATATTTCTTTTAGAACATTGAGTTTCCTTGTTTCCTATAGTGGTAACAAAAGTGTCAGGCTAACAATAGGTAGTTTGATTTATTTTTAAGGTTTCTCTGAGATTAAAAAAATATTCTTCCGCTATTTTCCAAGGGCATTGCCATTCAATAGGGCGCTATTGAACCCGTAAATGTGCTTTTGACAAATAACACTTTGAATTCCACAATTACTTTGTGGCTTGATATGAACATATGCCTATTTAACTGTATTCATAGACCGTTAGTAACAATTTAAATAGCATTGTTAATTTCATAGTCTGGTTAACAAGTATTTTATATCATTTGATATACATATTGTTACTTTAAATAAAGAATACACAAACAAACATCGACTTTCGGACCAAACTTCACTTTAAACGACCTTTTGATTTTTCTTGCAATTTCTAACAACATTATCACAACTGTTCCACTAAAAATACTAATCTAGTGTTTAACATATTAAATAATATCAGATCTATATTTTTAATCACTTAAATAAACAAAATAAATAAGTCATACATTAATCATCTTTTATTTGCATTTAAATAAGTTAAAAAGTTAAAAATATTCACTTTACAAGTGTAAACAAATGAAATAACGCTAATTAAACGCTGAAATAATTACGCAAATCGTATTAACAAGTACAAATCTGATTAATTTAATATGTTTTGTAGTTTTAACACGTGAATAACGCTAAAATGCAAGTAAAACATGTAAGAACAATTGAATTTATTTTGAGATCAGCCTAGTTGAACAGCTGTTGTAATCTATGCCTAACTTCACAGTATGCCCGTTGCCAATATACGAATACATAACTCTAAATTGTACGCGCGTACTTATCTACACTCGATTTGTATTTTATTAGAAATTCTCGACCAAATTGCTTTATATTTTGACTAAATTGCTTCATTTCGACCAAATTGTTTTATATTGCGCCCAAATTGCTTTAGATGTTAACAAATTAAACTTAAACATCGGCCATGTGTTGGCCCTAAACTTTCTTTTACGTAGCCAGTATATTTTGATTTGATAGTATATAAATTAAAATATAAAATGTTTAAATTTCAAGAAAATATTTTCATTCATTATGTCCAATATCTTCAACAGTGTAGGTTGTTGTGCGCTTACAGACACACACACACACACACAGACGTCATTCTAAAAATAGTCCGATTCAGGGAAGGTCAAAAGGTGTATTTCCGTTAAAATCTCGAGTTTTTTTCATGATTACAATACTTATTACTTCGTAAAAGAAAGTAAAAAGGTGTTATTTATTTTAGAAAATAACTAAATAACAAAACTAGTAAAATTGCTTCGTAAATAAATTAAAAATTCTCCATACAGGTGCAAATAAGTAAAACATGGATCCTCTACAAGTATACTAGTGGTTTAGCACTACTGATAGAATGTTACCACCGATAGCAGACTTCAATGATAACTCACCACGTAGCCCGAATAATAATACGAGCGCCAGCCTTCTCATGGCGCGCTCTAGGGGTAGTCTATGCATACCCCCGACTTCGGTGGTCCTTGCTATTGACACCAAACGTCGTAGCTGGTGTGGGGTCACCTCACCTCACACCCAGCCACCAGGAAGTAACAGGCGCTACGGAGAAGTTGGGCAAATTCATAAAAATCGGTAAGCGAAATTCTAGGGGTGTATGCCGTGCATTGTGACACACGCTCTGGGTAACTGTGAGGGGTGAAACAAATTGGAGGTGTAGGTGGCTTTCAAATGACACCAAATATAATTCGATAGCATGTTTGGTTGTTAAGATAGAGCCGCGTAAAGTGAGGTTAAAGGTAGCGAAGCGGATTTATTTTGTTTTCTATCCGAAACGGAAACGCTAACTTCACTTTGTTTCAAAGTATTAACAGTGACTCTACTAAACCCGCTCTTTCTGTATCACTATACACGCTTGATATAAATTACATTTCATTGTTTCGTGTTACACGTATATTTGTTACCGGTGCAAAAGAAATCAGGCACAAGTAACTTTTTAAGCTGGACAACATGAAATAATTATTTCATTTTAACTCTTCTAATTGTACTATTAAATAAATAAAAACATCTGCAGTGTCCTGCAAATAAATAAATATATATATATATATATATATATATATATATTTTCCATAACCACGCAATTTAGATAGGTTCAACGCATACTTAAATAGATATAAAATGACAAAATTTCAAACATTTATACCTCGTAAACCGGACGTTATTTCAAAAAACTTTTCAAACAAAAAGTATAAATAATTCTATTACTTTTAATTTACTTTTAAATAACGCATAATTTTCCTTAAAATAGACAAAAAACTGATAACTGTGTCAAATAAACTACCAATTTCCACATTTCTAAATTTAACACTCGACTTGGTATTTACTTTTGTGATTATAATTACTTATGCGTTTTTATAACATTTATTACTTCGTATGATAAAGTAAAAACTCAGAAACGTATAATAGTTAAAAATGGTCATATTTCTCATTTGAAGCGAAATTATTTTTAAGTCTAGCTCTGATAAAATCTAATATGGTTATAACATGTGTTAATATGTAAATGGAATACATATATATATATATATATATATATATATATATATATATATATATATATATATATATATATATAAACGTTAGAAAATAAATTCTGCAAGCTAGATTTATCTTAATTTGGTAGTTAATTCATTGCAAGCTAGTGAGCTTTAGTAAGAATGCAAATTTGCATACATTTAAATATAGTTAGTAAGTAAGGTTAATTTAATGTATAGACGTTTTAAACCAGTTTTATGTAAACTTAGCTTAAAGAAATGTGCGTAAGACAAATATAAATAAATGTCAAAAATATTGTTATTCATACAGAAAACTTCAAAGTAATTTAAATTCTGTGTTGTGGTACAACTGGGTATTACATTGCGGTACATACAAAGGGAGGGTACAAACTACTTGAGGAAAACTAAACAGCTCTGTAGGGGGAAAATCGCAGAACCAATTTGTAATACAAGAATATTTCAATATTTGTATTTTGTATATAGTGTGGAACGCCTGATAGGTTTCTTATTTGATTTCCGCTTTGGTGAATATTCACTCACTGTTTGTCTTTCTTGATATTCATATTAGGATCGGATGTATACCCTGTATTTATCTTACAATCCTCTGAATTGTCTTCTCAATTTTAACCAATATTATTATTCTATCAATAGTTTATTATCTTACGGTCACTCTACGGCCTTAGGGTTAATATTTGATTTTAAAAAACATCTTATAGAAGATACTACAGGCTTTTAAATGATGATAAGCACAACTTGATACAAATATTAGGTTTTTGCGATTTTATTTTTAATCCAGCATTTTTATATAACTACTCACTTATATATTTAACTATTACTCCAAGCCCTTTCACGAAAAAGTTTTGAAAAAAATAATCTTCCATAGAAAAAAGTACGAGCTTTTAAATGACGCCAAGTACAACTTTATATCGCTTTTGGTTATTGAGATATAAATATTTAAACTGAGCATCTTCGTGTTTTTTTATTTTCTAAAATAATATTTTTTATATAATCAATTATATATTTAATAATTACTCTGGGCACTTTAGGGATTTTTTAAAAATTAATTGAGTTTATAGTAGAAAAAAACGAGCTTTTAAATGGCGCTAAGCACAACTTGATAGCGCTTTTATTTATTGAGTTGCAAACGTATAAATTAAGATTTATATTTCTACAATTTTTTTAGAATCCAACATTTAATATAATTGACAATTTATGTATTTAACGATTGCACTAGGCTTTTTTGGGGAAATATTTTGAATGAGGAAAATACGTGTTTTTAAATGGTGTTAAGCAGAACTTGATGACGTTTTTAATTATTGAGATATCAACGTTTAAATTTAGACTTGTGTTTTTGTATTTTTTTTAAATTATCATAATAAAATTAATAATCATTTATGTATTTAATGATTACTCTAGACCTTTTTAGTGAAAGGTGTTGAAAAGAATTGAGCGTATAGAAGAAAGTACGGGCTTTTAAATGGCGCTAAGTGCAGTTTGATAACACTTTTAGTTTTTGAGTTGTGAATGTTTAACCTTTGATGTTATCTTTTAAAATCTTTCGAATGATTGAGAAATTCTATAAGTTGCATTTTCATAGTAATTATATGTGCAATTATATGGTACTTAACTTGAATTTCATTAATAATTGCAAAAGCATATAACTTTTCTATAGGTACATTAAGTGAAAGTTGAGAATAATACAATAGTTATTTTTAAATTTCCTCGTAATTATAGATTAATATCCTGAATAGTGACTTCCGATGTATGCATTTGTCTAGATGTTATTTATGTTTGCATTTAAACCTAATCCCGTCCTGTAGTAACTCTTAGCCATATCTACGCAGTACAGTAATAAGATATAATTTTACCAGGATGCTGTATGGGTACAATGGACCCGAATGGCACCATGGCAACTGTGTGACGGAGATAGTCAGGGTAATGCGCGCAGTTGTCGATAAATCTAATGGCAGCACCATCGCCCGGACTCTGATTCCGGTATCCCACCCCTAACTATCTCCTTTTCACTCACTCTAAAAGCCAAAAAGCTTTGGAAAAGGATGATAATAGAGTAGTACCCTTGTCAATGGGTACCGGGTGGCAATGTATAACAAAGTCAAAAATTTTACTCAACTTCAAACGTTTGTATCTTTAAAACTAAAATAGCTATCGAAATCTACTTTACGGCATTTGAAAGGCCGGACTTTTTTCTATATATATATATATATATATATATATATATATATATATATATATATATATATATATATATATATATATATATATATATATATATATATATATATATATATATATATATATATATATATATATATATATATATATATATACTATTTTAAAAAAAATGAATTTCCTTGTCTATATTTTGAAATATAATTATTTTTAATTTTGTCGATACATCTCGACTTTTAGCCTATACCTAAATAATACATAAAATTGCTCCCCTAAATTAAATGCAAGGACAGATTTTATTACATGTACTCAATCAGAATCACAACTATATTTCCCCCTTCCGATATTGAAAATTTTACAGCTCATTGCATGATACTGAATGTTATTGTTCATCCACAAATTTATTGACTTCAAATAATCTATTTTATCTAAATATTCTTTAGGTTATAAAGTAAATAGTTAATTATATCATCAGTTATCTATAATTACTGATAACAATTAGAGCGAAATCATAGTGCATAATTCTAGTCCTATTTTTAATTATTATTTTCGTGAAGCTAGCAGAAAAAATTGCGCAAATATTCACACGATTATTAATTGTATATTAACCCACATATGTTTCTAGTTTATGTTTCGTAACAGAATGTAAAACATGTCCAAGACGAAAAAAGAAACATCAACTTGATTGAAACTTGTTTAGGGTGGCAAAAGTGCGTGACTGGTGCTGCTATCACGCGGCAAATGATGCGTACAATGTGGGGAAACCCCCGCTAGTTTTATGTCCAAGACGGGATGCAAGATAAATCCTTAAAGTGCCCCTAAAATATCAATACTCCTAAGCTTAAAATTTATTGACGTTCCTAAAGAATTAATTATATAAGAATTAATTATTTATCTTCTATAATTGATTCATTATACAATAGAAATAATTTGTGGCCCTAACCTGTAAATATTTAGTCATATATAACATCTCGGCAACATGCCAGAGACGTAACGGGCTTAGTTTCGTCTTCGCAACGTAGCAGAGATGCTACAATATATATATATATATATATATATATATATATATATATATATATATATATATATATATATATATATATAAAATATTATATAATTTAGTGTTTTGATTTTTGTTCTAGGACTGATCCAGGGTTTCTGGAACCTTATCTTCCAGGGCTTGACGAAAGGCATAGTCCTATAAATGGACCGCCAAACCTAGGTATCCCACCTTGTAATATTCAAGCTGCTTTTAACATAGGGTCAAGCACGGACAACACATTGAGTAGAAATAATGTAAGTCAATAGAATAAAAGTGACATTTTTGAAAAATCAGTAGCTGGTTTTTGTTTTAAAAATGTAATACTTGGGCGTGTTTCAAAACAAGTATATTAGAATACTTTTCAACAAAAAAAACTGTATATAGAAGATTTCTACTATATGAAATGACTCATCGTAGACTGTCCAACTGTCATTTGTCATCTCTGTCGAGTGTTTTGAGCTCGAGTGACCCCCTTTGTTTACCCTTAACTAAAGATAAAGCTCAAGTTACAAAGATTTTATGTTTCCCACGTTTTTCTGATATTATTTACATAATAAACGTTACCAAATTTATCTTCGAACAGTTTAGAATTTAGTAAGTTTTATTATTTAATTCTAATATCGAAAGAAGGAAAATAATTCATGCGTCTTAAGTCATATGTGACAAACAATAAAATCAATCCGTAACAGCTGACGCCCTGCCTACCTACAGGACCAGATTTAGTAGAGATTTCAGGCTATATAATCTGGAAATTACGTCTATACGAGATAACTATCATGAACCCTAAACAACGGATGTCCTACAGGGTAGAATTAAGGATAGAATTCGGTCGAAATTTGGTTTATAAACTGTTATATGTTAATATTGTGTAGTAGACCGTTAATAATTCGGAAGTTCCGGGTTCAAATCGTTGACCCCGTGGCCAATATTGATCTACATGAACTGTCCTACCCTTAATTCACAGATTTACCAAAAAAAAATCTACGCCTATGCGTTTCTCAGATATATCTAGTAAACTCTAGTTTAGAGTTATTTTGATATGATATCTAAGGGGCAAATTACAAAAAGATATTTTTTATCTACAAAATTTTATTATTTTCAATATTTTCGTAGAAATATTACTTGAAATCATTATTTGCAGAGTCGAGAATCTCTGCTATCACATAGCGGTGGTTCTGCGGGTGACTCAGAAAATAGTTCTGATGATAGCCGCGCATCCGGGTATGGCGCCACCTGCGACATATTGCTGGATGAACGGCTCCGGTCTACTAATGCCGTGTGGTTTCTACCTGGAATCCAACGTGCTGGAGCTGTCCATCTGCTCCAGGGCAAAGAGGAAGGGGTGAGATAATTTCAACTAGTATCCGAACCATATATTTGTACAGGAGGGCGCTCTACTTCTATCTCTTTACTATCTCTCCTAAAAATACCTAAAATAGCAATTATTTAATTTTCTCTATGCTAAATCCAATTATTTTCTCCAAATTCTAGAATTTTGTAGTACGTCAATCCAGTCAAACGAATACGATGGCGCTATCTGTTCGGTTGCCTCCTGATAAAGGACCTTACATCGAACACTACCTCATCCAGTCGAATGGTGGCCAATTGAGCCTTGAAACCTCTGAAAATCGGTTCGATGACATTAATTCACTGATTGCTCACTATTCTCAGTGTTGTGATGAACTTCCAGTCCAACTAACTCTTCCTTTAGCTATCCGGGAAGCGAGGACACGGCAATTGTTATCTTCTTTGGCGCTACTCGGACAAGAATTTTGGAGGTAATATTTAGATCTCCAAATGTATCCAGTGGTTATTTTTATTTTCTCTAGAAACCAAATGGCAAACCCTCAAAACCCACCGTCATCAACTTTAACACCTGACACTGGAATGTCTAGCCCGGAAGCTGAATTTGAACTAACGCTCAATCCGTTGATGAGTACCTTTAAAGGGACCCAAAACGGTACTAGTCCACCTTCCAGTACTACGACCCCAACGACGTCACTACCTAGAGGAACACGGCCCACACCTCCCAATACTCTGAATTTGAAAAACACCTCATTGAGCCGGTCCCCATGCAATTCACCCTCGCTGAAAACTCCACCTCCACCACCTCCTAGATGGTCTAAACCAGCTACACCCCAAAATAATTTTACTGTTACCACTACGGTGACGTTTAGTGTTAATAGTCAGAGTGCAAGACAAGAATTACCATCACAGGTAAAAAAGATTTGAATTGTTGTAATAACAGCAAAAACAATTGGATTTTCGGCTTTAGGTAGAAGTCATCTGTGAACCTTCAAAACGACTGTCGCCTGAAGGACAAGCAACATCAACATTGTCGTCACAAGGAAGTGTGCGCCGATCAAAAACTGTCGAACAACTTGCTTCCCCAAGTGGGTCAATCATGTCTCCAGGATCCGGGCCCCCTAGCATCCTGTCGCCGGATACACTGTCACCTTTGTCGGCTTCAAAAGGCACTCGGCATAGTCGAAGAAACAAACCTTCAGCTCGGAAATTTTCGCGGCATTACCAAGAATCGGATATCCTGGATTCGCCTACCGTGTACTACAGAAGCGCTGCAGGGGACAAAGCCAGTGACTACGAAGATATTTGGGGCCCGGAACATAATGGTTGCTCCAGTTTCAAACCAATCGCTGATAGAGTCAACAAGTTTTCATCTCCAGATGTTATACCACAAGGTAACATTTCTATTAGATCTCCCTTAGTTGACTTGCAGAGCAACCAAATATTGTGTCACAAGTTTAAAAAACTACAAGGAATTCGTTAATACTGTTGGCAGCTCTTTAAATTATTTAGTAGTGATGTAATAGACGTATACAATTGTTTAAACAAGTGTTCTCTTTAGGAAATGTAATATCTTTAAACAACAATGTAATAAGTCCCTCGGATTCGAATTCCAATTCAGGTCATGGAGGATCTCATTGCAGTACTCCAAGTGCAGCTCCAAGGTATATACTCTTCTAAATACCTCTAAAATCTCTAGTCTACATGTGCTTTTTTGCTAGAATGGGCAGTGTACAAGATGCAAGTCCTCAATCGGTGTCTAGTCCGAACTCAAACAGTCCGGATCAAGATGCAGCTCCAGTGGTGAAGCAAGGAAGTCCTTTCTATGCAGAACCAGCGGATGCTATCGCTCAACCAGCAGTACCACGGCGACTGATCAAGCACTCGTTTAGTTTTCAACAACGACATTCAAATCCAGCAGTGCTGCAAGATCACCAGATCCAATCCGGGATTTATAATATGGATCGCGTTGAATCTGGTGATACTATAAATAGTAAGAGATTTAAATCGAAAGAAAACGAATAGGAGTTTGTTTAAATGTATGATTATTTGAATTTCAGGTCCATTGTCTTCATCCGTGGATAATCTTAACCCCAAACAAAGACTGATTGGGCTCAAAAGGCCTGAAGCTAAACCTGTACTACCGCCAACGATTAAAACTCGAATAAATAATGGGAAAACAGAAAACACTTGGACCTTAGATAACAGTTGGAGATTCATTGGTAAGAATGGCGTTTTAAACTCTTAAACCACAAAAAAAAAAACATCTGCAGTGCATTGCACTGGACTTTCTTATATGTATTAGGCATTATTTGTTTAGATTTTGTGTTTTATTAACCTCTCTATATAAACAAAATATGCCTAATACGTATAAGAAAGTCCAGTGCAATACACTGCAGATGTTTTAGTCTTTAAATGAACTAAGAATCTAACGAACGTAGCAAAATATATATATATAATATTTTTATTATTTTACTAACCATTGAAACCTTTTACACTAGACTATATGTCATAAGTATAACTTCCCATACCTACGTAACCATGGCAACATAAATAACATATGTAAAATGTTAAATAGTAATTTTCTTGTAATCGGTAAACTTTATGAAGAATTTTTTTAAATAAAAGTTGTGCATAATACTAATTTCTTTCATTTTGAATACTAGTATATTTTCTGTAAGTGCAGCCGTTTTGGAGATATTGCAGAATTACCAAAAAATAATTAGAGTAAACATGCACTTCTGGTTTGAATATTCTTTTCAAAAATAGGAGGTTTTCTGCCGAGCCATACACAAGTTTTAAGTTTAAAGTTTCATGATTATAGCAGTGGCTGTAGAGTGCTCTCACACACACCAACGCGCGCGCGCACACACACACACACACACACAAACAAACAAACACATACACAGGCAGAATTCTGAAAATAGTCACAGACTCGATTCAGGGAAGGTATAAGAAAGTAATATAGTAGTGACTTTTAAATTTCAGAATCTTACATAGCTTTGTTATATTTCTATTCTCAATTCAATATTTTTGTTATTATTATTATCAAATATAGTTATTTATATTATTTATTTAACTTGATAACTCCTTATCAATATTTGATTTATCTTTTATCATAGGTAACGAAGGTGATATGATGGATTCTTGCGATGATCCCGATTACGATGATGGCTCCGAATGGGGTAGAACCTTTCCACATTTACCTCTTATCTCTCCGCATACTCCTGATCACGAAGACAAGCAGACAGTCCAACAAATAATAGCCAAACGGTAAGTTAAAATCCTCAATTTTCAACAGTTCAACCCGTAATCTAAGAGTGAAACATATTAAAATCTAATTACAACAAACTATACTATTTCCAAGAACTAAGGTCCTAATTAGGTCTTAACTCGCCTAGGTTCCCTGATATCCCGTTAGGTTCATGTGAACTCCACTCAGACGACGACGTCTGCAGAATGTCTGCGTACGATAACGTAGAAGACCGTACACCCCGAGCACCTCCTTCAGAAATCAGTGAACACACCGAATTCTCTGAACCGTGGTCGGAAAGTTTGCACCACAGTGGTATTGATACACATACGCAAAACGAAGAGTCCTATTTTGAAAACCGGCCGAAAGTTGCAACGATTTCTCGGCCGAAAAGTTTCAAAGACCGCCTGGATCCGCTTCTCGGTAAGTGTCTTACTATCTTTAATACTGGTTTGGTATTATCGGTATTCAAATATTTGACCGGTCCAAAAATTAAAATGCCCCCCACTACAGCTACGAATCTGGTGTCGTCTTTGTATTTCTTCAGTCTGGTTATTGTTCTTAACAGTTCAACATCATGGTGACTAAAGTAGCGATGCATTGTGATCTGCATGTGTTGTGTGAGATTTGTAAGAATGCCTTTTGTGCGTTTGGTTTACGTATTAAAAAGGCTATTCGAAGAGCTTGGATTAAAATCCGGGCATTCTTTAAATGTACGTTACTGTGAAGGTCTAGCAGTTTTGTTTATAATTTCCGAGTTGATTTAAAAGTTACAGTTTATATATTATCTTAAAATATTTACAGTTTCGCCATTTAATTAATTAATAATTTATTTTGATCTACAATATTATAATTTAATTCACAATTCATCTAACTTTTGTTAGATAATCGACAATTTTTAATTTCATTAATATTTTGCAATACCGATAATACTGCAATTATATTAATCAGCTATGTCATCGTTATTAATATGCATAAACAAATTGTTGCATACCAAGAAAACATTTTGTTACGTTTTTTATGTTTTATTTAAACTAGATACCAATTCTCAAGTCAATATTAAAGTTCAATTTTTATTTATTTATTTAATACACTATTATATTTAATGTTTATTTACTACGATATATTATTTCATCATCCAGTAAACAATTGTCTTCTGACGTCTTTCGAACGTAACAGTGACTATACTCTTTTTCACACTTTTTAGCAGTCAATGCTTTTCTTATGGGCGAAAACTGCACAGCGTTGTCACTATTCTCACTTATAACTAAAGTTGGTATACAGGTACATTATAGCACGTATCGTACCACAAAAATATTACAGTATATATATATATATATATATATATATATATATATATATATATATATATATATGCATCGTGAGTCGGTATACCATGTAGTGTTGGTCAATTGTTCTCAACCATTTAATGTAGAAATATTTGATTATTAAACATGTATGATATTGCCTCTATCATTTGGGAAAATTCCTTATCATGACTCTTCTAACGAAGATGATTTGAATGACTTGGTCATTGACTGGATATATAATAATAATATTTTATTTGTTTTAATAACGCTGATAATTTTAGCTTTGTGTTTATCTTTGTAAATCTTTAGATTAGTTCCGTAATTCTATACACTAAACGAAGATAGATAGATTATCTTAGTACTCGTCCTTCACATTGCTTCTTATAGGGTAAATTTAGTATCACGGTTCGCCATAAGACCACACTGCAAAAAAGTGTGAAAAATTGTATAGACACATTATTGCTAGAAATGCATGTATGTCACCGCTGTGTCCAATAAATGGTGTAATCTCAAAGTGAATAAAAAGTGTTTATTTATTGATAATTTCAATAGTTCTTTCCAGTATCCAGTTTATAAGGCGAATAAGTAATTGCGTCAGTAATTAAATAGTTTATACTAGTAATTGAGTTATTTTTGTTGTAATTTCTAGCATAAATGTGTATTTATTTCACGAAATCAGTTAACTATATTGTGTTGATCAATTGCAGCTCCGCCTAGACTGCAGGCGTTAAGAAATCGAGAGTCCAGTGGTCCATCCGCAGTTGGTGAAGCCATTCGCAACTACGCCATGGCCCTAGCTCAAGATAAAAGTACTACATTTGCTCAAAACATCGAAAACTTCATCGCTTGTACTTGCGAATCTCGAGAAATGAATCCACAGGTAAAACACAATTCGACGTTTTCAATTACGGAGGTTGCAATCAATTTGTTTTAAAGGTTGTTATGCGCAATATGCGTCAATTCATGTCCGGAATGAAAAATTATCTTGTGAAACATGGAGAGAGAGGTTTCGAACGTGAAGTAGAGAAAGAGAGGAGGAAACTCAAGTCGACGGAGTTCTTGAATCTTGACGCGATTTTAGAAGCAGTATTACACCGATTAGTTGTTAAACCGCTCCGAAATCATCTACAAACTTTATTCGTTGATCACTATACTGGATCTGGCGCAATACGGGTCCTAGCCGAGAATATTCAATACGCTAGTACTAGGCCTCTTTCAGAACT
Organism: Nebria ingens riversi; assembly: GCA_018344505.1. Taxonomy (NCBI): domain Eukaryota; kingdom Metazoa; phylum Arthropoda; class Insecta; order Coleoptera; family Carabidae; genus Nebria; species Nebria ingens. The sequence continues at coordinate 56,628 of JADQWA010000746.1, forward strand.
TGCTATAAAGGTAAGTTTTGGGTGCAAATCTTGAGAATAATATTAAAACAGTTGGTTTTACAGTCGAAAATAACAGTTCCATCCGAACAAGCGATCCAGACCATACAGATGTATTTATCTCGACTACAAGACGCTGATTCACCTTTAGAAAAATTGGAGAATTTATTAGCGGCAATTGCTACTATATTTAATTCAGTAAGTTTAGAAAAAAGAGGTATTTTAATCACATATAATGAAGTCTATTGATATACTAATAGATTAAGAGTCATTTGGAACACTTGGAAACAATTTTGATTTGTTATTAAAGGTTAAATCCGCTAATTCGAGTCGCTCTTCGTTGACGCTGGGGGCAGATGATTTTTTGCCCCTATTTGTTTGGGTTTTGGTCAAAACGAACTTCATCGCTGCGGAAATTGAAGCAGAATATATGTGGGGTAAGTTGTATTACTTGAAAAACTTCATTAATTTTAATGATTAATACGTTTCAAATATTATTTTTAGGACTTTTACATCCTTCTTTACTATCCGGAGAAGGTGGTTATTATTTAACAACTCTATCCTCTGCAGTACATGTACTTAAGAATTTCAAAGACACCGGAGAGAATCCATTAAACTACCAAGTCAATTCTGATGTAAGTTTAATTTTAAATAATTCTATATTGTATTAAAAGTAATTGTTTTTTTGGTGATTTCACAGTGTTCAGTATTGAAAATTGTTGTACCGGATGAACTGCATGGGTCAATTTTGACCAAAACGGTCCCTGTTAGGCCCCATATGACTACGAAACAAGTCTGTAAGATTATTGCTCACAAAGCTCGAATCACTAATCCGCAGGACTATGGATTGTACCGGCTCGTAGATGGAGAAGGTAGTTATATTTATGCATAATTGCATCACTAATTAAATGGTTACCAAACTAATTGAATAATCTGCGGTAACTTTGTTATTTATAAACTGAATTTATCTATAAAAAAATCACATTTCTTTTGCTCTGAGGAAGGTCGAATCTCGACCGAAACGTTAGCACAAATGGAAAATTGGATTTTACTAATCCGGCATTATCCATATTCCGATGAACCATCCTGCTTCTTTATCTATATAATAAACTAAGTGATTTGTGTAGTAATTTCTAGGTTTTAAGGGGAATTAGTAATTACGTTGGTAATTGAATGGTTTATAAAAGTAATTGTGTGATGTGTGTAGTAACTTCTAGTATTTCTAGTTTAAAGGGGAATAAGTAATTGCGTTAGTAATTGAATGGTTTATAAAAGTAATTGTGTGATTTGTGAATCAATTTCTGGTATATCTAGTTTATAAGGGGAATAAGTAACTGCGTTATTAATTGAATGATTTATAAAAGTAATAGTGTGATTTGTATAGTAATTTCTAGTATATTTAGTTTATAAGGGGAATAAGTAATTGTGTCTGTAATTGAATGGTTTATGAAAGTAATTAAATGTGAATGATGCCAAGTTGCAAAAAGGTTTGTGTTGAACACTTCGTCAAGGATAAAATTCAATTACATTTTTAAATTAGCATTAAAAAAAATATTAAAACTTTTAAAAATTGATTGCAATTCCTGTTTATTTTTATCTTAAAAAAAAAAACCAATAAGTAATTGTGTCTATAATTGAATGATTTTATGAAAGTAATTGAGTGATTTGTAGTTTTGAACATTTTAATAATTTAAGTATGTTTTGTGTTGGTCTTTATGCAGAAACGATGCTGGTCGACAATGAGTGCCCTCAGGAGTTCACGGCGGACGGTAAACACGTGATGTTAGCTTATAAGCGAATCGACGCAAAAATAGCATGGCCGCGACCGAGCCAGTGATCAGAATCGGATCAATCTAGTCTAGTCCTTGCAATCGTGATCCAATCCAATAATGGTATATATTTTTAAACCTGTTTTGTACATATTATCATTTTAATTATTTTTTAATAAACAAGAAAACGTAGAAAGCCCCCGTGTGTGTTTAGTAAATTAAAAATTGATAGTTTTTTGTATTATCTGACTGCGTACATAATATTTGTATATGAATATCAATATCTTTTATACGGAATCGTAGCGTAGCTACTCCCCCTCTCCCTCTCATCATATTTCATCTTTTTCAGGACCAATAGTAATTAAACAAATATATGGTCCTTAAAAAGTTAGAGCAACTCATTTATCATTCATAATTTTTCGCTATAATGCCCTTCTAATAAAGTAATAATATTTATTTACCCCATTTAAGAATGCAGATTGGGAATTTTTTTATTTATTAATATAAATTTGAAAAAAAAAATGTTCAACATTTTAGTTATTTAGTTTAAAACTGTTGTAGAAATATTTATTTATAATGTAAACGATGTATAATTTCCTTCGTGTCCTTGATCAATTACCCAACCTTCATTCTGCTGTTTAATAATCAATTATTGAACACGATTAATTGAGCAATAATACTCAAAAATCGACAGAAAAAAATTGTATGTTTGTTCAATAAAAAAACCAACAGGCATTTATAAATGTCACATCATAATTTCACATTGCTGCAATTAATAATTCCCTAACTACACCATCCTGTGTTCATTCTTTCAATAGCCATGGAGGAGAAAAGTGAAGCAATCTATGCCGAATTCGACACGAAGAATTTGAGTCGCAAGTTGCTAGGTAGTGCCAGAGCCAAAGCAATCCAACAACGCTCCAGATTGTCGTCCACCGATTTCAATGCTCTGGAGGAACATGATCAGTTCTATCGCGACCATAAAGTGCTGCTGCATTTGTTTGTGGTGCTTGGGGTGGTTCCGGTGCAACGAAAAACCGGACGAATTGTTTTTGCGGTGAAATCAACGGCAATGGTATACGCTGTCTGTTTCTATGTTCTTACCAGTACTTTGGTAGTTCTGGTAGGCCGAGAACGGTTTCAAATATTGAGGACTGCTAACGGAAAGTTTGACGAGTATATTTATTCGATTATTTTCATCATTTATCTTGTCCCGCATTTTTTTATTCCATTTACTGGATGGATAATGGCCAGTGAAGTTGCTATTTATAAGAACTCATGGGGGATATATCAGGTATTTTAATTAAATTATATTCAACTAAAATGAAGTAATCGTTTAACTCAACAGGCTCAGGGTAATAAAAGTTTTTTGATAAACTAATCATATTTTCGAAAAATTCTTCAAATAAAACTATTTTATTTCATGTTTATAGATAATTTTATTATTATGACATACGTATCCAAGACAATAAAAAAAAATCTGAATAATATTTCTTGAAAACTTTTCGGCTAAAGTAAACCTAAATAAGATTCTCTACCTTTTTTATTCTTATAAAAAAGTCGCTATCTCCAAACCTTACACAGTTATTACAATTATTTTTTTCCTAAGACCAAAAAATCTATTTTACTATTCCCCTATAAACCATTCACATTTCAGACTAAAGCTTCAACTAAAAAAGTTTCTAAATATGATTTTAGACGACTTTTGTTATCATAAACATGTCTTTATCTCAATTCGTTTCCGAGATACTAATTATAAAAAAAAATCCTAAATTAAAAATAATTAATTTTAAGTATTTTTTTCTGTTAAAGTATACCTAAATAAGATTCCCTACCTTTTTTATTCTTTTAAAAAAGTCGCTATCTCTAACCCTTACACAGTTATTACAATTATTTTTTTCTAAGATCAAAAAATCTATTTTACTATTCCCCTATAAACCGCTCACATTTCAAACTAATGCTTCAAATAATAAAGTTTCTAAATATGATTTTAAATGACTTGTTGTCATGAACATGTCGTTAACTCAATTCGTTTCCGAAATAATCAAAAATAATTGTAATAAACCACATACATTCCTAAAATACAAATGATTAATTTGAAATATTTTTCCGGCTAAAATATACCTAAATAAGATTCCCTACCTTTTTTTCTTATAGAAAAAGTCGCTATTTCTAACCCTTATACAGTTATTACAATTTTTTTTTTTTTCTAAGATCAGAAAATCTATTTTACTATTCCCTTATAAACCGTTCACATTACAGACCAATGTTCACAAATAAAAAAGTTTCCGAGATAATAATAAAAAAATGTAAAAAACACACAAATTCCTAAATTAAAAATAATTAATTTGAAGTATTTTTGTTATAAACCGTTCACATTTCAGACTAATGTTTCTAAATATGATTTTAAAATTTAAACGACTTTTGTTATCATGAACATATCTTTATCTCAATTTGTTTCCGAGATAATAATTTAAAAAACACAAATTCCTAAATTAAAAATAATTAATTTGAAATATTTTTTTGGCTAAAGTATACCTAAATTTGATTCTCATTCTTTTTTATTCTTTTAAAAAAGTTGGTATCTGCAACTGTTACAGAGTTATTAAAGAAAAAAAATTCTCATTTATACATACATACGTACATAACTTCATGCCTATTCCCATCATAAGGAGTGGCACAAAACCCTTTACATTTTATAAATAATTTCAAGTTTTAATACTTCATACCATGAGTCATGTCGAGTTAAAAAGATACTTCGTTAGGAAATGGCAGTTTTTATTTTAAAAAAAATCGTTTTAGTTAAAATATTATCGGATAACTGGTAAGGCGATCGTATTTCCCCGATTAAAGGTCTTAATCGTAATAATAAGTAGTGGATGTTTAATTCTTGCAATCGTATTCTTACTGTCTCTAAGTACTTTATTGGCTGGATTTACTCTGTACCATACAACTGCATACATACACATCATAACAATGATTAATATGAATTGCGCTCTCTGGTATATAAATTGTAGAGCAATGGGAGATGCAAGCAAATCATTTGCAGACAGTTTCGAGGAGGTATTTGAACCTGTAGTTGTTTTAAACACAATTATAACTAAGATTTTCACACAGGACGTCAAAGAAAATTGTTCATCATACATTTTATCGAAATACAGAGTGCTATGGTTGGATTTGAGCGAAATGTTACAGAAATTAGGCAACACTTACGCTCGAACATACTCAACATACTCGTTGTTTATGTTTTTAAACATAACAATTGCGGTACATCCACGAATTTATTTTGTTGTTTCGAATGTTGCGTTTACGTTTTAATTTTAAGGTGTATGGATTCATGTCCGAGATTATCGATCACGGATTCGGGTTCAGTTTTAAAGAAATGGGTCTATTAGTCGATTCCGTTTACTGTATTGCGCTGTTGTATATTTTCTGTGACTGCTCAGAAAACGCAACAATAAATATTGCGAAACGAGTCCAAGATACACTAATGACTGTTGATATGGAGAAAGTTGACCAAGGCGCTAAAAAAGAAGTAAATATGCTTTGTTTCATTGCTCAAATTGAATCGTGCTCAAAATGAGTGTATGGTTTTACGCAATTCGTTTTATGTTTTTATCTTTAGATTGACTTATTTTTGGTGGCTATTCAAATGAATCCGCCTGTGGTATCGCTGAAGGGGTACGCGATTGTCGACAAGAAGTTCTTCACGTCTGTGAGTTCATCGAAATATGGTAAATCAATGCACAATTGATTGATTGATTGATGATGTGATTTTTAGAACGTAACTATGATGGCTATTTATTTGATTGTACTACTACAGTTCAAAGTCAGTTTCCAAATGATCTACAACGCGAGCAACTAAATTATTCACTTGTTCTCATTATATACCCTATTTATAATTTAGATTTGTGACGCATAAATAAAAATTACAATAGTCTAAACATTGTTTTGATCATAGGTTCCCCTAGCAACTTCATTATATATATTATTGATGTTTCATTCGTATTATTAGAAATGCCGGTTTCACGTGTTGATTTCGGTTTAGTTTACAATGGGCATTACGGGTGTTTGTCTTGGTTTTATTACTGTGTTTTATAGCTTAAATAGTGTTAAAACTCAGGTTAGTTTTTGCGTTTATAGTAGAGGGGGTTAACAAGTGTGTGATTCATTTTGATTTTAGGAGTTGAAATTTAAGGTTATTGCTCCTGAGTTTGTTTGTATGAAAGATAACTCATCACAAACTCTTATACGGTAATATTGTATATTCAACGGAGTAATGATAGGCAAATTAATAAATATTTTTTAAAGTTTATTGGGTGACGATGTTCCTAATTTAAAATATAATTGGTCGATTGGATTTACGTTAGAAAATGTTAAGCAAAGAAATGTTTTGATTTTATGGCAAAACTTAAGAAAACTAGACAATACTTTCAATGATTTATCAACCGATGATTTAAATCAGGGACTTATATATATTAACAACTCATTTGTAAGTGTTTCGCTACATAACTTACAAAAATCTATGAATAAAAACAATTTTTAGTTAAGTCCAGGGATTAAATATATATTTAATATAAGCGCGCAAAAAAATGACTCTTCAATCATAGATACTAGACAATTTGTATTAGAATTACTCACGAATACTAAATCAGTAATGTCTGCAGAAGTATTAGGACCAGAAATAACATATTCTGATATTTTATACACCGCTAGAGCGGAAATGATGTCATGCGCAATAAATCCTGAATATTCGGTATTATTTCATCGAATAACAATCACAGACTTTTATAATAAATATTTTATAGTTATCTTGGCAGTTATTGGACCAAACAAACCACATCATTCACGAAATAACTACAAAAAGTCGAATATTACAACTAGCCCCGGGTATGTTACATGCAGGGAATTCGTACATGATTAAATATTTGGTCAGCAACAAAACTAGCGTAATTTTATTTTATAGCTCTGTGGTTTTTATGTTTTTAGTGAAATTTATGTATTTTAGCAACAGTTGCGTGTGCAAGTTTTAGAGCGCGGCTTAAAATTGGTTTTTAATACGAAGTATTTAAAAATCGGAGCTAATCAACCGATTTATATTAATGCGTTTTTCATTGATCCCGATTGCGTACATGGAGAATTGACGGTAAAACGAAATGTGTATAAATAGCTTTTTATTAGAAATAATTAGATATATTCTTTATGAAATTATATATTTACTTCTTATATATTAAATAAAATAATTTCACTTTCTTTCTTCAACATTTTGCATACTTTCATTTAATAATCAATTCGTTTTTCTGCACTCAATTTAATAATAAAATGCACACTTAATCCAAATTAAATAAATCATATATTTATTTGTACAAAAACGAGTTTACGTTATACAACTGAAACCAATCAATTTTTTTCACTCAGTTCGATTGGAAATGTGAACCAGAAAAACATTGTGCTACATTCGAAAGTGCTAACACTACGGAATTAGTATTAAAAAAAGGAATTTCCGTTATCGGCAGGTAAAAAAACGTAACGAATGATTCAACCGCACAAAAATAATCATTACTTTTAGTTATAAAATCACTTTAATCGCAACCAAAGGCAACGTGAACACTTCTACCTCTACACAGTTAGAAATAACTGAAGATTTATTACCAATTATTGATGTAGAAAATGCGTTAACTGCTTGTAATCCTTTAGACAGCTTAAAAATATCTGCACATGTTACTCGATTAATTATTGGATGTCAATTACAATGGATATCTATAAATAATTTGAGTGGATATTCTCATATAGATGATTTTGAAAACTTGGTAGTAAAATTAAATTAATTTTCAAATTATTTAATCAATAAAACCAATTATTTTTCAAGCCTGGTTCTCCAGGAAAATCTATTCAAATCCAAGAAAAACCGAGTGCTATTGAAGAATTAACTGAAGAGGATCAATATGTTGATAAACAATTTGATTTAGTTATACCAACAAATGATGGTATGCATAATTTATTTAAAATTACCTTCTTAGTACATTATTTAATTTTCTAGGCTCTTGGAAAGGACTAGAAGGTGGTGCTAAGTATATATTTAGGCTTACAGCCTCTTGTCCATGTTCTGACGTTGATTCCTCAAGTGAAGCAGTTTTGAGCGCATTTGCAGATGTTGAAGTTATCGCTAATGACTTACCAGCTTTAAAAACGTTGGAAGTAATTTTAGTTTAGCTCTTCGAATTAATGTCTATTTAAATGAATGTTTATGTAATATTAGGTAAATCCTAAAGAAGGCGAAGCCCTAAAAACGTTATTTACATTTAATATTGCGCAACCGAGTAATGGACACCAACCAATTACTTATAAATTTGGGTATCTCATTGAGGATGTACGTGTTTTCATAACTAATCAGTACGATCAACCACATACGCTCAGTTTGTTGCCTTTTATAGGTAAATTTACACAGTGAATTCTGTGTTTTTAGTAGGTTTTCATGAGTTTATAGTGTTATTATTGTAGGAGCTCCGATTCGCAGTTTGGTTCAAGTTTGTAATTGCAAATCTGCGTGTAATTTCGCATTAGGACCAATATTAAATGTCAAACTACCGAAATTTTACACCGAAGTTGAATCTAAGTAAGTATTTTTGGGTTTCATGATGATTGATTTATTTATAATGTGTGAAAAATATATAAAATTAGGTTGATGAAAATATGTTTTTAATTATATAACTTGAAAACGGGTTGAATTACGGGATTTCTTCTAAAGATAAAAAAGATAGAGTATTCAATTTAGATCTATTTAGTACTAAAAACATTCCAAATTAATAACAATTTGTATGGAAAATCGACTTATATGTTTTTGATAGTTTGTTTTAATTATTTCGGAAATGGTTTAACATACGGGTATATTTATTAGAATAAAAGTTATTATAAATCATATTTGGAATCTTTTTTATTCGTAAAGTTTCCCCAAAAAGTCTATAGTTACGCAAACAAATCCAATTTTTGTTTCCGATTTATATCTATTGTATATTTTTGAAGCGGCCTAATAAATAACTTCAAACAATCAATGTTGGAGCAAGATTACTTCAATGCGTTTACACTAGCGCAAATGATGTTAAAAACGAGCTCAAAAATGCCACAAAACACAACTTTCAAATTGTTTTATGATGCAATTGCAAATACAACAACAAAACAACTGCAGAGTTTAGTTAAAACAACTGATAATTCCTGGAAAGAGGCGTCCATTGCTTTATTACGACACATAAAAATTCTAGACGACCAAATACATTTACCTGAAGCTATTTTAAATGTAAGTTAACTAAAATGGCATACTGTAATAGGCTTTTGGACTATATATGTTTTTTTAGAATATATTGAGTATAAGAGATAAAATCGACTCTGGTAAAAATACATTTAAAAAATCAGAGAAACTGATGACCCCTATATCTAGGAAATTACTTTCTTTGCAACAAACAGCGCAAAAACGGATCGTTAATAATTTAAATCTGGATGAAATAAAAGATTATTTACAGATTTCCGAACTAGCTGTTAAACGTTTGAGTGATTTTGTGAGAGTTGAACAGGAGAAGCAAAAATTACGCGATACACTCGATAATTATTTGCCCCGTGTTTGCCAGTTTTTATACAACAATTATAAAAGCGAAGTTCGTATTGGTACGCCATTGTTTAACACATTAAACAATTATTTTATGGTTTTATTTAATATAGTATTAATAAATCACACTCGAATTTTTCTACGAAATATATATTTTATTGTTTAATATATCGAATTTTTAATTGAAAAAATATTTTGTGTTTCGTTTAGAACTTTCCACGTTAGTTTTCGTCGTAGAAAAAATCAATATTGTCCGTAAATACGACGAATTAATATTTATTCCTTACGAAACGCCCGTAGGGGCTACGTTGCTATTAGGCAAAGAAATCGCTGATAAATATCGCAACCAAATTGGTTTGTGTATTGGAAAAATGATATTTATTGATGATTATTTCAATATAACTCAATACGTCTACAATATACAGCTATATACGGCCTTATTGAATGAGTATCTAAACGCTGAGACTGAAAATACAAGCATACTTCTTGAGATGCCTATAAAGACGCTGGCTTTAGAGAATCAAACATTACAGGTATATACTTGCGGTTTTTTGGTCTATAATATATATTTTTTGAGCAATTTGATTTACTAATAATGTTTCTAAATATGAATATGTAGTGTGTTCTTTGGATCGACAATAAATGGGATTCTTCAAAATGTCAAACTACTCAAGGAAATAGTAAAAAAATCAAATGTAGTTGTAAAAATTTGGGATATATCTCGTAAGTGAACAAATCGTTTAAAACCTCGCTATTTTAACACGTAATTTATCTAGATTGGTTCCAATTGATCGCATAACAACCACAACTATATCCAATAATTTGTTTATTACAACACCCGCGCAAGAAAGCGTACAAACTTCTACAATAAGTCATGCAGTAACAAAAAACATATATGCTGATCAAATTGGAGATTATAAAACAATTGATAGTGGCGAAACTAGTGAGAATAATTGCGTTTTTATCCTTATAGCCAATTGCTCGAAATACAAATATTTTTAGATATGATGTCAGCAGCAGTTTGGTCCATAACTCTTCTATCTATAGGGATACTTACTATTTTTTGCGCGTTTTTAATCTTGCTTAAACGTTTGAGCAAAAACAAGGCAGTCCAAAGTTTCCAGAGCGTTCAGTACGCGCAGTACTCTGACGAATTTAATATGGATTGATTGTTGCTTTAAGAATTAATTGCGTGGATTTTTATACTCGTATTTCTACTTTTACAACTTTTTGAACCATTTGTCCAGGTATGTAAGAACTGAATAATAAACTAAACTAATTGTTTTATTTAAACCTAAATAATCTACTATTATTACAACCTAAACCTGTAGTTTATGATTATTTATTATGTTTGGATTTTTTCAAGGAGAAAATAAGCATTTCCGAAAAGAAATTTTTTATTTGCTCAACCATAAAATGGTTAAATAATTTATAATAATACATCAAAAAGCGTTGTTAGTTAGTTGCGCTATTTAAATATATGATTAGCTTAGTTACACAATGTTTACAGTCGAATAAACTAAATGTGTAACACAGCGACAAAAAAATTAATAAGTCGAAAACCGTAAAAGATACATACTTTTTTATAGAGATATAAAAGATATAGTGTCTTATTTAGGTATTGTTAACTTAAAAAATACTTTCGAAATATTAATAGTTTTTAAGAAAATCGTTCATTTAATTATATAAAGATCTTAGAAACGGTTCGACATACAGATATGTTTATCGGAACAAAAGTGATTTAAAATCATATTTTGGTATATTTTATTTGGTATAAAAAGTTAATGGCTTACCACAAAAATGCAAAAAAAAACATTTTTTCTGAGTGGTTGAATAGCTAGGCGTGGTACCCTTTAATAACATTTATCTAAACAACTTTCATTGCAACAATTACGAATATTTGATTGCGAAATATACTACGCCGTTTATACTTTTTTTAAAACTACAAAATCATTCCGGTTTAGTGACATATTTAGGGCAAGAGGTATGAACCTATTTGAACTTGGTTCTATTATGTTAGCGAAGTTTTAGGGCTCTTTTTAATCGTTTAGATTTGTCTTAAACAATTATTTCACGCTTCTGTTTAACAATCATTCATCAATCGATTGAATCAATTTTTATTATTGTTATGGTCTGCTTAGTCTAAGTGTGCCTTATGTAATTCTATAACAAATACTTTCAAATCAATTGCCGTAAAATTGACTGTTGGAAATTTTTAGCAAAAAACTAGGCCTTTCTCTGTGTAATAAATCGATCGTTACACAAGTGAAATTAATTTCTTACTCAGCAATTTGCTATTTTATATTGTAAACTCGCGTTCTGCTAGTCATTTAACTGCGAAACCCCTAGCAACGCGCATATCGGATCGAAATATGATTCTTGGTTGCAAACGTGACTACTGATCTCAAATCTATTTTATAAGTTATCTAAACAATATTTTTGAATTTACAATGTGGCTAAGTGCGTGCCTGTGTTTATTTTTTGTGCTAAGTGTTGATGCAACTACAGAGCACCAAAAAGATTTCAGATATGGGAATCAAATTAGTGGGAATATACGGGATAAACGAACTTTGGGGTTGTTTTTACAAACGTTTGCGGATGTTATTGGGTATGATGTACAGAAACGACCGTCAATTTTACCGTTAGTCCCTGTACCTAGTGTTGCTGCTGCTGTGCCTGCAGCGCCTGCTCCTGCAGCCCCAGTTCCTGCAGTCCCTGCTGCGGCAGCCCCTGCTCCTGCAGCTTCTCCAAAAACTCCAATTGCGCCGCCGGCACTTCCAGCACCTGCTCTGCCAAGGGCACCTGCACCTCCTGTTCTTAAAACTCCTGTTGCACCAATGATGCCACCAGCTCCAGCGGCTCCGCCAGCAGCTCCTCCTGCTAAAGCTCCAATGGCTCCACCAGCAGCTCCTCCAGCGAAAACTCCAGTGGCGCCTCCGGCGCCTGCTGCGCCTCCGGCATCTGCTGCGCCTCCAGCATCTGGGACTCCACCTGCACCTCCTAGTGCTCCGCCTCTCTTAACAGAAACAATACAAAAAATGTTCAATTTAAATTTTAATTGGAACAGAAATGTGCAACCTTCCACTGTTGCTCCTGCCGTAGCCCCTAACACTCCGGCAGCGCCGCTTCCGAAGGCGCCTCCAGCGATTCCTAGGCGTCAACCTCCTAGACAACCTCCCCCACGTGCTGCCCCAGTACCCAAAGCTCCTGCGCTTCCTGCTCCTGCGCCAATGGCACCTGGTCCACCTCCGGCACCTAAAGTACCAGCTCCACCTCCAGCACCTGCTCCACCTCGTCCTAGAGGCAAAGTTGCACCAACTCGATATTACCAAGAATCATCCAACGTCGAAGACCAACCTAATACCATCCAAGACAACGAGGATTACGCAGATAATCAACAACAAATTAATTATGACCAAGCTGATAATCGCAATAAAGAAAACGAAAAAGAAAACTTACAAAATAACGATTACGATTATCCCCAAGCCGTACAAGTCTACTGGCAAAATTCACCATGGAACCGCAACAAAATCCAGAATCCCATTCAAAAACCAGAGCCGGAATATCAAGAATTCACTGGACCTAACGGAGAACGAGGTTACCACGCTAGATATTACCACCAAAACGAACACCTAGACCAGAAAGATCACAATGAGGAACCTGTTGAGGATGAAGCACAAGATTACCAAATTCAAGCGCAAGAGGAGCCTCAAAATTACGAAGAAGTAGAGCCACAACGAGCTCCACTCGAAGAAGAAGATATTAATGGTGATAGCTCAAAATCGTTCTTTCATGTCAACAACCAACCTCGAGGGTTTCAACCCAATTACAACCAAGACCAAAGCGGATACTACCATCCCGGATTACCCCTAGCCGTACACGGTAGTCAAGAAGATAAAGTGCTGGTTGCATGGCCTGCTCCGTTTGAAATAGCTGGATCAGAATTAAAAAGTAAACAAATCGCTCCGAAATATCAAGACAGAATTGCAGCAGCGAGTGAAAATCAAGAAAATGTTTACGAACCCGACAGTTATGGGCAATATACTTTTTATGAGATTCCCGAACCGGTGAAATATGAATATGAGGGGCCTAAAGAGCCGAAAATTGAAGCGCAATTGTCGAAAAATGCTAAATTAACCGAAAGAAATTACGGAAAAAAAATTACTAATGTACAATTTGATAGGCATACGTTTCACCATTAAATAAATTAGTTTAAATATTGTTTGTTATTGTTTCTAAATAAAATGTATAATTTTTGTAATATTTATTAAATAAAATACAATTAATAAAAGAGTTCTATTATTTATTTACAATTTTTAATAAATACAATTCAGTGGTATCAACTTTATAATTATTAAATAAAACTTAATAATTAATTTATTACTAGTTTATTTAGTTAGAAAAGGTACAGAAATGGTAACTTCAGTTTCACAATATCAAAATAATCTATAGGTCAAATTACATATAAAAATTGTTAGTATATAAATATATTGTCATCTTTCGGGTTAAACTCTTAAGTATCAACAAACAGTGTTACAAATTACATAAAGAATACTACATATTTTGCAACATTTAAATCATAAAATTAAACACAAAATCGTTTCATTAAGTACTCGTTCATATAATCATAAACAACAAGCATTATTGCGCCTCCAGGTCCCAAACGGAGCAATTTCGGAAGTAGCCCCTTATATAAAGCTCGCCACCTAACAAACAATAGAAATTAGTACAGAATACGCGTAAAACCCTTCAGGAATATTTACCCTTCTTCTTTATAAATCATCCTAATCGCTCCAATAGTAGTTCGGTATTTAATTTCCCCCACAACCGGCTGTGGTCCTTGAATCCTAGATTTAGCAACGTCAAACGGTAAATTAGCAAACGATCCAATAATCCCTGAGCTGAATCCTATTGCAAGTTTCCTAAAAAACTCATGGACTGGATCCTGAATAGTCGAATTATTTAAATATTTGTTTTTTGGCATAAAATAATAATAACTACTTTATATTCTGGAAGAGCGCCTTTGAGCGAGTGATAATTTCCAAAATAAATCATATTATAGACCCCGTTTCTCATTATCGTCGCAAATAATCCTTTATTAATCCCTTTCAATCCATATCCACCAGTACGGATGATTTTCTGTGTAACCGCCCAAGTACTCGGCACATTTTTGCCTTTCGACGCGTCCGATTGTAACGTAACTTTAACAACTTCAAATGGATTGACTAGAATTGATTCTGTAATGCCTGCGCTCAAACCAGCAAGCGCAAACGTCTACAAAGACCATTAAATCAGTGATTTTTAGCGATAAAACGCTGGAATATATCTTACCAAAGGTGTAGCGACTGGCGAACCAAATAAAAAAAATTGTTTATACTGCTCAAACGTAAAAAACTGTCAAAAAAAACATGAGATTTTTAAAAATAATTATAGAATTGATTTAATTAATGTTTTTAGTGATTTATATTTGAATTTGAAATAATTTCGCGCTTAATATCGCGACCAATCAGATTTGTTGACATGTTGCGCTTGTCAGTTAGGTCAATTCCTACGCTAGAATATCGAATAGTAGTGTTTATAGCTAATTTTGTTAAAATGCAACATATAAGGGATTATATGGCGTAAATCAATTTGTATTTAACTAATTAAACATATTTTTTTTTACTAATTTAATTTATCTACTACTATAGTTTTATGTAAATACTAATAGCCAAATATTAGATCGTATTTTACGCAATGAATAAATCAAATGAAATATAAAATTGTTATTTTGGATAAATAAATATGATTAACGCCTTTAAAATTCATTTAAAACACTTTATGAAGTGTTTAGAAATTATATTTTTAGTTCATATCGTAGAAACACATAAATTGTAGACCTACGCCGATAAGACAACCTGATTGGTCGAAACTGACAGATACTTGAAGTACCTAATTTAAATGTAATAGTAATTTTGATCCCGTTTTAAGTGTAAAAACAAAGCAATTATCTGAAATGTATGTAATAGTAACCTTAACAGCTCGTTTTGGTGTTTCTACTAAAATCGGAGGTATAATTCCTTTCCAGTAAGAAGTTATCCCCTCATTGTTTCGCATTTTGACAAAGCAATCCCAGATTCCGTGGTAATATCGCGGATCATTAGCGACCAAAGGTTTGGGTCCTTGTAGTTGTAACCTAGTTTTAACTAAATCTAAAGGATGCATGATGCATACTTCGATAAATCCTGATGAAATAAATAAAGTTAGTTAGGTCGTTAAAGATTTATATAGTTAGGTACCGGCAGATCCTCCAGATCCGATCTGGATTGCAGCTTGTTTTACAAAGGATTTGTCACTCATTTTGCTAAACAAAGATAAGATAAACTTGTGGTTATGTATTTAAAAAAATATTTTTAATGGTTGTACTATTTACCTGATCAGCTGATTCGCGACTGTCAAAAATTCCGAAAAGTTGAAATGATTAAAATATTTGTTAGGAAATAATTAAGTACACGTAAACGTTGATCTCTTGTGTTTTCTGTTTTTGTCTCATATGACACAGCGTAACTACTTTAAGATTTATTTATTTTATGAATGTCACAAGGCCATTGCTCCTACGCAAGATGGTGGAACATTCATTGATTCGTAAATATGTAAAATATGTGTGTTGTGTGTGTATAAAATGGTTTTAAATATTAAAAAAATGAAATATGGGATCGCAAACACTTGAAATCCTCCGTCAAGGAGTTTGGGCATCCTTAACAGGAGGCTGGTTCTATGATCCCCATCAGGATGTGTTTTGCAATACATTTCATTTATATATTTGGTTATTTTTGTTGTGTCTACCGTTTACCATTTATCTCGTAAGTTTATTTATATCAAATACATGCGATAATCTAGTTACAATTGAGGTTATATTTATTTTCACTAGTATTTTCCACCGTCTACATACATATGGTTTATCTACTGTGGTTCAGTAACTATCGTGTTTACTGGTGTAAAAATCATCAATTATGCTTTACACCACATGTATGATACATCCGAATCTATTCAAGAGGAAACTTATGATGATTTACCCGAAAGTGAACGCCGTAGGACCATGCTGCAAGGAGATAAGAAGCTTCGAAGGTTTGGATATGTTCTAATAACATTTGTCCTCATTTCATTTGGTATTTTTGCAAAATTAACTCTTGTTCCCTCATAAAACTACAGTAAATTGCGTATTATCGAAAGATATTACGCTAGAAAAAGTAGTTCTTATATTTTTATTTCTTCGTTATATTTATTGTAAAGATACTACGCAAGAAAAAATAGTTCTTATATTTTAAACTCTCCATTAGGCTATTTTATATTAATTATAAATATACTATGCTAGAAAAAGTAGTTCTTATATTTTAAATGTTTAATTGTGTCGTAATCGTACTAAAATGTATGTGTATGCTTTATTTAGGGAAGAGGAAGGAATTGAGCTCCAAGTCTTATCGAAACGGGTCGAATCGTCTCCTCATGCCGGATCGCTAACATCTTACGGCGAAGCTGGTGCAGATGCCGACAGCATTGATTCCGCTGAATATCAACGACAAGTGGAGCAAGCCTCTGAATTGAAACCAAACGCTACCATCGACCTAAAAGCTGACGTTCACCGCAAGAACTCATCCGAAAGCAGCGAAGAAGTCTCCATTCGCCCCGTCATCGAAATTGTAACTCCATATCGGGCCGAACTATACGATCACGCGCGATTACCAATAAACCGCGGTCCAGATAATTTCATAATTACAATCCCTGACGATAAGGTGCGCAGGTCAAGTTTTCGGAAGCTATCACGGCAAACTAGTACCGATTCACATGATAGCGTTGATAGAGCTACCGCTTCAAATTACGGTTTGATGTTAGCAGCAGGTCGAAGACATTCAAATGTTACCAACAGTAGTTTAGGTTTTTTACCCACGAACCAATCGATTATTAAACCAACTGGTTCGTTAGAGTTGAGCTATATTGATCCAAATCAAACTTTAACGAACTGCAATTATTTTAAAACGCGCAATGGCGTCCGAAGGATCCGTAGTACGGCTTTAGAAACATGTTGTCCTGCGCCCTCAAATCTCGAAGTTCATCCGAATAGTCTAGAAGTTATTTGCGGACATAACATAAAAAATCCAATTCTACCACCGCCTAGTTCCTCTTTAATCCGAAACCAACACTTCAGCCTGTGCCCTCATTTTTCTTACGGTTCCGAAATCGTTTATCCAATCGCCGAACAATCGGATGAACACCAAACATCGCATGGCCCCGACACCGATATAGAATCGCTAGCGCATAATTCCGATTCGGATTATGAAGAACACAACACCGGCAGCCGATCGCCGCTGTTGGTTCGATTAGAAACTTTGGATTGCGTCAAAACGGATGAGAAACAATCGAAACCGTACACCGAACGGGTGGAAAATGACCATTCGAATTCGAGTGCAACACCCGAAATGCAAGACGCACAAGTGGATTGTTACGCTACGGATAACGAGTATAGTGATAATAAAAAGTTTAGTGAATGTTCGTTTTGTACGGATAGTAATACGAGTTTGGAACGCGAAGAAAACTGCATGGAAAAAGGTGATATGTGTCGGTCTGCAACTGTTAAATTAAAACCGATCATTGATGATAAAGTTGGGGGGGATGGGGATAAATTGGATGGGGTTAAAAGAAGGACAGGGCGTAAACGACAAAAATGTGATGGGGTTAAACCTTTAGAAGAACCTGGTAACTGTTCTAGTTTAATGGGATTAGATTGGTTGTTTGATAATCGTGAAAGTGAAAATCAACTTAAAGGTAAAATTTATATTTATGGGTTGAATAATAAAAATTAATTATAATTCTTTATATTTCAGTAGAAATCCCCAAAAAAGGTGAATCCGAATGGTCCAGTACTACAACTCTAAGCTTGGAACAAGATGTAAGTAAGGTCCTTCAAGACTGTGAACCTCCAATTCGGAATCTAGGCGCAGTTCCTAAACAAGCGCGCCTAACTCATCGACAATCAGCGCGTTCTGAAGCACCACGTGTCGTCAGCGTTTTAACAAAAAGTGAATCAGAACGTTGTTGCCGCCGAAAAATCGATTTCGCCACATCCGAACCCCGTTCCGTCGCATTTAACAATCGTTCCATGAAAGAAAACAAACTCACCCGAAATTTAAAACCAGAAGAGTCCTCCGTAGAAGGCTTAGAATGTCTTGTACGAAATTCAACACCAGCACGCCAAAGAAAAAGCAACCACCCCCGACGGATATCTAAAGTTGCCAAAACCAAAACAGAATTATACAATGAAGCCTCGTCCAGCGGTTCCAATAACGAATTATCTACACTATTACCAACTTCCGGTCAACCGATGTTAGCTGCGTTTCTTGCGCGTCGTGATTTTCCAGTGTGTATCCCGACAGATCAGTTTCAAATGCGGATAAACGAAAGGACATCGCCTCCACGACATTGTCGCTTGAAACGGAGTACACGCGTTAACCGTAGGCCGCGGCAGAATAACACGCGGCGTTCCCGTGAAACGAATACTATTCCGCTTGCGGCTTTTGTAAGCGCAATGGCGTCTGGACAAGGGACACATTTAGCGACTTCGCATAATGATACTTCGGATGGTTCAGTCCACTGTTTCAAAGATGAACACGGGAACTGGTTGACGTATACCTTCGACGAGAAAGGTTTAGGGACTGCGAATTCTGGTTTACCAGTAACACCAGCGGCAAACACTAAACTGTTAAACACGTTACTGAGACAACAACATACACAAAATCAACTAACAGTTCCTGTAAGTGATTTGAACTGGAATGAAAACAATGATGCGATTAGTAACAGTTCAGTGTCTCTTAACTCTTCCGGATTAACAATTATCTTCGATAGTCCCTCAAATAGCGTCACTCTTAAATCTACAACTAATGTTATCCCGCCGCCGACAAACGTCCAGTTTTTAGACCCGACTGCGTCATCTCGTCTACGTTCACCATTGCATTTATTACAACGACAAGCGATTATCTTGCATCCGAATCAAACCGAACCAAATCCTATTCCCGGCACGTCGAGTTCCCACGGGGAAACCGACACTGAAGTGACAACGTCTCGAAATCGTTTTCGGTTTATGGATCCAATCGAATCAGCACATGTAGGCTTCCAGCAACCGCGGCATTATTATAAATTCAAAGTAGCGCCATGGGTTCATTTTAAAGTCAAACTAGATCGGTTAAATTTGTTAGCGTTATTAGATAGAAATTTAACGCTTTGGGAAACGTTGTTATCGGCTATTTTAGGGATTTTAGTCGCATGTTTCGGGGCGGCTTTACTACATTTGGGTTTCTACCAAGATTTGTTAGCGTTTATATTTTGTTTTGTAGTCGCTAGTTGTCAATACTCGTTATTAAAAAGTGTTCAGCCGGATGCGGCTTCGCCGACGCACGGTTTCAACCGCGTGATCGCATATTCGCGTCCTGTTTACTTTTGTTTATTTTCCGGATTAATCTTATTGTTTCATCAAAGCATCGAAAACCAATTGTACCACACAGCGTTCACACTCTACGGAGTCCATTTCACAAATCGTGAATTACTTATGATGACGCGTGATGTCCTTTTATATCTAATTCTATTCTTTCCTGTCCTCTTTTCCTTAGGGCTTCTCCCCCAAATAAACACGTTCACAATGTACTTATTAGAACAAATCGATATGCATTGTTTCGGTGGCAACGCTGTCTGCAGCCTTACGGCTTCATTTTACTGCATTTTACGATCCGTTTTCGCCGTTGGACTTATGTACGGTTTCGCCTATGGTGGTCTCAGCGAACCAAAAGGCTCTCAACACATTTTATTCTCAATGTTCTGCGCGTTTTTGATTGCGATCTCATATCATTTAAGTCGAAACGCAAGTGATCCGTCCCATTTTTGGAATATCGTCAAAACGCATTTATGGCCGCCGGATGTTTACTTAGAAAGCCGGACTATCGAAAAGGCTAAACCTGAACCGAAATTGAGTGAAGGCAAAGAGAAAAAGCGAGTTAAAATCGCGAATGTCAAAGTTAAAAATGAATCAATCACAGATGAAGAATTGGTTGATCCATTACCGCAAAAATTACAAAAAACTGTCAACGCTCGGTTGAAATCTGACGTTATTTTATGTGCACTAATCGCAATACTAGTCTTTGGGATCCATTGCAGTACTGTATTTACGGCCTTACAGCCTGAATTAAGTCCAGTACTTTGGTCCATCGCCGGTTGTTTAGGATTTATTCTTCATTACATCACGCCACAATTACGCAAACAACTTCCATGGCTTTGTATTGCTCGGCCGATACTCCGATCGCACGAACACGGTCAATACGAAGTTCGAGATGCCGCAAAAGTAATGTGGTTTGAAAAGGTATAAATAATGTTAAAATTCAAGAAAAAAAAACGAGTTCTAATTTTTCTTTCGTTAGGTTTATGTCTTCCTATGTTTGTTGGAGCGCAACGTTATTTATCCATTGATCTTTTTGACTGCATTAACCGAAGATTCACCAACAATTGTAGCGAAATTCGGATACTTAGGAGGCGCATTAGTTGTAGTCATCTGCGGCCTAAAATGTATCCGTAATTCATACTCAGATACAAGTTCGCAATACTTAATATTGGTCTTCGCGGTTTTGTTTTTTAAACTTGATTATATGTCCGCCAGCGAATCGTTTTTGGTTGATTATTTTATTATGGGAATCATGTACAATAAAACCTACGAACTATTGTTGAAAGTAAGTCTAAACTTCACCATTTTGTGACTACATAATAATTATGACATGCTTTAGGTACAATTCGTTGTAACTTATATCGCTCCATGGCAAATTACTTGGGGCTCCGCCTTTCATGCGTTCGCCCAACCGTTTTCAGTACCACATTCAGCGATGTTGTTCCTTCAGGCGTTCATTTCAGCGGTATTGTCTACGCCGTTGAACCCGTTTTTAGGTAAGTAAGAAAAACATTTGTAAGACTAAGCTTATGAATCATAGGCGGAAAGTGACCGGCCACTGCCCGCTTATATTTAAAACTTTCAGTATTATATATTAGTAGCTGTTCTTTATATAATACATATGAATAAATATTAAAATTGAATGTTTTTTCGTTTAGGAAGTGCCATTTTTTTAACATCTTACGTCCGTCCAGTGAAATTTTGGGAACGTGACTATAACACTAGAAGAGTTGACCACTCAAACACTCCTTTGTCATCTCACCTAGACCGCAACTTAGGATCGGATGATAACAATTTAAACTCAATATTTTATGAGCATTTAACGCGATCGCTACAACATTCTCTATGCGGTGATTTGATTCTCGGTCGCTGGGGTCCTGTAAACCAAGGCGATTGTTTCGTTTTAGCATCCGACTATTTGAACTGTCTTGTTCACATTATTGAATTTGGTAACGGACTTGTCACGTTTCAAATGCGTGGCTTGGAGTTTCGTGGGACTTATTGTCAACAGCGTGAGGTTGAGGCGATTTCAGAAGGCGTTGAGGAGAATGATGGTGGGTTATTTGATAGTCAGGGTTTAGATGATGATCAAAATGTTTTTTTTTTGTTTGTTTGTTAAGGTTGTTGTTGCTGTGATCCGGGACGGTTACCGCATATGTTAAGTGTAAACGCTGCTTTTAGTCAACGATGGTTGGCGTGGGAGGTAACGGCGACTAAATATGTACTAGAAGGGTATAGTATTTCGGATAATAGCGCGGTGTCCATGTTGCAAGTGTTTGATTTTCGGAAGGTTTTGATTACGTATTATGTTAAAGTAAGCTAGTCAAACGAACAAGTTTATTGATTTATTATTAATTATACATGTATATATATAATTTTTAGAGTATAATCTTCTATGCTATTCGTTCGTCAAAGCTGGATGAATGGCTCAATTCTCAAACCATTCTTGAAGCTTTATCACCGATGTTAGATAAAAATTTCGCAGATCTCGACCCTGTATTCAACTTAAACATTGACGAAGACTTCGATTTCCGAACTTGTGGTATAACCCGCAATAGTTTTTGTAACGTCTACCTAGATTGGGTATCATTTTGCTCGGAAAAACGCGAAAAAACTGTTGATTGCGCAAAAGAATCTGTTCTCGTTTCATTGTGTTTCGCTCTGAGTCTCCTGGGGCGCAGAACTCTTGGGGCGGTGTCCCACAATACTGTGTCAAGGTTTGTTGTGATTGACGACCATTTAAATTGATTTTTAATCCGAATTTGTTGTTTCAGCGTTGAGTTTTTTCTGTACGGGTTACACGCGTTGTTCAAAGGTGATTTTCGGATCACTTGCGCTCGAGATGAGTGGATCTTCTCTGATATGGATCTCTTAAGGAGTGTGGTGGCTCCTGGAGTTCGGATGTCTTTGAAGTTGCATCAGGATCATTTCATGTCACCGGATGAGTATGAGGATCCTGCCGCGTTGTATGATGCGATTAGTAAACATGAAGAGCAATTAGTGATTTCGCATGAAGGTGATCCGGTTTGGAGGAACGCAGTGCTCAGTGGAACACCTAGTCTTCTTGCGTTACGGTAATTTAACTATTTTTCAAATCAATTCCAATATTAACGGGTATTTTTTGGTATTTAGACATGTTCTTGATGATGGCACTGATGAGTATAAGATCATTATGTTGAATAAACGATATTTGAGTTTCCGGGTGATAAAAATCAACCGCGAGTGTGTTAGAGGCCTTTGGGCAGGTCAGCAACAAGAGTTGGTGTATCTTCGCAATAGAAATCCGGAAAGGGGGAGTATTCAAAATGCAAAACAGGCGCTGAGGAACATAATCAATTCCAGTTGTGATCAGCCGATTGGTTATCCGATTTACGTATCACCATTGACTACTAGTTACGCGGAAACGAATGAGCAATTATGTAAGATTATTGGAGGTTCTTTAAGTCTGAAGAAGATCAAAAACTGGCTCATGGAAATCTTCAGAAGGTTTGTTCTTTTAGTATATTGATAGAAAGGCGTATGATTCGAAACTGGATGATTGATTTCTGTTCAGAATCCGACGTCGTTGTGGTGAAGGATGTTCCAGTGGAGGCTCTGCCCATGACGAGGGTGGATTTGGTCACGAAGGCGTCTACGCAATGACTACTTGTGCTGTTCACGGCTACCAAACTTCTGGTTCCCAATCAATGGATAGCACCCACATCGGCGGCAGCATGGGACGCGGTGGCAGCCTCAGTAGAGGCTCCCTAGGTGGTAACCGCGGATCTTTAGCTTCAATGGGCAAGCCAACTAGCTCCACATTGGCAAGCCTAGCTGGATTGTTCAAAGAACGAGACGAACGAGCACTAGAACGAACTGAAACTCACGGAAAGATGGAAGAGCAACGCAATGAAGAACTAGATAGAGAAAATGCCCTACAAAGAGTTCGGGTAAGTTGGACCCAAAATTATATGCATTTTTACTTTCTTATACGTAGTAATTAGTATTTTAATCACTTAAAGTCGAATATTTTAACGGAAATAAACATTTTGAGCGTGTCATTATACATATTGAACATTTATAAATAAATGCCTGTCTATTTGTACTTTAACTTAAAAACGGATGAGTCTATAATTATGAAATATGATATTTAAGATATATCATTAAATTTAGAAGAACCGATTAGTTCTTGCAGCAATAGGAAAGTTGCATACTTTTGCTATGGCGAAAAGAACATATACATCATTATTTTGTACTATTATTATTAGTATATAATGCATAAAACTACTTTAAAACGTTTACGTTAAATAGTTATTCGCATTTGAAATTTGACACTGGATTTTTGAATTGTTCGCTTCCCCATTTAACAATGTTGCCAATCAAATAAAAATAAAGAAATAATTTTATTAGTGGTATTAGGTCATTTTAATAAGTTTAATCTCGTTCGTAAACAAAACAGATACAGAGTAGTCTTGAAAAGGACTGATTTGAAAAAATGAAGCGTATTGAACAGTTTGAAACGTATAAAGTAAACTAGAAAAGTCAAATGACATCAGAACACAATACAGCAATGTGCGCCAACATCTAGTAACAATATAACCCCATTATCTACTTGCAATGTCCTAATCTTGACAAAAAAAAAGACCAAGGAAGAATGACGTCATTTTCCCTGGGCGCAAAGACTTTTAAAAATTCACATCTCCGAAACTAGAGGCTTTAAGAGGCTTTAAAAAAATACGGTGATTCTAGAATTTTAAAAACTTGCATAAAAAAAATTAAAAGCGATACGTGCATCTTCCCTATTGTCCAACCGAAAGTGGTAGTTTACTTACCTACTCGTATAAGAAAGGATATATGGAGATATTTTTAAGTTTGTAATTGCAGATTACTGATCCAAATCTTGTGTATGATTGTATAAATTTGGGGCGTCGAATCGATGTCGCATGGCCGGATGAGTGTATGCGATCACACGGAGGCAGATCACACTGGCGTGATTGGCTTCCAGAAAAGGGCATGGAAGGTCAAGTTGTCCATCGTTGGATCCCGTGTCACCGGGACCCAAACCGTAGATCGCACGTGGATCGGACGATACTGTTGGTGAAAATCGATGATAAATATGTGCCGATTGCGGAATCAGGTGTTCAAGATTTGGGGGCGGAAGTGTGATGGGAAATAGTAACTAAACGAATGTGTGATGTTTTTATTATACTTACAGTGATATTGTTGAGTATAGTGATAGCTTAAGATAATCACAGGGTTGTTTTTATATTTTTTACTACCCTATTTATTTATTTTTCTATTATTTTTAGTTTTGTACAGTGTGTAAATAAATTCAACATGTGTTATCATATATTTTAATTTTTATTCAATATTAGTAAATTGAGTAACATCTTAAAAGTAAAACACAATTATTTTTGTAAGTTTTTATTTGATTTTATACCATTTGTTTTATTTATTTGAACTGTTTATTGTAAATAATCGTTTTAATATTGTTGTTTGCAACAAATATGTTATCATTTTGAAATTGAGTTTTGGCCTCATTGTAGATGTACAACATACAATTGTATGTTACATATTTAAACAAATTTGAAAGTGTATATATTACTGGGGGGGCCTTAATTACTGGACGTAATATGTAATACCGTCGTTGCCTTATAACTAAAATTAATGTAAACAAACTGATTTCTCTATAATTATTTATGCTGTACAAACGTTCATGCCATTCAATACTAGTAGATTTATAAACACAATTGCTTAACGTTGTTCTTTATTCTTAATATAATTGCAACAATGTTCTGTTAATGGCGTAACATTTTTGTAGTACATACAAATATAACATATTTATTGTGAGTCAAAACATATTACAATCTGCAGTGGACTGACCGGGGAAATATATATATTCCAGATATTACGAATTGATTTTTGCCCCATAGAACTAGCTCTCTGAAACTATAAACAATATTTGCTAGGGCTATGTCTAAAGGTGATACGTGCAAACATTGGCGGCCTGTCTCTCGACATTGAGGGATAAGTTATAAACATTACCGAGATGTATAAATAATATACTCAGAATGTATTGTTGTCTATTTAGTAATAAAACTTTAATTAAATTGTTGATATAGTATTTAGCTTGTTTTATTCATCAAAACGTTTCTTTTCATTTGATAATGATACAATAGTTTATAATAATACCTCTGAAAAGTACTTGTTTTATCAATTAAACGCCAATTAGTTGAGTGTATTGAGATCAAACAATGTATTACCATATGTTTCATATAAAATCTTATTTCTAAATTTGTCCTGACCCAAGTGATCTTAAACAA
>JADQWA010000747.1:0-107500 GCA_018344505.1 Nebria ingens riversi
ATATATATAAATAAATAAAAAATTAGTATAATTAACATTGTTTATTTGCGGTCCCAGTTAGTGTTTTCTAAAAATATTAAATTCGATAAATAGTTTCCTAAATTATGATTAAAGTTTGATGAATATAATAGTCCGTTTAAATAAATAATTTTCGAGAAATTGTAAGAAAATAAAAGAAAATCATTTAAAGAAAATAAATAATTTTACGAACGTTTCTGATATTCTGTTGCTTCTTGAAAGAATAAAGAGGGTGTGTGCCTACAGCGGGAATGTGTCAACTGTCTGATGACCGAACATCTAAAACCCGATTACATGTTGACGATGATGTGGTCCAAAAACGTGAAGTGTTTCCAACGCGATAATATCTGTCACTGTCTATACGAAATCATCGAATCATACACGACAAGTCATCGTCTTGGGAGTAAAGCACATACACATCCACACCCAGTCACACACACACATCATCGAAGAGCGGACACACCAGGTAACCACGCCCCTCCATCGAAGAACAAACTGGATCGTATACGGGCGAAGCCCACAAACATTTGTACAAGTGTATAACGCAAACCGGAATACGAAATACTGTAGCTATTTGAAACATTGATTCATGCATTTAAAACATGAATTCTTAAACATAGGTAGAGGATTACGATACATTATATATACATATATATATATATATATAGGAAGGAAAGGGGGAGGATGGTAAAACATCATCCGAGTAATTGTATAGCGAATAAAGATTGTGTGAGCGTGCACTTACCCCTCGTGGTGATCGCCACGTTTCAGCAGACTATGACCGACCGTGTGACAGCAACGGCGGTGAAGGCGGCCATCTTTTCGTACAAAGCAATGGGCAAAAACGACGGAGGCGTCGTCGTTGGGCCGACACTCTATAAGCGGTCGACAATATTTGTTCCGCACGTATATAAACAACGAACTATGGTAGGTTCGTAGGTATTGTCGCAAGAGTGTCCGGGTATCAAAACACGATATTTTAAATAGCGCACGGCACTGATTGACTGACTGACAACAAAACAATCACCGCACTCAGCAGGAAAGATAACAGTGTTGGTGAAGACGACGACGACTCAATGGTACCAGTAATATGAAAAGTTCACGACAAACAGCGGCGCGGCAAATAGCAACAGCAACAACAGCAAGAGCACACACTCGCGTTGACGTGACACGTACGTCAGGATGATGATGGCACGCGACGGTCCATCGCGGCGACAATCCACCCCGCCCCGTATTTGTTATGTTCTTGTGCCAGCAGCAGACATCGCCCGTAGACGAATGCCTACACTCGTCCGACATCCAGCCGCCCCTGCGCGTCCCGACGGTATGGGAGCGGCCCCGTGCCAACCGGGCTCGCCTGGAGAACGTGCGCGCACCCCTTACACATCGCATGCGCACACATAAGGGAGCACAACGACTTTACTTAACTTTACTCACTTGACTGGCATCTACAAACATCGGCTCTAGCGCCTCCACACGTACAATACGGTCAACTGCCACCATCGGCTTCCGCGCACTACAACACACCCACTCTCTTCAAAATTAGACCAATATCCTCAACTTAAATTCTTTTCACTACATAATCAACCACACATACTTCCTTCAGAACATACTATAGCTAATAAACTGTTCCATCAACTAAAACAATATAATTAAATACCTAACCGAATGGAATAGTAGGTTTAAAGATGTTTTTTTTTATGAAAATACATATCTTAAAATTACCCTATATACTAATATATATTATTACAATGATTAGTTATTAACATAATTAAATAAGTGCTAAGCGATTTGGCGCTGTACTAATCACAGTTATCTGCACAATCTGTAATCGAACAACATATTATAACAATAATACAATGTCCAAGGAAATGGTAGCGTTATAACAGTGGTGAATGCACCGCGTTATAACGGGGATCTCTTGTATTAGCTAAATAAATGTATTAGTTGATTTATTTTTCTTCAAATATATTTTTATTGATATTCAGTTCATTGGTCTCTAATTCAACAATAACATTATATTGTTCAAAAAAATCAATTTTATTTATTTAATAAAATTGCATAATACAAAATTAGTGTAACCCCATTCACATGATTATTGAGCATAAAAACAATTCTTTTATGAGCTTACACTGTTATTAAATAATATAAAGAAACAAAATGTATTGTTAGAATTGAAGCACATGTATTTACTGAAAATTATTTATTTTGAACAAAATCATCATTGTTGCCAAACAGACATGAGAATCAATTCTCTCTTTGAGAGATAGGAATTTCTACAAAAATAGGTGATGATATGCAAAGTGAACAAAGAAAATAAAAACAGTACCGCAATACTCGGTAATAATGTAATGCACATACAACTGTTTATTGAGAGACAATGTGTAATCAGTTCAGTCGTCTTGTATTTAATTTAAAACCAGAGCTCCTACAGCTCGAGAAATAGATAAAAGAACCGGTTAGTACATAAATTGTGACAAAAATTCAATATTCCATATTTTAAACTACAATTCACACTAAAAATATATGTATTATGGACAGGATCGATACAGTAGGGACATAACAAAGCAAAGCAATTAGAATTTTAAGTAATTATAGACTGTAAAAAAACAACAAATCATTATCTGAATTGATTATTTTCTCTTTTGCAAATGATGAAACATTTAGCTGTAATCGATTGTTGTAACTTGGAGCTGCGGCTAGAGAATCGATTCTAATGATTCGTGATTGAGAATTATTTATTTATAATAATAATAATTTTCTGTTATTTGTTTATTTCTTAACGTATGGTTGTGTGCTGGAAATATTGATCAGAAAACCAAAAACGGGAACAGAAGTATAATGCCTTGTGAACTCCTTAAATTACTGCTAAAATACATCACATCGCAAAATGCATTTGCAGGAATAAAATATATTTTATATATTATATATATAATAAAAAATCACTCGCCTCAAGAGCAATCGGTCTTGACTTGAGAGTTCAGGACGCTTTCATACTCCTCCACTTGGCCGATTTGCCGCGACCACAATCTTACAGAAGACGATGTCGCAGCAAACCGTACGAAACCCACTCTTTACAAACGTACAATGTGTTTTTGTTTCTTTTACTTTCTATATCATTTATTGTGTACGGTTTGCCTTATAATTTTCAATGTATTATTTGTGTATGTATGTATGTAATGTGGTTGGTGTCGTAGTGAATGTTTTACAAATAATAACATAAATAATATGTTCTCATATTCTAGTTATCATAAATAAACTATTGGTAAAATATAAAATAGTACAATAATTATAATGATTGTGGTTTATGTATTTAAATGTATGTTTGTCGTTTATGTGATATAATCTATCTGTGTGGAGAGAAATTTAGATAAAAATTACTGCGACAAGGAAGCTAGAAGACCAAATCAGCTCAGGTGACGAGACGACCTTCCGATAATGGAAGAGTCGTCATGGATGATTCAAATATTAAAAAGAGTTAAAAATTAAGTAATAATAATAATAGTAATAGTAGAAATAGTAATAAAAACACATGGCACGCCAGAGCACGCCCTCGCACACACAGCAGCCGAAACAGACAAACAAGTGAACAATATTATGGCGCACGTTTGCTATGAGCTTTTTACGTGACGCCAAGTCATAATTTAAAAATATATATTTGTGTATAAAATATTTTTTCCTTACTCTTCCTAAATAGAATTTATAAAAACCCCTCTTTGATAAGTTTAATTTCCACCACATTATTAATTGATAATATGGAAACAAGAGAGGTGCGCGATCTGACTGAGGCGTGCGAAAGGTGCGCCAGCGGCCGCGGACTCACGGTCCCCCCTGCGATGTAGTCGCCAGAACAAGGGGCAACACCCAGGCCCTCAACATAGTACAACCAACAAACAAACGCTAAAAGTTAATATTCATTAAAAATATTACATCAAAATCAATAACTTATACAATTTAATTTTCAATTAATATAGAAAACAAGTTTACAATTTAAAAAGTATTAAATTTGGAAAATTAAAAATTAAAAATAAACCAATGGTCGTGGCAAACGCACGTGCACTACTCCAGCAAGTATTCGAGTCGTGCACATGCGAGCCTCTTAAAATCAACAAATACCACTATCAGTATGTAGGTATCTATATCCATTTAAAACCAACGCCATTTCTTCTTTCGCATAAAAAATTTTGCTTCGTTAGTACATTTCTTTTTAGTACGCATTATAAGCCACGGATATAAATAATTAGATACTGAAGGAGAATTAAAAACGAATGCAGACTTGTGTGACTGTGGGGACACCATTTGTTGACGTTGTTGCTGTTATATTCATTATTATGTACAACAATCATTTTCAGTGTGTGTTTTGTTTTTATATAATTTATATATTATTTAAATTTTCGGACAAGTGGGTTTTCTGCCGCCACCGAGCACCCAGCCGGTGCCGCTTAACCGACGTGCGGTTCGCCGGTGCACTGTTCAGTTATTAAAAATGTTCTTCATATAACACTTGTTACATAAGAACCATGCGCATGCAGTCAGATAAGATGGATGATTCAAGACAAAGTTGAACAGAGTCTCTATCTCTCTTTCTTTTCGGACTTCGTGTTTTTTTTTTCTTTTTTTTTCGATTTATTTAAATATATAAAAAAGACACCGCGAGTTATCGTCGAAGTCGTCAGCTTCGCCGTTATGCCAGGTTCTACGTCCGTCGTCCGCACAGAGAGTAATCTCCACTGATTGGCAGCGCAGTTCCCGCGTCATATTTGACCATGTCGATATTTAACAGCATGGCGGCGTACCAACTCAAACTCAACACACGACAAGGCGATAGGAGCAGTCTGCGTTGAGCGTATACAGTCAAGTCTAGTCTATAGTCTTATTCAAACTTATTTCATTTAGTCAGTTCAACGCAGTCAGTGGCATCAAAAATACGTAAAAAATCGTAGTCTAAAATCACAGCACACAATGTTTCCACTCTACGTCGTCATATAAGTCTATAAAAAAGTCTTGTCGTTTCAGTTCTAAGTCAGTGTACAAGTCAGTACAATGTGTATGTTAGCTCATTAGATCGCAATCATGCTCCTTGTTCACCAATACCCCGTGTATCCGCTGCTGGTGTTGATGCGCGCGCTGCGTCACGCTGTCCTCACACTTAGCTCCAGGTCTGATACGAATCCTGGTACCACTGCTGCTGATCACCGTTGACACCGGCCGCGCCCAGCGGCTGTTGCGCCAGCGGCTGGCTGCCCCAGTTGCTCTGGTATCTGCGCTTCGACTCCCCCTGGTTCTGGTGACCCCCGTCGAATTTTCGCTTACCTATTTGGACATCAAACAAAAAGAAGGACACATAGCCCGTGTCCAATTCAACCAAACTACAAAACACAACATCGACAGCACACGGACACGCAGCTCTCTTGTCGAACGAGATCAATGATTAAAATAATATTAAGAAGTATGAAGATAATTCGTGCGTGCGTGGTGCACGATGAATAAGGATATGCGGAGAACGGAATACAAGCTTGCAGGATGGGCGGTTTATAAACAAACAACCAGCAGGATGCATTTGTCACAGTTTTCTCTGTTATACTACGTGAGCTATGCACGTCCAGCTAACAGAAGGACTGAAAACAAAACAATAATACATATTACATTAGGAATTTGAATGATCTAATGGAACCGATGGTCATGGGAGTGGAGATCAGTAGGTAGGTAGGACGAAGGCTGCGATATTATTGCTGCACCAGTTAAAATAGGTAGCGTAGCAACCACACCAACACAGCAGTAAGGACGGGTTTAACAACAAAATCAGGCACATTCAAAGGTTCAAAGGAGCGCGAGCGCGTTCGCGTTTTTCGAAACGCTTACACGAATCTACATTTATATTCCCTTGGTTATGCCAGTTAGAAACAGAATTGAAAACGGTATTATGTATGAAATTTAAAAAGAAATTTGAAACGAATCTAACAATTCTGTGTACATACGATGTTGTATTAGTTACTAGAGGTGGTTGATGGTGTTGATGATACGCACCTTGTAAACTTGCCTTGGCGCGGGTAGCCCCACGAGCGGGCGCTCTGGCTGCCCCACGGACCCCGGCCGCTCCGCCCCGGCCCGCCCGGTTGGCTGCCGCCCCACGGACTGGGGGCCCACCGGCTCGCCCACGAGCCACCACTCCACGCCCACGACCAGCCTGCTCGCACACACGTATACAAGGTCAGCACACTCGCAATTCAATAATACGCTCCGTGACGTATAACATACGAATATGTCAACGTCATTATTGCACATCATCTATCACTATTTATTATTATTAACTAAATAACCTACTGGACTTTTGTAAGTCCATTGCATCATGACGAGACTGCCACGCGGAAAACGTGGATATCCGTCAACCAAACGAGGAATTGCTCAAAATCCGCATGTGTCCTCTCCACTTCCGAATAAAGTTATAAAGTTATAAAGCAGTTATCTGGCACATACATCGTAATTTATCAAGGCAATTTATATTCTTGATTATCACATTATGAATAGAAACCTATTCTACAATGGAGAGACTGTTTCGAAATGGCTTCTTGTAAAGAAGTGATTTAAAGTATAATTTAACTAGATATATAATTAAGTTTATTTTAAATCACAAAATTCTATTATGCATGTTTAAGTTGCATGATAATTGATAATAGATTTTTTTTCCAATACAAATAAATACAGGTCATTTAACTGGAAATAAATGTAATTAATTTTTGAAATATAATAATGTGTATTATGTTAGAATAAGAAAATTTTCTGAACATCGCCGAAAGACTTTAGTAATTCCTCGTTCGTTAGCCAAACAAAACTTATAATAAAATGTATCCCATATATTAGCACATGAAAGGCATTCATCCTCACATATATAGAAACATAAAAAATGTACGTTAGGATAAATTAAAGATACGTGATTTATCTAAATATTTTAGGCAAGGTAAGAAATTCCACTTTATTGCTGCTTAAGAATGAGTTTGATTTTGGACAAATCACATATCATTAGATCCTTCCGCACATAACAATATGCTAAATAATAAATAATCGAAGCTCATAAAAAAAAAAACATTTTGTATATGTAAACAAATATAAATAAATGGGTTATCCAAAATATGATATATAAATACGCGCAATATTCGGCCAACAAAAATTACTAGAACGGCAGCTGTGCCGTCCTGAAGCACCAAATAAATAAATAAAAATTCAATAACAAAGCGAAGCGTCTAAAATAAAGCACTTCTAATGTAAGCGATAAGCAACAGAAACACAAAAGCAATTGAACCACAGGATGCAGACATCCGGGGTTCGATTCTGGACACACTAAACAAATACATCGAGGTTTGGTAAAGGGGTACAGGTGCGACACTGACAAACGCCGAACAATGACAAAAAAATTATATATATATATATTTTTTTTTAAAAACCACGAGCTTCCGTAGTTGTTGTGGAAGACGGTGCAATTGCTCTCGGATCTTTCTGAAGTGCAAACCGTGCTGTGAGAACGAAAAAAAAATATTAAAAAAAAGCTTCACAACATTCAACACAATCACACGACAGTTATAAAACCATAAGGAATGGTAAACTTTTAATATTTAATGCCTGCTAGAATAAAATATGCATTGTAAATGGTAAG
Source organism: Nebria ingens riversi (assembly GCA_018344505.1). Taxonomy (NCBI): domain Eukaryota; kingdom Metazoa; phylum Arthropoda; class Insecta; order Coleoptera; family Carabidae; genus Nebria; species Nebria ingens. The sequence continues at coordinate 7,670 of JADQWA010000747.1, forward strand.
ATCGTTTCTCATTTTGAACCAGGTTGAAATTCCTTATAGAAAATCAACTCAATTAAATGTTTCGCTATATATTATAATATTTGCACAATGTTATTGAGACTGGTGGTAAAAATTGCAACTATTTGAATTGGTATTTAAGATTTACTCTTGGTATGATCTATATTCAGTTTATAGTAAACGCAAAATGTTACTAATAATGACGTTATTTAAGTAATGGTTCAAATTGAGTAACGAAACATAGAAATCATGTTATCCAGTTGTATATATAATCAATTGAAGTGTTTGATGATGAAGCGCTGGGATGATCAGTTTCTTGTTTGCTATCTACAAGTCACTCATATCAGCTTTGCTTTTTGTAATCTTTATATTGAATTAAATAATTGAATTTTTTTTGGATAACCCTGCGTTAGCTGCAATAACATAATGGTGGCAGAAAGGAACGCGCGCTCGCTTGCTTTCACGCACTCATACACACGTCATATCTGAGCCAGCGAGGCGCGCATCTGGCCCATCTAAACCGAAAGAAAGTAAATGATCGCCGACCGATTAGACCCCGGGTATATAAGTTCTCGCGATAGTAGTAGTGGTAGTAGCTGTTTAAGGTTTCTCGACGCTTCATTTGTATGTGCAGTTTTAAATTTCATTTGTCTCTTTTCTGTATTGACTTTTCCCGGCGGTGTAATGTCTCCCTCATAACTAAATTGATGTTTTAATTTTGGTTGACATAAAAATGCAGCAATCCAGCCTGACAACTTGGCTCAGATATGATTGGCAGTTTGAATGTGGCATTGTGTTCGCAACTCCCATAATGAGTTAGTGTTTTGTATACATGTGAAATTAATCAAACCAACTAACCAATGGATCCCGACACAAGACGCTAGCAAGCGACGTGGCTGGTGTTATTTTGCCTGACACATTCGTTAATTTGCAAACAAGTGTGTTAATTGGTTGAAGTATGAAATATTATTTTTGGAGTTAATTTGAGTTAGATTAACGGGCAAGTGCTGAGTTAGTGATGGAGAAGCAGCACTACATTCGCAAGCAACACGGACGATTCACTCATTCACACACACACACCACTGACACAATATTGGCCATTCGCTCTAGTATTCAGCTGTCTCTCCGTACACATGTAATATTGGCCGGAAGGAACACTGTGCCACAATCAAACTACTACACTCACGAAACCAAAATATGTATATATATATGTATATATATATATATATATATAGATATATGTATAACTAATCAATAAAGTATATAAAAAATTTAAAATAAAAACAAGGTTTTTGTTTACATGTAAACAAATAATGAGAGAATAATAGGTAATAAAAAAATGTGTATAAAAATTTAATTGTTTAAGGCGACCCACCGGCTGCGGCTGTCTGCCTCTCCCTCTGGCCTGCGGCGGAGGTGGAGGATAATCGAAATAGTAATCTTCGTAACGATAATAGTCATCGTAATAGGGGTCACTGTAGCCGCCTCGATAATCCCCATACCCGTAATAGTCGTAATCATAATCTACAAAACATACACAATAAACAGTCCCAATTTAGCTAACTCGAAAAACCAATCAGTTCCAACTATATTTTTCATATACTTTCAAAAAAAGAAACAAACGACGTCTAGATCTGGTAGGGAGGGCTCTCTCAGACAATCCGCACTTGATGTACTTTTACAACACGCTACTCTAGTAACGATACATCTAGTTATACAACACTATTGTAACAATAGTTATTTCAAAATATCATACATAATATAATCAAATATATCTCTCGTTTGATAACACGTTCAAGGACATGCCGGGAAAAGAGTCAAATAACTATTCAAAACAATAACAATATATAACTAACCTCTTCAAAAAATATAAAACACTACAAATACACGCGTATACGAAACGATTTTACCCTGCCACCATTCCACATAGGAACGATATGTTTGGATAGGATGTTTGGAACATGTATACTTACCAATCCAAAAGCAAGCTGCTGCAAGTTCGGACTAGTGACATTGGATTTGGGATAATATAAATAATACAATTACACAAAGTTACACGTTAGCAACAACACACAAGACAAGAGAGTCGTACGCTTAACAAAGTGTTTTATGTGTAAGTGTGTGTGTGTCGCGAACAATAAATATAAAAAAACAAAAAAATATATATAAATATATATAGAAGAAAATAGATGCATGCAAATGTGACTATCAAATTAATAAATATATACTGTTAGATAAGAGAGAAGAGAGTGCAAATGCTCTGTACGATACCCTCGCCTTGCAGTGGCCCCGATAAGGACAACAAATCGAATAGATCATCAGTTCGAGTTCGCTCAAACACATCCTTCATCTATTGATGATTAAATCGTTGCGAACCCGAATCGATGAGCTATTACTGATCAAACATGCAGGATCTGCGTTTTAAAGGTAATTGCAACATATGATGGACACAATACCCTCTATAGTTATACCAAAATCTTGACCTGAAACTGTAAATTCATTTAAAAATATATTTTATCAAATTTGCTAACTACATATCTTTATCTGAACAAATTCGTTGGTAACACTTTCATTGAACATTTAGAGAAGGCAATTTATGTTAGTGATGTGCCCAAAATTTAAAATAAAAAATTATCCGAGGGGCATCTAGTACAGAGTCATTTAAAACTTGTAATTATTTTTTCATTATCATGATTAGTAGAACAGTGCAGTAGTTAAAAATGTAAAATCAAGTATTAGTGGTTGTTAGGATCACCAAAAAAAACAAACCAATTTGTTAATTTATAATAAGCAAGAATAACACACGACGTTGCAAACATCCAGATGAAATAAGGATTCTTAAATGTGTAATCCGAATGGTTGTCCCGTTTGACAACAAAAGAATGGTTACTTGACTGATGAATTTTTGAAAAACCGTAACACATACCTTCCGACAAGTGTATCGAAACGGCACATCACTTTTGTAATGACCAATTCGTTGAAATATTAAACAAGTTGTAAGATGCTCATTTATTACAGTAATCAAAAAATCAAAAGTTGGCAGAACTTCAAAATGCTATCGATGATTGTTTAAATTTGAGCAATGATTTTTTGATTTTTGTACACATGAACATGATTGTACCTGTGTGTGTGTCAAGTGTTATAATATTTTATATGAATAATGCTATAAACCGTAACCAAGGTGATAGACGCTAGACACTTACCGTAGTCGCCTCGTCCCATGGGTCCCATACGACCACCTGCGCCACGCGGGCCGCCCGTACCTCGCATCGGTATGGTCCCACCCGGCATCATGCTGGACCAGTAAGATGAAAAACACATTGAAAAATCAGTATCTTGTAAATAATTATCGTGTACACTCGAACGTGTATTTTAGGTGACTTGAGAAGCTATTCATATTTATTTTACATGAATATATTCTCATTATATTTTAAGCTATATTCATAGCGAAGCTTACGGATAACCAATTATTTCTATTGAAGTTGGTTTGAATGAATGTAGGTGTAATAGTTTTCAAGTGTATTATAAACTTACCCCCCTCGCATCTGCATCATTTGCATCATCCGTCTCTCGCGTGCTCGTAGGATCTCTTCTTTTTTCTTTTTGTCTGAAGGCGGTTTGGCGAGCGACACTTCGATATGCGAGCCTCCCATTTCCTTGTTATCGAGACCCTCCATCGCTTTCACCGCATTGTCTCGATCCTCGAAATGGATAAACGCGTAATCTTTGATCTTTTTCACGCGTTCCACCTTCCCAAACAGTTCGAACGATTCCTTTAATTTTTCTTCGCTGATGTCTTGCGTCAGGTTGCGTACATACAGCACTTTAACCTTCGACATGGTTTGTTCATCGGGCTCTTCCTGCGGGTCCGCCCAATCCACAATAATGTCACAACCCCATACTTTAATGCGACCGGTGCCGAGTCTCCGTTTTGCTAACGACGCGGCTTTGTGACTCTCGTACTCGAGGAAACAGAAACCACGGTTCTTTTTCTTGTCGTCTGGGGAACTGTAGATTATCACCTCCATAAGACCAGCTGCACACACAGAATAACGTTCATCAGATGATCAAGTGCAATGGATTTGTACACCACAGCGCGCGACCTGGGGTGTATTTGCTAAAAATCCGCAATGACAAAGGTAGCGGGAAGCGATGCACGTTTTTTGTTTTTAATTATAAAATAAGGTGGTAAGGCGCTGTAAGTTTAAAATCAGGACACACAGATATCTCAGGGAATTGGGATGAGTATTAATGGATAAGTATCAAGAAATGGTAAATCGCTCCACAGGACCATGTGAGAACGAAACACAATATTCCATCCTTCCCTGTTTATACATACAAAAGAAATTCAAATATATGCATACACATAGCTGATATTATCATACAAGTTTATATAGATATAAGTGTGATTGATTCACACACAGTTATATATGCAAGTACTCGTCATTCAAAAAGTATATTGGTAAAGTAAAATAATAAATGAAATATATGAAACAAATAATGTTAATGTTCATATATATAGTCCCCTGCCCTATACCCGGTATGGGAAGTGCGTGATAGAGAAAAAGAGCTACAGGCGCAGACTGCAGAATTCCAAAACTCAGAAGAAAAAATATTCAAATAAATTTTCGAACTTAGTTCGTTTCAGTGCACTGTTTCTAATTAAAGTTTCGCAATGCGGACAGAGGGCTACAATAGAATGACTGATTCGCGTCTGATTTAAAAATAAATAACAAGGAGAGTGGTTAAGTTTTTGGTTTCTTTTGTTTTGGTTTTTTTTTTTAAATCATCAACTTACGTGCGTGTTTGGAAAACTCTTCAAACAAATCATCTCGATCCCGATTCTTGGGTATATAGCCCACAAATAAGCGATGATTGTTATAAGAAATGGTTACGCCAATCTTTTTGCCTTTTCGAATTTCATAATCATTCAGCTGCAAGAACAACGTGGAAGGGTAGTAGCCAATTAAGCCTGCGCGTACTGGTTGAATTGAGATTCGGAGAAAGTTATTCGGGTACAGACAGGACGGACAGTGATTTGAATGAGAGATAAACCGTAACAGATGATTTGGTATAAAAGTGTGGTAAGGGCGGTTGTTTGATTGCTAACAGATGTTCGTGTGTGTTTTCTCATCGACAAGTAGTGGCGGGGTGATAGGGCAGAGGGGGCGTAACCCGGGACAATGAATATGGGATCTCAGAGAAACGGATATTACTGTGAGCCCGGCAGCCGGCCGCCACTAACTCTACTTTTGAATTGAGAGTAACATAGTTGCTCGCACTTTACCTGTTAATTTACCAAATTCTTCCAGTATCTCCTCTTTGCCTTTAGACTTTGGTATGTTGCCCACAAAAAGACGTAGATTCGGAACGCTAATGTTAATTTTCAGGTTCTTGCCGGGAGCGATTTCGTGATTATCGAGCTGTGGGATGCAGAAAAACAGACACATGCCAAAATTTGGTAAACGAGCCACATCAAAAAATACAAAAAAAAAATATCAATTTTGTAAAAGAAATAATAATAATCAATCAATCAATCTGTCAAATAATAATAGTAACAAAAAATAAATATCAACTTGAGTTGATTTATTTAGTAATATTTTAGAATTTTGTTCTGAGCTTCTAGGCATGCTCGCCGTCCGCGCTGCTCGTCCTAATCAAAAGAAATCAATTTATCTTTGAGATTTTGAAACCCGTGCGTTGGTTCCCGCCTAGCGAATACAGCATAGGGGGGAACGCGCGAGATCACTTTCGCGCCACAAGCCAATTTATCTCACAAATCCACCACCAACAACACCACAGCGCCAACAGCCAAAACGGAATTTTGATATACCATTCGTCTGTGTATTGTATACGAGTAGGTCCAGTCTCAATTTTGCCCCATTGAGCAAAGAGGAGACCTGAAAAAGATTATTTTTAGAGTAAAAAAAAAAAAAGAATGAACCAAAAGAACACGCAGATCCGATGCGATCGTAGAGTGCCAATCTGTGCTCCAGCTGCTGGATTCCTGCAAATTTCGTGACGGGAACAAAGTGAAGGAGAGCTACAAGGGCTTTACGGGATGCGTGCGTTCTGTGGTCAGAGCCGCTGCAACAAAAGTCAACCTCTTGAGTTGCCGATGGCTTTGACAACTAGAAGCCACACACACAAACGAAAACACAACACATTGATTATTTATTTAACCATCACTACTAAATCATCTTTATAATTATGTCTTATCTATTTATATAATTATTAGGTTTATAATATTGCAATTAGTCTTGGGATACGTTTTACTAATATGTATATCCTTGTTATAAAATACATGTTTTGCTCTATATATTTTATCCTAATAGATATACAGTTTATCTACAAAATTAAGCGATTCATAATACCTTTAGAAGGCTACATTTACCTTCAATAAAATTCTCAACAAATCCATGTATATTATCTAATTATTAACCATTCTTGTAGGTAATAAAAATAGATGCTTATATTTATGAACAATTTTCCTGTTTGATAAAACATTCTAAATGTTTCTTGTTGTACTATATAAGAACAAGATTATGATTGAATATTTTTTTAAAAAATATTTACTCTTAACGGATATTTATTTATTTATTTATATATTATGCATATAAATAATTTAGTAAACCTGAACATTAATTTTCTAATATGAATTGTCACAATTGAACAATTATCATAGAAAAAGTAGATTCCAATAAGAATTCGATAAAATGTATAACATTTTGCTCAAATGTAAGAGTAATGGTCCGTTAAAAGTAAATACAATTATGTGATTGACAATTACTAGATTTCTAAGTTAAGAGAAATGATGCGACTTACCTCCCGGACGGCTTGTTGCGCTGAATCTCGCGTGGTAAACGTAACAAAAGCGTATCCCCTGTTCGTACCAGTCATGGGGTCCATCATCAGCCGCAAATCCCAGATAGGTCCGCATTTCTCGAACAGCGGAATCAGTTCGTCTTCGTACATGTCCTTGGGTATCTTGCCGCAGAACACCTCGCAACCGTTGCCGGGCGTGGGCCCGTCCCAGCCGGGCGGCGGCCCACCGTACTTACGCTGGCCTGTTGTCACGTCCAGCGTGTACCCTGTACGATCTAGTATCTGTTTAATTTTTTCTTCGTCCGGCCCTTTTGCGGGCACGGGCGCTGGCGTGCTCGGCCCACCAGTGCCACTGGGTCCAGCACGACTTTTTTGTCTGTATGTTTTCATTACGCCGCACAAATACGCTGATTTGTTCGACACATGTTCCAAATTTGAATCTAGAAACTGTCCCAAAACATTCAAAGCACCATCCACTGGGAATTCTTTTAGAGCATCTAAAGCCCGTTCGTCCAAGTCTACATGAGCTAATTTGCCAGTCTTGTATATATCATCGAGTTTCGCTGCCACTTTCTGGTCCAGCCCGTACTTTATCAATTTGGCGTAATCTTCTGTTCTTTCGCCATCCGGTTCGACTTTCATTGATTCCTCCATCATAAGTTCACCATTCCCTTCGGCCATTGCTAGAAATATACATTGTTAAAAAAAAGACATATTCAAAAATCTGCCTACAACAGCGCTGAGATATCATATTAATTAATATAAAATTAATAATCTTAAAAATAAAATCCAAAACTGAGATCACTATGCAGCCTAAATTTATCAATACTATATCATTATATTGATTTTTAATTATAAATCGACTTACTACGATATTGATATCTTCGATATAAAAATATCAATATATTTATTCAATTTTTATATATAAATTTAAATAACCCTAAACTGAAACCAAAGGAGAAAATAATCAAATTTACATTATATTTATAATTTTCACAGCAAAAGTTATCATTTAATTATATAGTATAATCAAAAATAAGCACATTATAAGTGCTTGATTTTTTATATTATTCAACTTAAGTACGTGTTCGAAAATAACGTTCGTTTATACAACAGTATTAAAAAATATTGTTTAGATTTTCTATTTCTTATTTAATGATTTCTTATACTTAATGCGTCGGTATTGAAAATAATTTTAAGCTTTTTTTCTACAGATGTATATATATATTTATATAATTTTTTAAGAAAATATTTTTTTAAACTATTTAAATTTTTACTAAAAATAACGTAAATACAAATTTTAAATAACTCAAATAATGCAGATATTCAAATATATATAACAAAGGATAAATTAACACGCAAAAAAAAAATATACATATATAGAAAAGGCGGTCTTTTATTCTAAAGCCAATAATAATTTCAAAATAAAAACAATCTAACTAAAAGAATAAACTAAATTACAGTTACCAGAATATATAACCACTATAAACTTGAAATCTGTTTATAACTTAGACGACGAATGCACTTCATTGTTCCGTAATGCACCAATGACATTCCACACTCCACGTTCTCTCATGCATTCGCAGACACATTCACATTAGATAAGATAGAAACGCATATATTTTTCATATACATACGCTAAATTTACTTGAATATATTTTATAAGCAACACGAAACTAATATATAATATAAGCAAATCATAAATTTTATATTAATAGTCATACATAAATCATAAACATAAATCATTTATAAGTGTTTTGAAATTTCCCGCCAAAGTCTCGTTAGAACTTGCAGAACACGTACTTAAGGTATGACATTCTAAACTTTTTTTTATCTCCTTGAAGACATGAAGAACAAAAACTAATTAACAAAGGTAATTACAATATAATTAACTGATATCAACTAGTGACGAAGAGTGTTTAGACAGGGTAGATTTGAATGAGATGTCACAACACGCCGGCCGGCACAACTACAAGTAGCGATAACCGTTACGAAGAAAACATACCAGACTTCACACACACAAGTAACAAAAATACCATAAGTATAAGACTTGATACCATTGGTCTACCGCGCATTTAGATCGGTTAAAATTCGGTGAGTAAAATTCACTCAATCGTATAAAAACACAAAGAATTTACCTCTTGATGACTAAAACGTATTCCAATAATGGAAAATGGCGGCACTACGTCACTCGATGGTGATTCGGGGTTCACATGAAAACGCGCACGGACTGCTTAGCCTCGAACCCAGGCTGGCGCGCACTATTACAAACACTGGCAAACGACGTCGCGATTCAAAATAAAAAAAATCCAAAGGTATGCTCACTATTGGTTGCTATTTTGCGAACTTATTTACGTACAATAAACGAGAAAATAAAATGAACATTAAAACGAAAAAGAATTTATATATAAGGTGAATTCCCGAATATCTATTTTAAAAATTTTAATGCCGCCAAGGGATAACAAAACAGTAGACGGGGTCTAAAAATTGCAACACTCACTTTAATTATTTCTCTATTGCGATGAAATAAATCACTATAAAAATGAAAGCATTTTTTAACAATTACACTTAACAAAAAACATGATTTAATAAATTCACACACACAACACATGAGTTAAAACAACAAAACATTAAACTATGCAATGATTGAACTACTTCATTTACTTAAAATCAACTAAAAACTTAAATAAAACAACAGACACAGTAAAGTAAGTGTTTGGTGTAGTACCGACTCCCGCGGCTTTCGATGAAATGCAACGGCCTCGCCGCGCTTCGTACAGAATTCGTTGTTTTGCAAGTCGCGTCACTTGCACCGCACCGGGACAGCCTACGGCCAACGCACATGCGCTGCATATCTTTTGCGAACATGTCCCCTTCACACTTACCCCGTTTTGCATTTATTTACCCATGGTGTCCGCGCCGTGCAGGCCTGCTCCTAACCCGTTTCCGTTATCATCATCCTCTATAACCGTCTTACATACGTATGTACACCACCCTATCATCATCTTATTCGCATATCATTTTATCCTGTTCTTTTGCCAAATTAGAATATATATGTCATAAAATAAAGAACAACCTATTATTAACTGGGAATTATTAATTACTACCTATGTATGTACATGTATAAAAATAACAATAGAACATATGCATGGATGCATATATTCATTAAAAATATTCTGTTTAAAAAATGCATTCTGATCGATAGTATCTACTCATGCACGTGCGTGCGGTTAATTAATTATAATCAAAACCGCTATTTACAGATGAATGCAATCAACAATAATGCACTTATTGATCTCGAAAAGTATGTTTGTTATTTTTCTATATTCTTTCGTAATCTTGCGATTGTGAATTTTATTTTAACACGGACAGTGCAAGAAGAGTTCCCGCCAAAGTTAGAAACAGGTCTTGCAAGATCCATTCGGAGTACAAAAACAACAATTTTTCAAAAGGGGCGGAGGCGGTTAGAATCTTTAGAAACTTGTTTTTAGCGAGGCCGGCTATAGCTACACATAACGTAAAGCGGAGAGTACACAGACGCACAGCTGCATGTTACACATTATAATTCACCTCCCCTTGCCTCACGGCACTTGCCGAATATAATCGCGAGATGCTGGGGACAAAGCAAAGGCGTTGCACTGTGCACGGGAGATCGGTGCGACCCTTTCGTTTCGACGTGCGTTTCTGTAACGGTCAAGATGCAAATGACCATTTGAAGAATTATGTGCTACGTGAAAAATTGAGTTTCATGTCATCAAACGAATATATAATCACTCGGGCGCCGAAAGCACACCGGCGATTTGCGATTCTTTTCTATTCACATGGTCAGAATTTGGTCAAAGCATCCCAACGACTTTTTCAAAAATGTCTCCGTATTTTTTAACTACCCAAAAGTAATTATGTTCTATTACATTGCAGTGGTAATTGTCTGCCTATATGTTCTTATAAATAATTGCATTTTAAATTTAAAAGAGATTGGATAAACTTTCACCGTAGAACCAGGTAGAAAAGTATACTCAAACATACGTATACTTTAATGGCATAGCGACCACCTGACTCATGCCGCCCCCCTCACTCAACGACTCAACATTACAAACACTTGTTGTTGTGTTGTGTGTGTGTTGCTGTGGATGGGTGTGTGTCTCGTGTTGAGTGTGCTCAGTAAATTCATAACTAAAGTGATCAATAATATGTAAACATTACTGTTACTATATACAAAAATGGCTTTATCAATAACGCGAATAGTTCACGTAACTATATTTTCATCATCACTCTACTTAACATGTATATGGTTAGTTGGGATGGGCGTCGTCACAAACGGACAATACGAGTGGCAAGTAGTTGACGCATTCGACGAAGTTAAGTTACAAATGGACAAAGTAAACCAATATAATTGTCCTATTCAACATTTGGGTGATCTATTTCTTCCATATGATTCCGTATCACATTTACCGGATATTAAAGATGTGAACATCAATCCAGTCTTTCCAAACCGAACAAACTTATTGCATTTACATAATATGGCTTTGAGTCGTTCGTTTTTCTGGAGTTATATATTGCAAAGTCGATTTATTAGACCTGCTATAAATGACACATATGACCCAGGCATGATGTACTACTTTTTGTCAACGGTGGCTGATGTATCATCAAATCCACATATTAATGCTTCGGGTATATATTTCTCGCCGAATATGTCGTACACACCATCGTATCGTGGATTCTTTAACAAAACCATGCCGAGATTTGCACCACGTACTTTCAGAGCTGACGATTTCAATGATCCTATACATCTTGAAAGAATATCAACTTTAAATACGTTTACAGTACAGGATTTAGGTGCAATATCAGAGAAGAGTTCATCTTGGGACTATATTTCAGACCACTATCGAATAAACGAATGGTACAAAGCATGGTTGCCTGATAATGTAGACAACCGGCACGACACTAAGACAACGTACAATGTTGAGATTAGATACGCGAATAATACGAATGAAACGTTTACGTTTCATGGACCACCGGGTGCAGATGAGTATCCTGGTCCAGTGAAATGGACAAGACCGTATTTTGATTGTGGCCGCTCAAATCGGTGGCTTGTAGCTGCTGTTGTTCCCGTTGCTGATATTTATCCAAGACACACTGGTTTCCGACATGTAGAATACCCAACGTAAGTAACCAGGGACAATTATATCCCGTGTAGGAAATAACAACTAAGTTATTTAATATTTGGCCGCTTATATATGGGAAACATCAATAAAAGTGATATATTATGCAGATATATCTGGTTTAATTTATTTATTAGATAGTTATTCGTAACAATATGTAATCATTATAGTATGATTATGTAATTCTCTAATTATTAGCGTGTGTAATGAGCATGTATACTCGCTGATGCGTGTATACACTAATCTACTCACACTAATCATTTTTAGGTTTACATAATTATACTAGTCATTAATCATGTATAGTCTTCACTTATTCTTGGTTTATACAGCGTAATAATTATAGTATAATTATCTTATGTTACAATGATTAACGCATGCACAAAGTATATATACTCATAAGCGTGTGTAAACAAATCAAAATGACATAGGGCTGGTATTATAAACCATTTAAACTACTATGATAATTTACTTGAGAACTAAATTTGAAAATAAACTGACAGCAATGATATTTTTACAAAGGGATTCAATATTGTTTATTTTAACTGAGTAATAAAATCTAATGATAGATTAAATTGTTTATAGTGATCCACATTTACTCTAAACTATAGGCGCTAATCATTGCTAGATATATATATATTTATTATTATTATTATTTAGTCACAACAAAGCATAAGATTTTTTTTTGTATTATGACTCATATTTTATAAATATAATATTAAATTACCAATAAAAATTTCATGAAACGGAAAATGAAAAATAAGATATTTAAATGAAATAATTTGTGTATTTCCATTATAAGATAAAATTGTTTTTTAAACCAGGTACACTGCTGCAACTGTTATGGAAATGGATTTTGAACGAATAGATATAAACCAATGTCCGAAAGGGGATGGTAACGAGGGGAATAATCACTTTGTTAATACAGCACGATGTCGAGAAGAAACAACTGAGGTATGCATTGAATGAAACCAAATAATATAGAATTTCTAACGATTTGAGTATATTAGTGTGAACCATTGGATGGCTGGGGCTTCCGAAGAGGTGGTTATCAATGTCGATGTAAACCCGGTTTTCGCCTTCCATTTACTGTAAGACGACCATATTTAGGTGAAATAATCGAACGAGCAACCGCCGAACAATATTTCAACGGTTTCGATTGTTTAAACATCGGATGTATGACATTTTTAAATTATTGTAATTGTATATTTTCATTTATGTATGCGCTTTATCTTAGGGGTGCAAAAAATACCAGTACAATGGGATAAAGCCCCGCATTACATCCGAACACTGTATATGGAAAAATACTACGAATTTAAAACAAATATCACAGGTCGTGAAGCACTTACGACCAAACGTATGAACATCTACAATGTATTAAATTTCATATTAGGAATGAACAAAGACACATGCAAAAAGTATAAAATTTATCTTCATTGAAAAACAAATATTAATTTTAATTATTTTAGGTACGACCCAGAGCATTTAATACTAACAGGCGACTTTATGTTTGGTGCAAAAGAACAATTTTTAAATGAAGCTAGAATGGCGGTTCGGTTAGCGAATTTCATCAGCGCTTTCTTACAAGTAGTTATTAGTGAGTTGAATTAACTGTAAGATGGTTTATTTTGTTTTTAAGGTTTCAGATCCGAAAGAAGTTTATTCTGGTAAACGCGTTGTTGATAAACCATTGACTGAAGATCAAATGATTGGGGAGACGTTAGCGCTGGTTTTGGGTAACAGTCGCATTTGGTCGGCTGGTACATATTGGCAACGCAACAAGTTTACAAATAGAACATTTTTCGCACCCTATGCTTACAAAACTGAATTAAACACACGAAAATTCAAAGTTGAAGATTTGGCCAGATTAAACAAATCAGGTAGTATAATGAACAATGTTTTATCGACAGGCGATTAATGTTGTTTGTTCTAGATGAAATTTATACAAAGAAGGAATGGTTTAAATTTTTGGAGCAAAGATGGCAAGCAAATTTTGATAGCTTAGAGAAATATTACATGAAAATTAAAATTCGATTTAACGAAACTGGTGAATATATGAAAAAATTCGAGCATTATCCAACCTTTTATAGAGCAGCTAAATTAGAAGATGGCTACTGGACTCAACCATATTTTGATTGTGATGGTAAAGTTAATAAGTGGTTTGTGACTTACACTGTACCATTTTTCGGATGGGACAGTCTCAAAGTCAAGTTAGAATTCAAGTAAGTACAAAAACGTTACATAACATTTTTCTTAATTTAATTAAATCAATGCGTGACGAAGAATTAGTATTTGTAATCAAGTAGTAATCATGCTTTACTGAGCATAGAATATACTAAAGTATAGCGTGTGGTAGCAGACAAAAAAATTGTGCAATTTTTTTTTGCTAAGCGTGAGATATACCAGTCTGAAAACTGAGTATCTACAGTTGAGATATGTGATATTTTCTTTATTCTTTGAAAAACCCATCGCCCCAAATTAGTCGAGAGTAATAAAACGAAGAGAAGCGGTAGATGCATATATTTGTATTTGTGTTAAAAGGGGTCTGGTGGCAGTGACAATGGATTTTTTAAAACTGGATATTAACCAGTGCCCGGACAAGTATTATGTTCCAAACGCATTCAAAGATACGCACAAGTGTGACAAACAGAGTTCTTATGTAAGTTTCGTGCAAAAGAATCGAGCATGCTCTCCGTTGTAATAGTCCATTTGCATAATTTGTTCGATATATTTTTTATGTCTAGTGCGTACCGATTTTGGGTAGAGGCTTCGATGCGGGCGGCTACAAATGCGAGTGTCTCCAGGGTTTCGAATACCCGTTCGAAGACCTAATTACTTATTACGACGGACAATTAGTCGAAGCGGAATTCACAAACTTAGTCGCTGACAAGGAGACACGTTATGATATGTTCAAATGCCGACTAGCTGGTGCTGCTAGCGTTCAAAGTAGTTTTATTGTTTTACTAACGATGTTGATTATATGTATGTTTAGGCTCAGATATTGAAGCTGTTTTTACTTTCGAGTATTATTGTTAAACCGTCCATTTTTTATATTTTATACAAAACAATTATGCTCGATGTAATATTTATGATTTTAAAATTAGTTCTATAAAATTGAGATTGCCTTTATCAAATGTACACCAAAGAAGAATCTATATACAATATTTCAACTAGCAATAACTTTTAAGGGTGCTAGTTTGCGTCGGAATTGTTTTAAATATATTTAGGTTCCCCTAATATATAAACTTTTTTTAAATCTTAACAATGTCCGTTTGTATAATAATGTGCGTCTACTTCGCAAGAAGTATAATTTGAAAAATGATCTCTGATTTGTTTTTAACTGTACCGGCTGCTGTGAGTTATATTACGACTGTACCCATGTACAAAAGGGGGAGATATTAGACAAAAAATTACTTCAATAGTCTACAGTGGATCAGTTAAATATAGCGAAAATGACAAGTATTTAACCTGTGCAGTAGACAATTAAACCTGTTTTATCAAAAGCGAACTGTACTGATTCTAAACTCATATTCAAATTGTATATGCAGCATTGGCCGTAGAGTGTACAACGTTGCAACCTAACTAAAATATAGGCTAGCGTAAATTCATCAAATATTCTGTATGTTTCCATAACATATGTGGCAACTATGGTGAAAAATATTCTATAAGAATAACGTTGCCCTATCTCAACCATGATACATCAAACATATGAACAGAAGTATATTTTTATTTAAATTATTCTACATTATATTGTGCTCCATCCTAATAACGAATGCTTAATGTTCATTGCGTAATAACTATAGTATAATTATCTAATTCTGTATTTAATAGAATAAGAATGATGTAAACCTAGCAATTTTTATAGCGTATAGATTAGTATAAATAATTTCATTATACTAGTCTACACTCACTAAACATTGAATATTGCGCGCATTTATCATTATACTATAACTATTACTTAGAGAAGATCAAGCTTTAGACGCGTTCAATATAATATTTTGAAATCGGCACCGTTCACTATGTTGAACTAAATGTTTACCTCATGAAAGATTATCAAATAGTTATCGCACAATATATAAAATTGATTATTTGTGATCTATTGAACGCGAACATACTTATATACATATATATCCGTCCATATCTAAACATAATTTAGTGTTATGTCATTTTAAAGATTTTATAATAGTTTTATAGATGGTAGTATAGAATCAGGCGCATTTGACGTTGTTGCTAGACAAATACATGTTACCATAGTAAAAATGTCAAATTTAGATTCGATTCTATCATACATATAGTTTTAGGAACAAAATTCTTTTTATACGTACATTTTTTCAGATTAAAACATTCATTCAAATTGCTTTCTATATTATTTTCCCTAAAGATATTTTATACTACTCCATTGCCTAAATAACATTTCCTATCGCAATAGAATAATTTTATCATCGATAACAGTAGAAAAGCATGATTGCATTATGTTAATACCGTATTATCATAACAAAGAAATTATATTTAGATATATATTTTATAAGACTGACCAATGCAGAATTGTCAATTTTGTATGAAATATAACGGCCGGATGTTCATAGAAATCATCCAATACCCAAGGTCGAACAAATAATACATTTCATAACTGATACGTTTGACATTCGTTTTCAACGAAAACTGATATATTTTTTACGTAAACCATTCTCACTATCTTTTCTAAATGAACTTGTTTTTTTTTTATCAAAAACAGCTTATTTATATTATAAGCATACATGTAATGTTAAATTAGGAGCAACGAACAGACAAAATATTATGAAATATAAGCGAAAAAGGGCATTTGAACGAAACAATTTCGCAATTATTTACAGAACATTTTCAGTACGACGAACAATAGCTTAAGAATATAGAATGATTTTTTAAAATTACTCACAGTAACCGACCATTTTAAGCTGATATTAAACGTCCAAATCGAGCACCAATTTCACATAAAATGACTTTTTAGAATTTGAATATTTCACGCGAACTGCAAACAAATAACTGTTATTTATATTGTTGCCATGTTAGAAAACAAATGAATGTCGTCCAGTGAATTTAAATTTTAATCATCAATTACCTTTTCAATCTTCAAACAATCGCCGTAATTGTATTAAAGACATTACAACTATAACATAAACAACGAAAAATATAGTAAAATAGATTACAATAAAACACCGCATATGTCTAAGCTTTTAAAACATTTTTAAGGATAAGACAGAAGAAATAACAATAAAAATAAATGAATATATATTTTTATGAAAATAGTTTTATTTTTAACAAAATTACATAAATCATTTCATATATTTAACGTAACATATGTATATAAATGTATAAATACTATATTGGAAATATATTTTTGTCTTTTTCTTTAGATATAATATATCTACTGAAATATAAATATGTACTATAAAAATTTTAAAAAATTACAATTCGCTCTAAAAAATGTTTATAACATCATCAATTCTCTTGTTTATCTTCAATATAGTGGTATTTAAGAAATCGCCCCATTTGTACTAATTGTGCTCCTTCATTGGTGAAGTGACATGCGAATAGTAACATATTTTGAGGCTGAACAACCCATGCAAATCTCATAAACATTGCAGAGTACAAACAAAGCGCTATTAAAAAATAATAAATACATTACATTTATGCCGCGGTTACATTTCTAAATAGAACGGATTTATATAACCGGAAGTAGTGAACTCAACCGAAGCATACCGAATAGTCTATTTTGAGTGTTTCACACGCATGCGCCTCTTTGCTTATCAAAAGTGGCATTTATGTAGTTAAATATATTATAGATGCGCGACTGAGTATTAAAAATGTATTATTTGTTTATTAAAAAAATATATACGAACAAAAATCACATACTTATAGCAACAATTATGTATATATATGTTATGCTTATGAATATTATTTCATAAGCAAATTCAAGGACGATAGTGATTAAGATTGCTAAATACATGTGTTATAAATTATAAGATTTATCTTACCAAAAGTCATTTTTCCACTAATAAATTTAGGATCTTTATTATAATCAGCAATCGCAGCGATTGGTATACCCCAATTGGCTACTGGTCCCCAGAAATGTGTACTACATTATAATAAATAGTCATTATATTCAAATACACATTTATAAAATTTATATTTACCTCATTAAATATGTACGAAATTCCTTACTTTTTAGTTGAGCAAATAGTTTTTTACCTAATGTAGCCATTATGTAAAGAGTATGAACTGTCTTAGTTATAGTATAAAAGTATTTTAAAAGTTTCAAAGTATTAAAAAGTTACAGCAGTCAAAGCGACCCCTCTACTCAACGAATCGTTCAATGACAGTTGTTGGTTGTTCTCCTTTCCCACTTATGAATTTCATGAATGATCAAAAATGATAATACTAAGAATGAAGATAGTAACATATGGTCACTATGGAGCATATATTCAAGGTCACTACGACTGGAGCTTCTAATCAAATCCAAATGCCACTCATGTAGTCGAAACAGAATAGAAATGGCATGACGACAAAGCTCATACATATATGAAGCTTTAATCAGTTATGGCGCATTTCGACGCTATGTAATATCAAGGTCATTTAAATTGCGTCTATTTTCAAGTCAGTATAACTGCAGCGTCGGTTGCGCATGGGAAAGTTCATAAACACTGTCTCAGAAATGTATGTTATGTAAATAATCCATATCTGTCAAAAATGAAATGTATACTAATATTCGACTATTTAAATGATATTGTTTACACAAAATATAATCGTAAATTCGCGAAGCATATAAATAAATTTGCGCGTGAACAAGGATTATTATCAGATGACCAGGTAAATTAAAAAATCTAGTAAATAATTGAACAAAGGCTTGACCAACGGTTGTAATTTCAGGAAAATGAATCGGACAACAAACTTGTTACCAATGTCATTATGCAAATATTTTCACCAATTATTACTTCGCAGCGGATCATGAGTTCACAATTTTGTAATTCATACACTTCGTGTCAGTGTAAGGATGGACTGAATATAGTTTTCGAACAGGTAAAATTATGGTATATTATGGAAGACTAGTTTTCTTTCCATAGAAGATTATTTACTTGACTTGAGAACATTGGGAAACTGCAATATCTCATCTGGTTATTAATCTCAATAGCAACTGAACCACTTTATATTATCTTCGTTGACCAATATGTGCATGTATATTATTTCTTGAAATCATTTTAGTTTATGGGCCATTTGTTTATTAGTATTGGTGAAGATGATATAGTAGATCTAAAACGATTATTAGGAATAACAATAGCTTTTGTTAGACATTTATGTGGCGCCGATGTTTCACTGTAAGAATTTCTTGATAGTATTTTTTAAATAAATATCTGAACATTTTTATGAAGTTTGCAGGGCAATAAAACGACATCAAATATTTTAACCCGGTTATTAGATAGCTGGATTTGGTTACATAATAACGACCAAGCAGTTTTGGTCGAGGCGGTTGAACAATTAATGGTCAACACCGAATTAAGTTCAACTACTTTACGAGCTTTGCAAGAAGCTATTGATAAGTTGAAAACTCAAACAGAATACTCTAAAGTTCATGCCATGGTTTTAGTACAAAATAAATTTTTGTCATTGTATTCAAGGTGATATTTATTATTTATAAAATTAATATATATATATATATATATATATATATATATATATATATATATATATATATATATATATATATATTAAAATATTTATTGTATACAGTCGAAATGCTCAAGATTTATCAGCTGCTGATATAATGTTTATTAACATATTGTGTCTTGCTATGAAAAATGAATATCGTCAAGAAATAGAAGAAGACTCTGACGTGAGTGAAGAATTTTATAGCCCTTCGTCGAGCCCGCAACATACCTCTGATTACTCTGAAAACAGCGATGAATCGTTGAGCTTTCAGGTAATGTTAATGGGAAATGAAACAAGCCCAAAATGTATGCCACACGTCGTTCATATTCATTCCCTAACCGATTGTGTAAACCTTGTAATTCTAATTGAAATTGGCAACACTGTTATGTCATCCGGTCTATACGAATCCTTCCTCTATTTGGCAAACATTCAAAATATCCAGTCGCAAAGAGATGTTGAGACTTTAAAACCGGCATTTGAGAATCTTGATATTGCTATTAAAAAGACCAATGATGGTTTGAAGAAGAATAAGAATAATATCGTTGAGGTATACCAGAAAAAAATGGTTGCTAAATGGGATTTTATTCGGAAGAAATATCAAGAATTTGTGAAATCTGGAGATTGTGATTGTATCTTGAGGGCTGAATCGAGTATGATGAGTCTATTAGATATCTTGAAAGAATTGTTTCTATTGACTTGTTTGGATACTACACTAATGCAATCCAGCACTGGTAAAATTGGGGAAGTTGCCAAGTTCGTTGGTAACCGACTTACCAATTTTAGTGCTTTTTTAAAGGTGAAAGCTTTAAGGAACCTCAGTCTTGGATCATATCCTTTTTAGACTATTTAAGAGTAATTTTATGTTTTTCTAATAATAAAAATAAATCAACAAATCAAATTTAATTTGTCCAGCTATTTCGGTGCTGGCTAAATGCTTATTTATATTCGCTATACTCGAAATTGCATAGTAGCAGTACTAATGCTTGGTCTTCACTACGTAATCTAATACTACAATGCTACCAAAGTCAAATGACGTATAATTAAATAGCGAGGACCAAACATAAGTTGCTTAATATTCTAAAATGTGTTTAGTTAAATCAATATTTTCGTAATATCATTCGATAATTGTTCTTAAGCTTTTATGGGTTTGGCAAGGTTTTTTATTGTTCATTTATTCGCTTTTTGGTGAACGTATATACCGTGTATTATTTGCACGCTTTGTTTGTCCTTAATTCCATTGTACTAGAGCTTCCCTAACGATCAACAAGTATTTGGAAGAATTCCCCGGATTGGTACATTTTCTCTACATCGATAGAACCAATCATAGAATTACAGCGCCAAGTCTTGATTTTAATTCGGAAGAAACGGTCACACTTACTAAGAAAAAGGCACTTGACGCATTTATTTGTTTGAGATCATAGTTTATATTTGTTGTAATTTCAGATCTGGTCAATGGTAAAATTCTCACGTAATCATTTACAACAAGGTCATCTATCCATGATGTGGAAAGATACTACATTTAATTACGCGTATTTTTTATGGTTTGAGGATAAGGCTGGTTCACCTCTAAAACCAAAAATATTCCCGACGAATTCTACCAAAACGTTACCACAACCTGGTATATTTTGCGGGGATTTTTATCAGTAAGTAATTAAAAACCATACATTATAAATCAAAAGATAGTTGTGATTTAGTAGATATATTATTAAAAATGAAAATTATTCTCTAGAAAACTAGTTGAAGTTTGTTTCCCAAAGATGTCAGCTAATAAAGTTCGGTGTTACGAATTATTTTGTATCCATCTTGGATTAGTTACTTCTAGTTGTGTTCTAGAACATACTAGAAGATTAGCTGCGACTATTTGGGAAGTAATTGGTATGCCAAATAACCCGATAGATTTATTATAAGACTAATTATTGACTTTTAAGACTTATGCAACGTTCCAGATTTATTTAGTATTAAAGATAAAACGTGTATTTTCTTTTACCAAATTTATTAATAAACAGTATTATATTTAATTATACAATGTATATGTATGTTTTTATTTATTTAAATTAAAAATGTATTATGCTTCCGCTAAAATAAAATGATCGCAAATAAAACAACATTTCTATAACATAAATAAATATTTAACAGCCATGGATATTTAGAAGTTCGTATTACTTTTCTTCAATTTTGCAGTGGAGGTCGCACGTGCATAGCTTATTTTCTTATACGATCTAGGCGGTGTTACATCATCGTCGTCCATTGTTAAGTCAATTAGTTGTGACGTGCCAATCGTTGGTGTGGATGGCGAAGTTTCATTACTAGCGCAACCATTTGTAGCATCGACCACAATAACAGTTTCTTCATCAGTCTTTATAATATTCACGAATTCTTTGGGCATCTTATACTTCGCTATTTCACCACTCGAATTTTTTACCAATACGTTACCATTCACAAGAATTTTTACTTCATCTATATGTTTTACTTCATCGCCATGTTTTACATCATCACTTAATTTTACATCACATTTTCTATTTTCTAACATTTTATTATTTTCCTCATCAACTAAAATCAACACTGATTCAATACTGTCTCCTTTATCATTAACTTTTTTATCAGAAAATATTGCTTCTTTTTCCGCGAAAGCCGCTCTTTCAAATTCTAAGCGCATTCGCAATTGTTTCATTTCTATTTCTCGTTTCAGAACCTTTTCTTCCGATTTCACTAATTGGGCCATCGTATTCTTTATTTCATTACGTAATTTATCCTGAATAACACCTATGATTTCCCAGTCGGAATTCTTATCGCGTTTTTTAATCCCAATCGATTTACACAATTCTGAAAATATTTTCGAACTGTGCATCTTTGGTTTATAACTATTGCATAATTGACCTAAATTATCAATATGAAACGGGACTGTTTCAAATTGTTTATTAACCCATCGCAACAAGGTCTGTGTATATTGATGTGTTGATTTTAAATGTGAGGAAGTCGAAGATAACAAACAACATGAGAATAACTCTGGTGCTATATCAAAATATTGGCTAAATGCTTTATGGACAAGCTTTGCTCGCATTGTTAACTTAAATTTGTTACTAGGTTCGTACCTATACCAGGCAACAACGCTATTAAGTTGTGTTCCTAATATCATGTTGATTTGCTCTTCATTAATTTGGCCAGCGCTATTGTAAAGCAAGCATGTTCTAGGACACGGCACTACGCCATTTATAGTGATAATTTTTTGTAATATTACACTATCACTTTCCGAATCAGTGATAGTTTTGGTAACAATGACATTAGTATCACCCAATAGAAATCCTTCCTGTAAAATAAGCGTCATCAAAATATCACAAGAACACTTCAATTGTTTTTAGTACACACCTGTTCTTGTCCTGCTTTAATGTTCTCGTATAATAAAAACGCCAACGCAGGCCCGGAGAAATTTACACACACAGTTTCAGACATCGTCATTAGATATATTATTAAACTTTATTTAAGTTATCTGGCTCACTAACTACGAACCACTACAAGCTGACATTTAACTTGATTACTGCATTTCAAACGTTGGCATTATTGAATGAAAATAAAATATATCGGTTGGCTATATGTAACTAACAAAAACCCCCGTACGACGTACCAACTGTAAATATAAGCGCGGTATTTTAAAATTAAAACATTCCTATACAATGAAACCATATATATATTTTATAAAAAAATATAATCCTATCAAATAATAAATTAAGTTTATTTTTTATAATAACGACAAACATACACCTCTTGTAAATAAATTAAGAAACACATAAATAATAATTCCGATATGTATTTAAATGCGTAGATGAAGGACGAGTTATATAGATAGGATTTAGTTAATTCCTTAATTACTAGATAAATTTGTTAATCGCGCAAAAATTATATATTTATTGCAATAATCCGTCATATCTTTACTGTATTGCTAATCTTAGAATGTGGCATGTCAGTCTGTGTAGTCAATCTATCGATAGCAGTTCGTAATTTATTCAAACGTGTAATTTTTTTATATAATGGCGAATATTGAACTTTTATCGGAGGTAAGATACAAAAATGTACTTGTATATTCTATAATATACACTCTATTATTTATAAGAAACGTATTTTATGCACTGAAATATATAATAA
This sequence comes from Nebria ingens riversi, assembly GCA_018344505.1. Taxonomy (NCBI): domain Eukaryota; kingdom Metazoa; phylum Arthropoda; class Insecta; order Coleoptera; family Carabidae; genus Nebria; species Nebria ingens. The sequence continues at coordinate 31,474 of JADQWA010000747.1, forward strand.
CGAAATATAAAAGAGTACTCAGATTGTAACACGTATTAAACAATAGAAATTATTAACAAATTATTGACGAATTGTATAAAAAAATAATTTTAAATTTTCTCTACACGTAGATACTAAATGCTTTATTAAAATTAAATTTTGATAAAAATATATAAAGGCCATCTTAGGTCTCACAGTTATCTGTGTTGTTATTAAATATATAACAACATAACTACGCAATACATGTACGAGTTTAAATATGATTACAACATGTACTAATTATATTTTTAAATTTTGATTATAAAGAGAATTTCGCGCATTAATTTCAATTTAAATGCAACCAACTTGAGGTACGTGTAAATTAAATCGAAATTGTCTAATTTACATGGGTACAAAAATAAAAATTCGCTAGTTAATGCGTATAATTTTCTATGAATTACCTATTATTTACATTGCAAAACTATATTTAGTTTCTGATTAAAGAAACATAATTCGTCATGTTATTTTTTGCAATTTAATGATTACTTGTAGGTGTAGATTATAAATTTTTCGCAGTAATTGTTGCGTTTTATATTACTAATAATTATTTAAATATTAATAGAAAATTGAATATTGCTCGTTAATCTATGTCATCAATTGTGATCGGGTCGTTAACCTTCTGTAAGGATTTATATATGTATATGCAGACGCACACAACATTTATTTTTGCGCATATTACGAAACCATTAGAATGCGTTTGTTAATTTTGTCAAGTATAAAATATGTGTAAAGCTAACAAGTTCAAGGGAAATCATTAATTTTTATAAAAGTTACTGTGACAGTCGAAAATTGATTTTTTTAAAACAATTAATAGAGTTGAAATTCCGTATAAGTTTCTGCGGTTTGGCCAATTAAAACTAACAATTCTTCAAGTGAGTTCAATGAATATTTAATAACTCTTCTTATGCACATACGTATATTAACGGATTGAGATTCTTCAATTGCAGTAATATATAATTTATTGAGACTTTTAAGTTATAAAAATAACAATTAATATTGATTTAAATAATTAGCAAAACACTGAAAACTTTCAGCTATTCTCATGATTTAATTATCGAATATAATTAAATCTATCATGGAAAGTAGTTATTATTTATTAATATTAATTAAATAATAGATATAGTGGATACGATCATACTTTATTATTAATTAAATCATTTTCCATAAAATATAAATACCAATTTAGGATTTTTTTTTGTGGTTTAATGAATTAGCAGTAAACAATAATATCTTTGGTATTTTCCTGTTTAGTGCATCAACAAATATACTTAAATTAAAAATAATATTTATAATATTAATACTATTTGTGGTATATATTATATTGCATATTAAAATACCTAAATTGGAAAATTTATTTGTAATAATAATAAGCTCGTTAAATAACATAACGCATAAGTAAATTACCATTTTTCGTATATGATTTTTCAAATTTAAGATTCTTATACATTAAAAACATTTAATATTATATGTTAAATAAATGTTTATTATTGCATAGCTTTGTCCAGAAATATTTCACGTTATATATATATATATATATATATATATATATATATATATATATATATATATATATATAAATATATATATATATATATATATATATATATATATATATATATATATATATATATATATATATATATATATATATATATATATATATATATATATATATATATATATAATCAGTTTAGTAATCAAGTTTGGAAAAATCTACCTCCATTCATCCGCCTCAGCGTCCTTCAGGCGCGTTCGTTTGGAGGTGAAAGGGAATCTTAAAGGTTAGACTGTGGCATTCGGGGTGGTGAGGAGTGTGTCTGTCTGATGTTAACAGGGAATGTTAATTGGAATTGGAAGTAGTATAGAAAACAAGTAACGTAGTAAAAATTGGTCTCAGTAGTAAATCAGGTCCCGCTAGTATATGTATATATATATATATATATATAGCTAGTGTTTTGAAAAGTGTTAATTTTGTGTAATAATGAGACAAAAACAAGTTTACGATACGTTCTGTAAGAGTTATAGTAAGAATGATTTGGATTCCGCTTCCGCTGATTTGCGGAATGATGTTGGCGATACTATTGAAGTTTCCAATGAGGTGAGCGCTATAGATATGTGTTTATTGTTGTCAACGTAACGGTAATGGTGTTACTGTTTTCTAAGTAATATACAAATACTCTGATACTATAGATTAGCAAAGCAAACACTGAGTGCGTTGAACATCGATACATGTTAGGTCTGTTCGTTTGTGTTGCACTAAGTATTTTTTTAGTTATTAATGTTATATCTGTATTTTAAACAAAGTAGAAATGAAGCGATATTAGAATTCTATATGGCAGGATATAGGATATTTCGTACTGAAGCCAGTACTGCGTCATTCCATTCGAGTTTTTTTTCCAAACGACGCGCCTTAGATTTTTTGAATGCAGACATTTAAAATACCGTTGTCCACATGCATATGTTAGCTTGCATTGCTTTCTAATATACATATATACATACTTAATGATACTCATACATTAATAATATGACCATCATACGTACTAACAAAATAAAATATTAAATATAAATTATATATACTGTTTCGATAATTACTTTAACATTATTTCTCACCTATATATTTAATTCATAAATTTGCTAAAGAATTTAAATTATTTAAGGCGTAATCTACGATTTTTTAAGACAATTCCTAGATTTAGTACTGTATTTTGATATATGGTATTCAAATAGTTTTCAGTTCAAAAATTAAATGTCGATACATAAATAGAACAATATACGTATATATATATATATCTAGCAATCAATAAAACAGTTAAAAGGTTTCACTGAAAGTGACAGCGAAGTGTCTGAGTGTCTCCTTTTCAGAAGGTTCTTGTTATAGAACTAGAACATACTCTTCGTGTTATTTTTGTCATTTGGAACAATTTTACGTCACCTTTTCACTAATACAATCTATTCTGTGAAGGTGCGAAGACGAATATTTGTTATCTGACATGGATCAAATATAAATATTGAATTTCAATATGGACTTGAATAATATGGAATTGCACCTTGGGAATTTGCCCTTCCCTTATAGGGTATTCTGAGAGTGATACAGGATACAGATAAACCTTATCATTTAGATAAAAATTATTTTATAGAATATGATCTATGAATAACAATTTTCAATATAATTGTTTTATTTTTCGATAACAACAAATTTAGATCAATGATAAGCTCAAATAAAAATTACTTTCCTTATTTATCATTTATTTGAAACAACAAATCAACTGCAATACACACACACACACACACACATACATACATACATAAATAACTTCCTGCCTATTCCCATCAAATAGAGTGGCAGAAACCCCTTTACATCCATTCATAGATTCTTGACAATTTTTTGGCATTCAAACAAACTTCTTGTGCTTCATCCGGATTCATCAAGTTCTTCATACACGCTCTTCAATTCCGCTGGCTTACAACTTTTCTTTTACGCAATTCATACTCAATCATATAAATTAGTAGACATACTATTAAATATTTGTTATAAAAATATATATGTGTACCATAAAATTAGAATCATATATTTAAAAATAAAATCTATGCAAATACTTTGCACAGTAATCCAACACAATACTGTGAAACTATATATTTTGCATTTCGATGTGTTTTACTAACGTCGCATTTCTACACGTGATAAGGAAAATTACTATAAATGAAATTACATAAACGTAAGACACCAACGCAAATGGCAAGTGTTAAATTGCTATTGCAATTGTCTAATTAAATTATAATCAAATGAGGAAATTTGCAAGAAAAAATCCGACAACAATCTGCATAAGATCTCTTTTCCTGTTCCATGACAATCATACCATATTTCACTCACAGATATATTATCGCATTGTGACGCACAGAAGTCTTCAGAATCATTTAATAAATCTGAATTCATCGAAAACCAAAAGAAATTTTCCCATTGCAAATCCTATCTTGGCGTGACAATTGTTTGATAAATAATTTATTATAGTTCGCGAAAACATGCAACAATTGCACTATGCATAATATTAGCATATGCATACGTGCATCTTGGCATAAACGCGTTCCCTATAGGCTTATACAGTGGTGTGTGTCCGATGCCGTCATCGCTTAGTTTATCGACCGGGGTAGCAAAACAACGACGTCATATTTAGACATGCGTCGGAGTCTGATAAAAGCTTTGTGCTACCCCGACGTCAAGGTGATTCCAGAGTCAAACAATTCAGAGTACCGTGAATAGTGAATACAATTACAAAACCGCGTGTTAGCAATCAGAAATAATTAGTGCTTTAATCGGAAGCTTTTACACAGAAATATAGGTGTTTGTAATAGCAGTGTACAGATTAGAACAATATAAACATGAGACAAGCACGAGAAGTTGTAAGTAGTTTGATTGTCTAGAACACGTGTGTTTGTTTTTAATTCATTTGTATTTTATATATTTTTTATTTAAAATAACAAATTATAGTCGTAATAAAAAAAATTCAAAGCTTCTAGAACTAGTAAGAAAGATTGTTCGATATTTCTGTAAGGGTAGGTCAGATTGTCTTGAATTAACCTCGCTAGACTATAAAGGGGACATTTTTAAAAATGTCAATGTGTTTAATTCTTTAGAGTATTGATGACTGCAAAAACCAGTCTTTTGCGTTTTAAATGGTAATATAATTACTAAATATAGAAGTTTTTTTTATGACAAACTATCATTTATTTTAACTACTACACATAAAAAAAATGATAAAAAGTTTTACTTAGAATCTATTATATAAATTATTATTTATTTAAAAAATATATACTATTATTTAATTTTAAAACCTATTTAGATGAATTACTATATTAGCATTTATAGTCAATAGATTAGTAGAGACTCAATTGATTTATGACAATATAACAACTGTAAATTTCGACTAAAAATAGATATTCCTATCGTAAAATGTTTAAAATATGTCACTTGAGTTAACCTTGCCAAATAAAGATAACAAAACGTTAACTACTATTTAAATTATGTTCCATTGATAAAAAAGTATTAGCAGTTTGGAGGTGTGTTTTTCATGCCTCCAGATAATGGGGCCTCATTTTAAATAAAAAGGTTCTACCGTCCTTGAATAATGCATAATATATTTATTTACAAATGATTCATACACTGCTAGTTTATTGCAATGTTTTTGCGTTGATGTCTGGGATTTTAGTTATAAAAATCGCAAGCATTTTCTGCCTTTAGTTAGGTAAGCAGCAGGAGCGTATCTCTAAAGATACACCAGCGCTGAAGGCCACATTTTTTCATACTACCGGACTGGGTCTATGTTATAAAATCACTAATACGAAATTACTTATATATACAACAATTATTTGGAGTTGAATATAATAGTCTGAAAACCGTATTTTGCATAAATAATAATCGCAACGTTAGAAAGCTGATGTAATGTATCTAAGAAGTTGACTAATGCAGTTTTTTTTTTGTATAAAGTCAAACAACTAACTTGCTAAAAGCATTTATTGAAATGTGTCAATAAGTATATGCAACTGAATAATAATAAACACCTTGATCTATGCATATTACCTGTTTTAAAATATCAGAATTCATTACAAAAAATATTTTCACTTTTACATGAATGCATGACTGGTTTGTATTGTTAAATTTGAAGATTTTAACACAGCTTTGGTGTTGATATTAGCTCCTATATAGAAACATAGATATGGAAGTGGCCGACTATACTGAGCGTGTGCTTGTGGGTGCCAACGTAAGCTTTTAAGTAAAAGAAAAGTTTAAATATGTGTTGATAGAATAAAATCCATTTCGTTGCATAAGATTGCATGTTATATATTAAAACTAATATTTCTAAACAACTATAAATAATATTTCGTAAATTTGTGACTTAAAAGTCTTCAATGGAAAGTCACGTATACCTTTCGATATATGAGAACATATGTCGTCTCAAGGATTAATAACTCATAAAAATAGACAGAATGTATTGTGTATGAAGGCAAAAAGGAAACAAAACACCATGAGGCAAACCTCCGCTGGTTTGGTGCAACATTTCCACGGAGCAGCGCACCCTTGGAATGTCGATCCGTGGTAATGACGTAGTCGGCGCGCCTCTTACGTCCAACCAATGGGGACATAGGGGCTCGTTTTCCCCGTGACCGCTACACCCCGCTGACCCACATGCCATTCTGCAAACGTGATACTCTCTCGTCTGTATTCTATGCTTGAACACACTAAAATCACAAACGACTCGTCGGCCACATTTTATGGGTGCTTGTTAAATGTTAATTCCTTGATGCCATTCATATGGGCGCCGGGCTTCAATGGGTGCACATTTTCAAACTTACGCATAGCGATGCACTATACAAAATTGAAATGCATCTATGCCCCTAAAAATATTAAGTTAATCTTTATTGCAAATAGCTTTTTCTTTAAATTTAATTTAAAACTTACTTGTTTGTCCTAAACTATCGACTCTAATTCATATATAATCATCTATGAACATAAAACGTAACATGCTGCTTCAATTAAGATTTATGTGAAATCTTGACCTAAATTAATAAGATATAATCAATTAAAGCGAAACACAATTGAGCCAAGATACAATATCGAAAAACTATTAAAAAGGTTGGAAATTTCTTCGTTTGTTATCATGGCGTCTACAGGTCGTTAGTTATTTAAATATAATTGAGCACGCATTGGAAATAGATGATGAAATATTAACGAATTTTGTGTTTTAAACCATTTGTCGGTCTGTAAGACTGCATCGATAATCGGCCCTAGCTAATGCTCCGCCGTTGGATTCTTGTAGTAAAACGTGACCACCACAAGTATCGACGTAGAGAATTCGTGTTTCATTCGCAGTTTCGTAGCGCAAGTCCTCGTGTGAACAACAAATAAACTTGGCGCGCCTCCAGAATTGAAATAAATACTTATATTCACCGCAATAATAATATCTACAATCATATATAACAATCAGTGAATCATTTTATTGAAAAAATATCAATTTCTAATCAATTATTTACATTTATAACGCGAGACAATTAATATCCTTTAATTGCGGTAGGCGTACGTGCATGGTTCTAAGATTAGAAGCTTTACGTCACAAGGAGATTGTAAACTTTATAGTTCATACATATATCAACAGTACTCCCGCCGGAAAATCATTATAGTCGTACACAAAGCGTCATAGTGTAAGGAACTACGAAAACATTTGTTCAGTGATAATAAATATTTACTAACCATTATATACCTCATCTACTTAATATAACTGTAATTTTTTGTGATTATTTTTGCGATGGCGCCTACTACTATGTTGATTGAGTCGGCCCCAACAGTAAGTCATTTTTATAAACTAATATAAACATTTGGACTTTAATATATAATGTCTTAAGATTTGAGAATTATACCATAAAAATATATAAATATTTTTTTCGCAACTAAACTATTAAAATATTTCTTAGTATTAATACGAAGTGTTTACAAAAACGTTCAATTTAAATTCATATAAATATTTTGATTCCATATTTAATAAGTTTATTTTCTGTTTTTCTTATTATTTTGATTAATATAAAAATGGTAAGTGAAATTGAGTAAGGCTGCAATTATTACAGGTGCGCCTTTAAGTTACCTTGTGCAAAAAGGTCACCCGGTAATATATATTTTTTATTATTTATAAAAAGTCAACATTCTTAATTGCCTGAATGTCAACTTTTTGCAAAAAATATATGGGACAAAATCTAAAATATATTGATTGAAATTTGATAAGATTAGATACTATTTCAACGATACATTTATAGAAGAAATGCCACATTTCCATAAATATTTCAAAATTGTTGTATAGCTTACGCCATAAATCCACGGAGCAACTCTAGCGTTAAATGTTATACTTTCTGTTATTAATAAATTTTAAAATAAATTTCGTAAAATAGAAACTAAAATTAATTTTATAAAACGATAAAATATAGAAATTTATTGGTCTATTTTATATATATATATAATATCTAAATATAAACTAAACCCAATGTATACCAACCAACCGTCTCAAGGGCTTTACAAATTATGTATATATGTAATATATATTTAGACATTACACTAATAGATTTCACTATAAAAGAACAAGTCTTATAAATTATATGGAATCCCCCACAAATACGTTTTAAACCATTATTATCACAAGTAGATAATATTTCGCATGTCATATTACAGTCATGTACTAAAAAATAAAAATAAACCATTGTTTTAAATTGCAGCTTACGCAACTTAATGTGGAAATGTTTTTAAAATTGTAAAATTATAAATTAAAGTAAGTATTTGTATGTTAATTTATAACATAATTTATTTAAATTTATCAACCTTGGAGTCTTTCACTGTCAATGTGGCAAATTGAATTTCAAATTTCGCATTCAAATTCCCGGTTTTTTCAAACTAAGGACCTTGCTATATATATCGTTAAATTGTGCAAGAAATACCCACGTAAATGTGTATGTCAATGAAAAAAAAAGTCAAAAATAAATTTTATATTATTTTAAAAGGTTATTAATGAAATCCGCATTATAAAATATCTAAAGTTATTTATGTTTCCGTAAACAGGTGCATGATCAATGCAAGGAACTGAATCTGACTGACCAACAAATGAAGGAACTCATGTCCAGATTGCTGGCCGATCTAAACAAGGGTTTAGGAAAACGAACACATAACGATTCTATCGTCAAATGTTTCGTAACGTACGTCCAAGATCTACCAAATGGAAAAGGTACATGATATTTTTTAGTAATTTACTAACATCAAATAAAAATAAATGATTTGCCTATATATTTGTTTGATTATAATAAAATTGACTACCCACCCTTGAGAAGGTCAGCTTGATTCTCAATGAAATTAAATAATGATTTTTAGTAAAGATTAGATAGCAACAATAGCGTAATGCTATTTGATATAAATTGCGTCGAAAGTTATGATTATTAGGTTTCGCTTACGCCAATTCTTACATTTCTGGATGAAATCCAAATGTCTTGGTTTCTGCTAAACAAATTCTCATACGCATTCAATGAAAAATTTATATTTATTTACATCAACATGTCCGTGAACTTTACTTCTTCTAAAAAAAGCTCTACCTACATATTAGGCTTGATAAGTTTCCTGTATAGCTGCTGCTATTATGTATATTCAGCGCATCCACAGGCGCTTTTTGTTTACCAGTTACATTCGCCTTTCACATTTCAAAATGTTTGTGAATAACACGAAAATTACAGCAACCATTACGAATTCTATTTAAATTTCGAAAACTTCTATATATTAGCCTAATTAGTTAATAGTAAGCTCTATTTATGTAGGTATATGAGTTATGATTTGAAATAATTAAATTATTATATTATGCAAGGTTTATTATTTATGATTTCATAGTATTCTGATAAGCATAATCGGAGAAGTCTATTTGCGCAGTTTTCCTATGTTCTGCAATAAATTGTTTAAATCAAAATAGGAACACTATTCTTATATTTTTATTAGTCTCTCAATTTACTTTGTTAATTTAGTATATAGAGCAAGTTGATTTTAATAAATTTAATATAATCTGTTTAAAATGTAAATGTTTTTTTGCAGAAAACGGGCGATTTCTTGCATTGGATTTAGGCGGTACGAATTTCCGCGTACTATTAATCGAATTAGATGGACATATGTTTGATATGAAATCGAAAATTTACGCCATTCCTAAAAATATCATGTTGGGATCTGGAGAGCAGGTAAATATTTATTTTATACCAATGGAAAACCAAAATGGTTATTTATAATATTTGTGTGTTTAATTGTCTAGTTATTCGACCACATTGCTGAATGTTTGGCCAACTTCATGAAAGAGCATGGCGTCCAGAAGGAACTACTTCCCCTCGGATTCACATTTAGTTTTCCGTTGAAACAAATTGGTCTAACTAAAGGTCTACTAGAACGATGGACCAAAGGGTTCAATTGCAGCGGAGTTGTCAATGAAGATGTGGTTCTACTACTTCAAGATGCTATTGCTAGACGTGGGGTGAGTGATCTCTATTCTAATTCATTTATTGGTGTTAACATTGTCAACGAAATATTCATTTGTAATTCACTAATAAATTCGCAAGATATGGGTTATTTTACATGCGACCGAATTAACGAAATGTGTCTATTTTAGATATGTGGTTACATTCGTAAAGTATGGATCTATTCATACTGTTGATTTTTTATATAATTATATTTCTAAATATATGTATGTAATTTTTTATCTAGGCGAACAATGTCGTAATATATATGTCATTTATTATTTATTCTTTAAGCTACATTCATATGTTACTTTTCTTCATGCGTTTAAGCCCATTAAATATGTGAGTGATAAATTTTATTATGTTTTGGTAATGCATTGTTATATCTGCAAGTATCTTATTTATATGTCTATTGTCTATTCTTATTATAACATGTGTCTACCCTGAGAATTGAATGACCGTCATCATGTTTGGAGACAACTTAAAATTTATCGCAATTAGGGTTTTTCCGAATGTTTTATTTACGTTTACAGGACATAGAAATCGCCATCATGGCGATACTAAATGATTCAACCGGTACTCTGATGTCATGCGCGCACAGAAATCAAAATTGTCGTATTGGAGTCATTGTAGGTAAGGGAATAAACGCATGAATCGGGAAACTAGTGGAATATACCAAACGGATGGTTGAATGATGGCCTGACTGACACCAGAGTCACTCTATAATCGGGATTTTTATATTGAAAAAATAAAACAGCTTTATTTTAGCTATTATGAAATAGTTTTCATTTTCTATAAGCTCTTTTCAGCATGTTAATTCAATGTGTTTATTGAACAGGATTCAATTTTCTTGATCGTTAATTGAAATTGTTACATTATGATATAAATTAGAATTTTATTTATATATTCGATTATTTAGCTCATAAATAATAAAATTAAATCTTAAAATTGATTCGGAGATTTCTGGTTTCGTAAATTTTAACGATCAAGAAAATTTTCAAAAATATTACAAACATTTCTGTTTGTTAGTTGCATGTTATAGATACATCATTACCATCATCATCGACGAATGGATGCAGATCATCAAACATAAATTTATGTTTCATTTTATATGTTTTGAAAACTTTTAACAATAAAATACGATTTTTCATCATATGAAAAAATAAATATATAACTTGTGTTCGCTGCATGTTATAACGGTTTATTCATTTCTTTTTTTGTTATTTTCCGGATCTATACAGGATGTTCACATTAAAGTGTGCGCCATTTTGAACGATACCACGGGCACGTTAATGTCTTGCGCTTGGAAAAACCACAACTGCAAGATCGGCCTTATAGTCGGTAGGTTTTCCCATTCAAATGTTGAGAAAATAACCAAAAAATGTATCAGCTTCTATAAGTTCCATTGCATTACAGTAATTTTTTTTTAAATATATTCATTTTTGGGATAAAATAAAATAATAGATTATCTGATAGCGAATTGTCAATATATATTTTAAATAAATTAAAATACGCATTAAAAAGATAGAAACATAATTTTGAAATCGTAAACATGAAATGTATTCTCTTTTTATATGAATTACCTATTTGTAGTAAACTTATAGATTCTGGTATATTTTTTAACAAAATAGTTCGCGTTGTTTTCCCCCTGGCTTTATTAATAATTGATTAACTCATTTATCATATATTTGTTGTCCTTCACGCACGTATCAAAGGTGACTCACTACTAAAAGCATGTGATGTGAATTTGTGTGTATGTAGTAGATTTTACTAAGGTACAGACATTATTTTAGATTAGAATATATTTTTATACATTTTATAGAAGTTTATTATTGTTTAAAATTTTAATATGTTTTTTATACCTATCCACCACTGGCGATATAAATGTGTACTAAACAACGTTAACGTTAACGAGATAATTGATATAATTACATATTTATTTATGTACACTTTTCTGAGAGTTTTATTAAAACTAAACAGAAATAAAAAATAAACTGTCAATATTTTTAAATATTTCTAGTTGGTAGTACGATTTAACTTTAATATTTTGTTTAAAAAAAATTAAGGTCAAATATAAATTTCCGGATATGGTAAAATAATTATATGTAATTATATTTACGGATATATATTTTTTAACCTTGTTAAATAATATAGCTAAAATTTAAAACATGCGTATTAAATATAACATGATTTATCATTTACTTTAATTTATTGCCAGATTAAAAAAAAAATGTTAATTCAAAAAATCTACGCATCAAGAAATTGGTAAAAGGGGCTATATATACAAACGTACACTATATGTGGTTTCAGTACAAAGTCGCTAGGAAACTTCAAATAAATTTATAAAGTTAAAGTTTCAACGTGAAACCACTAGAAAACAAAGGGTTAAATTAATTAAAAAGCAATGTCTGTACTTAAGGAATATTTAGTTTGTTTCAAATTAACTTCTCTCATATACACAGTAGATTTTCATTTGTAATTCAATATAGGTAAATAAAATTCAATTAACGTTTCACTTGAATAACTAAATATTTGTGGGGAATGGTTTGTTCTGTAGCACATATTACGATACAAAATTACGTATACTTATGTATTTGATAAATTTGCAGGAACAGGAAGTAATGCATGCTACGTTGAACGCGTAGAAAATGCTGAACTTTTCGAAGGAAACACTGATAAATCCCATGTTCTCATTAACACCGAATGGGGCGCGTTTGGTGACGATGGAAAATTAGATTTCATCCGTACACAATTCGATCGGGAAATTGACGAATATAGTATTAACCCCGGAAAGCAAATGTAAGTACATGCGATTAAAATAAATATACAAGGATCATTTCCGTCAGATAATCATAAAAATAAAAATTCCAAACAATGTATCTATTAAGATTATAAAAATATATAATTTTGTTATAGTCATGAGAAGATGATTAGCGGTATGTACATGGGTGAGCTTGTGCGTCTTCTGTTAGTTAAATTCACGAAAGAAGGTTTGTTATTTGGTGGTAAAGGCACCGATTTGTTATACAAACGGGGTAATTTCTTCACAAAGTATGTGTCGGAAATCGAAACGGACCGGGAAGGTGATTTTACATACTGCCGTCAGGTGTTGGAAGAACTTGGTTTGGACCACGCCACAGACCAAGACTGCATGAACGTCCGGTATGTTTGTGAATGTGTTAGTCGGCGAGCAGCTCATCTTACTTCAGCGGGTATTGCTACCTTAATCAATAAAATGGATGAGAAATCGGTGACTGTCGGTATTGATGGTTCCGTCTATAGATTCCATCCACGCTTCCATGATTTGATGGTTCAAAAAATATCAGAACTAGTCACTGAAGGCATTGAAGTAAATATTCGAATACAATTTCAAACATATGTTCATTGCTAACTAATATTTTCTGTTATAGTTTGATTTGATGTTATCAGAAGATGGTAGTGGTCGAGGTGCAGCATTAGTTGCCGCCGTAGCTTGCCGAGATCGGTGAACATTATCTGGTGACTCATCGTAGCTCAAATAAAAAAAACATCGTGGCAGATTCTCTCCACCATGTACAATAATAGACTGCTTAGTGTCGCTCTGAGAGTGAATTCAACTCGACCTAACCACCAGTGGGTCGCTATAGTATTTTTTTATAATAAAATGATATAAAAAGTTAATTAATCGTCAACGATCATTTTAATTCTAACGCGGTTCTCTTTTAAAATATAATTATCTACTTATGAATTTATAGAATATATTTTATTGTACATATATAAAGTTGCACAAAAATGCAAAACTACCTGCTTATATTAATAATTTTTAATATGTATTTTGTTTCTTGTATATATTTTTAGATGAACTGTACGACTGATGTTTTCTCTTCGCAATGTAAATTGTTATTGTATTTGTTATAATCTTTTTTAGTAGAAATTTTATGTTCTATTTTAGTGGCTCTGTGAGCTGTACGGTATGAGACCCACATTAAGGCTGTCTAATCTATTTTTTTCTATTAAATATTTCTTAAATTGTTTTTAATATTGAAACACTCAAATCAAATGGTAATCATATTTTTTAAAACTAATTAAAATTGGAAAATGGCAACCTTAAACTACATAGATAATTATAGATGTTATTTATATATTAAAATATTTGTTTTTTGATATTCCAATATGTATGATATTTGTGCAGAGTATACAGTAAAAATACATATTATTAATTTTAAACTTTTTTTTTTTTTAATTTAGGTATTGATATTAATATGATAAAATAAAATGTTATGAGAGTAGAGGTTATGTATTTATTAAAAGAAATATAGGTACATGAGTACTTATTTAAATGCAACTATTCCATAACATCTAGGTGATATAACAGGATCGAACATTTGTACAAGAAACGATTTATTCAAACATTTTTCGTGCAAAAACAACAAACGATCTAATAAAATCACAGCTTCTATGATGGGCGCCAAATGGGCTCTAATTAAATAAAAAATCTGTAATTGTTTCTGAAATTCTGAATACGACTCAAATAATTTGATAACTTCGCTATCAGAAATCGGAACATTCGTTCCAAATTTCTTAAAAGCTTTATGAACATAATCAAGAAACGTAGTTGATTTATGTCCAAATCGTCCAACTTGCTTAACAGTCAGAACGGGGCAATATTTTAATATAATTATCTGCAATAATGCTCTATAGAAGAGAATCGTACTAGGTAGTTCTTTTTCTGAAATAATTCGGTCTAAAGATTGACATGATAACATCTTAGCGTTTCTTCCAAATTCAAATGTTTTGTCTATTAGGAAATCACTCATTGGGAAACCAGATGTTTTTTCCAAATAATGATAGCAGCAACCAACATTGCATATTGTTCTGACATTAGGATTTTCGTAGAAAATCTTTAGACATGATTGAGTTAAATTTCCACATGTGTGGAGCCCAACTAAAGATATCGAATCACAAATATCCGGAAAATGCTCTTTCACCAAACATTTTAAATCAGTTTTTTCAGTGACGAATTTAGTCGTTTGTTTATATAAATCACATTGATCTGGATTTTCATTTAATGCGAGTGCTTTCCAAGCTTTTTTTAATTTTCCAATTCGTTTAGCTGCACCATTTGTATTAGTTATTGAAGAATCAATTCCAAGAACTTTTAAACCATTGTGCAAAGCCAAAGCTGAGCTTAAATACCCTTTACCATCACCTATATCAACAACATGAGTTGTTTTTGCAATTTGAGTGACTGCAGCGGCAATTTCACTCATTATTTGGACTTCATGAGACTTCTTTGGTGACATGAATCCTTTTAAATGAAGTCCAGATAAGGTTTTACAGCCCATTTCTATGAGTTTCAACTCAAATTGATCGACGTTAAGGCATATGTCGTCCAAATGTGGTAGAGTGTGTGCACGGCATTTGGAGAGAAATTGTTGAAGATTTGGACATTCATTTGTTGAGTTAAATATTGAATTAATAGTTGTATCAGGGTTAGAGTTATTTATTTCTACTTGAATTTCAGGAGGGATAAATGTTTGGAAAGCTTCACTAGTGAAATAGTCTACCATATGGCAATTTGCAAAATTGAGTAATGGTTTAAGATAATCTAGAAGTTGCTCAAGGCGTGTTCTTACTAAGTGTAGCATTTTACATGTAATTTGGCACTTTTTATTAAATAATCTTAACTTTAAAAGTTCATTTTATCAGCTTCTGGAAATTTACCGTCGATTTTTAATAAAGAACAAGTTTTTCTGTATAGGGCACGTATGTCATCGACTTTCGCTAACAAATCAATGTTTTCATCATTAATGTTTGGAAACACTTCAATTAAAGTTTTTAATTTATGTAAATTCGTTAAAATTTTATCTTTAGTTCCTTCTTTGGTAAGATAAATTTGAACAATACCTAAGTAGTATCCCAATTCGGCACCAATTTCTGCACCGCGATGGTAGCCTAAATGATAACCATCTAGATTGCCCTCTGCTTGTCCTTTCTTGAAACCATCATCGTATGCGTTTTGTGTTATCCGTTCTTCACAGAACAAAAGGTCTTCAAAAGTTTGATTAATATCTTCGCCCATTGCATGGTCTACCAAATAATGATATCAAAAAAAAATTGTTTAATTCTATTTACGAGTAGTAGTGGTATATTTAATTGTCTTAAACATTAATAATTGAAACAGTAATCGTGGACAAACAATAATAAAACTCGTTTTAACACATTTAAACATATTTCTAAAATATTTGAAACTTAGTTCGAAATGTTCGTTCGCAAAGTCAACAAAATATTAAAATACTTCTCGATATGTCTAATTATTTGGTATATTAACTATGTTTATTATTTATACACGGTTTGGTGGGATTTATTTCATTTGAAAAATCCTGTCTATAGAAATGTATCAATTCTACGTAGTAATTAAATAAAAGTGTGTACATATAATTATTGAAGGTACGTACAAGTAACAATAACCTTGATGTACTAAAATAACAACAATTCTTTTCACTTACAATAGAATGAAATTTTTTTTTTTTTTTAACTTATAATGAAGATATCAATTTTCACACCAATATTTATATAAAAACAATATTTACTTAGGTGATAATCAATTTTAAAATTCAAATAACATAGAGGTGTAATTGAGAATTTTATTTATTTAAATCCCAAGAAATAGGAATGATTTAAAATAAAAGAACTGATTTAATTTATTTGTTAGTTCAAAAATAAAGTATTTAAAATTGTTGCATATGCCATTATATATTTCATAATACATATTTTTCAATTGCATAGCAACAATATTTGTTATTGAGATATATCTAACAATTTTAGATAAAACGTATAGCAAATATATAACTTGAATCTGTCAGAGTAGATAATTTTTTCTTCTTACCTATGATAAGACCAGGTACGAGTGGGAAATCGAACCAGAGAACTGAAAGCTGTTTTTTGGTATCAGTGGTCAGCGCAGCGTTGCAGTTCAAAAAGTGTTTAGTACCTTAAACAATTGGTGAGATAATTTTTAAGTTTTTTACTCAAAGAGTGTTTTTTTCATTAGAGCAATTTGGAGCATTTCGTAAATTAAATCGAGTTAGCATTTAAAATTCCAAGTAAATTATTTCGAAATTTAATTTAAAAGTCTATTAAGTTCTTAACAAATATTTAACTTTTTTAGAAAGTTCAAATGCTATCAATGACTGATAAGAACATCTGGATATAAGAATCATTTTATTAAATAATATTAGTTACTATTGCCATATCAGAGAATTATTGAATTATTTTTCGCTCGTTTTAAATTTCTATAAAATGATTATCTTTACAGTTAATTGAATTACAAGCAATAACTCTAAAAATAGAAAACACCCAGCGATATAAAATATTATCAATATTTGCCCAAACTTAGTAATTAACGATAAATTAAACAAATAAATTGATTGCTATATTTTTCTACTTAAAAGTACTTTAGACAAATTCGGAATGTTACTAGTGTTAAGGCCTTATATTTTTCGCAGTTGTGCAATATATTTCCTAAATATAGTTCTATTTGCTGTTAATGTAATCTCTTACGTCAAATGATAGGAAATTGTGTTTTAATAACACATTATTTGTACAGAGTAGAATTGAGTTCTATATCGGTACCGTAAAGCGATGTGAATCTTAAAAATGATCAAAATTCTTAAAATTATTCACAATGGTCGAAAATATAAAACAACATTTTGACATTGAACATAAAGGGAAGGTGATCGCATATTTTTTTCGAAGTGCAATGGGTTGATAAACTAATGTATGCCATAATGTAAAATCAGCAGTACTCAACAAGATAATGACGAAAATAATATAGGAAAACAACCTTGGTTCATGACAAGAATCCGTAAAACGTAAAAAATAAAATAAACACAAAAAGAGAGAAAGCGATTGGTATATTATATTGTTTACTTTTAATACATAGAAACAAATTTAAAAAAAAAACATAATTTATTCATATGCAGTCATAAAAATAGGAGTGTACTTAACATATTTAAGATTTATTTAAGCTCCTCGCTTAAGACTTTTCAACATCTACATTATTTACTTGTTTAAAATTTAGACATATATATATAACTTAAATTTGACGCCACATAGTTCTTACTTGCATTAGATTAATTTTCGAAGCCTGATTGGCGCTAGCGATTCTAGAAAATATATCACAACCGCAACTATTATAATCAGGCTATATACATATTGAATACAAGTATATTTATTTTTAATAAACACTTTAATAGCAATTATCCTGATTCCGATTCTGTATTGTTGCGATTCTTGTTCAAGGCCGGTAAGAAACTCCATGTAGTTGGTAAGAACGGCCTAACCAGTTTGTATTTTGTGGGCATCCAAACAACAAATATATATTCACCAAAAATCGCGGGTGCCAAATAATTAATAGATTTGTTATTTAATTTTTATTTATCCGTTACAATTAAGGTAAGATATATTGCGCATTTCAACTAATCTATACTATTCAACTATAATAAATTATCGTTCACTATTTACTGGCTTAGTACTTATATAATAAATCTTGCTAACTAATAGAAATATTTTTAAATTATAATTAATTAAATTTTAAGTAATTGCTGATAAATACTTTTTGTTCATTTGCGATGCCTCGGTGCCTTTGCAATAAACAATTATTATACAATACACAGTAGTTCTAAAACTGTAAGCGATTTTTATTCAACTAAATTATATAGTAGTTGCTTCGTAGTTATATAGTATAACTACTTTCATTTAAAAAAAAGGAGAGAAAGTAAAAAAGTAGATATCGTATATGCTCAAAAGGTATATTGAAATATATTTCGTAGGCAATCATATTTTCTGGAAAATCTAAATCATAAAACTGACTTTATTACTAAGATAATATGCTTTTTCTTAGCTCCTTCTATTATGTCATAACAGCACTAAATGATATCATGCATGAAATAGCAAAAATTACATTGTTTCACTGAACTAACTTATATTTATGTTAATTTATTACTGGTATAACACTACTTCTCGATTGAGCCGCAAAAATATTTACATAAGAATGTTATAAAATTTCAATTGATAAAAGTTTGTCATGTATCCAAATAGAAAATTCGTTTATTATATAAAATAAAACAAAGGATTTCTTTTAAAATTTAAAGATTCATAATGATGTCTTTGCCATGGAAAGCAGTGTCAGCAGTTCGCGGTTCTGCAGGAGGTAATCTCCGTTCGCAGCTAGAAACAGTAACGACTGTCGCTACAACTAAAAGGTCGATTAGTACCGATGAAGTTATCAAGAAAGATCTTAAATATGGAGCACATCATTATCATCCTCTTCCAGTAGCACTTACTAAAGGCGAAGGTATGATTTTTCAAAATAATATAATGAAATCGTAGTAAAATTTCATCAATTTTTTTTATTGTACTTATATATGATTCTATATGCTGTTTGTTGTGTTAGGTGTATTTTTATGGGACGTGGAAGGGAAAAGATATTTCGACTTTCTTAGTGGATACTCAGCAGCCAATTTGGGACATAGTCACCCAAAAGTTGTAAATGCTTTAAGAGAACAAGCCGGTATACTTCATCACACCTCCAGGTAAAATATAATACAAGAAATTGTATATCGAATTTTTAAAATATTATAAATCATAATATATAAAAAAACATTACACTTTAATAAACATATATTTTTAGAGCTTTTTATACTGATGTGCTGGGAGAATATTCCGAGTATATTACAAAGCTTATCGGATACGATAAAGTTTTGCCAATGAATACGGGGGTTGAGGGTGGGGATACCGCATGCAAACTAGCTCGTAAATGGGGTTACCAAAAGAAAGGCATACCGAATAATGAAGCAAGAATTATATTCGCTAGTGAGAACTTCTGGGGACGTTCTCTTGCTGCGATTTCTGCATCAACTGATCCAGTAAGCTTCGAAGGATATGGCCCATTTATGCCAGGATTCAGTTGTGTTCCATACAACGATTTACAAGCCTTAGAGGTATGACGAGCTTTAACTTTGATTTAAGTGCGAGAAGTAAATTTACTTATATAGAAATGTAATTTTAGGAAGCAATCAAAGATCCGTTAGTTTGCGCATTCATGGTAGAACCCATTCAAGGGGAAGCTGGAGTAGTGGTACCTGATGAAGGGTACTTAAAAGGTGTCAGAGACCTATGTACAAAGTACAACGTACTCTGGATTTCTGATGAAGTGCAAACCGGTTTGGGTCGTACAGGCAAACGGTTAGCCGTTGACTATGAGAATGTCAAACCTGATATTACGATTTTGGGTAAAGCACTATCAGGAGGATTATATCCAGTATCAGCAGTTCTTGCTGACGATGATGTTATGCTAGTCATGGAACCAGGAACCCATGGAAGTACATTTGGAGGAAATCCACTAGGATGCAAAGTGGCAATGGCCGCGCTTGAAGTATTGGAAGAAGAAAAACTAGCGGAAAATTCATTCAATATGGGAGTTATCATGCGGGAGGAATTAGACAAACTGAAAGGGAATGTTATTTCGATGGTTAGAGGACGTGGATTATTGAATGCAATTGTTATTAACAGCAGTAAGTTGAATTATGTAACAAGAGTTACAAAATATAATATTACATATATAATACATTATAAAAATTCATTTCAGATGTTGCTAAAGCTTGGGATGTATGCATGAAACTAAAAGACGCCGGTTTATTATCAAAACCAACACATGATCATATTATTCGGTTCTCACCACCGCTTACAATTACTGAAGCCCAACTACGAGAATCTCTCGACATTATCAAAAAGACAGTAAATAATTTGTAAAATAAGAAAAATCAAGAACATTTATATACTCTGTGATTTATAAGAAAATAAACTATGTTTTTATAAAGCTTAAGTTATAATTCCTATACATAATAGTTGCGATGCAAAAGTATATAATTTAGAGGCAACTTATTTCTATTTCCAAGAGTAGCTCTTGGAATTAGAAGTAGAGTTACCTCCAAATTAGAAATATTTCGTTAATATGTCCCCAATTAAAGATTATTCACGTCAAGTGCAAGTGAAGCCGCATTTATTTAGGCGCAAAAGCACACTTCAGTACTATTATTCGACATAACTTAATTTATATAAACTACCTGTTAAGCTCTTCTCACATGCAGTTTCATGACTATTAAATTCAATATTTATTATACGTGTACACAAAACAAAAACATGTGCCATATGCTCAATGACAGATAACGCTTTTCATAGCATTGCATAGCATAGAGTACGCACTGTGCAGCACCAAAGAACATTGCTGCACTATACAGTATACTCTAACGTTATAAAAAAACTCAGTGCTTAATAGTAGCTCAGTTCAACTTCCAGCTACTGAAATTGTATTAGCAGCACAATAGACACGGTTTGTCAATATAAATTTTTGAAAATTTGTTTGTTGATTAGTGACTGGTAAATATATTTTATATATTTATATATAAAAAATTTAATTTCTTATTTATAGGTAACTGGTAACATATTCTTTATAAACCAACGGGTATTTTAAAGAAAATTCACCAATCGAAGTGCTCATTGCTCAATAATGTCTCAACTGCCAAACGTCGGATGTAAAGAAATTTTATTTTGGAAAATAATCTACTCCGTAACATGCAGTGTATTTTCGCAAGTGTTATTTCTCACTACCTTTTTGTTTATTATGAACTTTAGTATAATTCAACCACTTAATTGGATGAAATTAACATTTTCAACGTTAACCTCACTTAGCACATGGTTATTTTTGATACCACTAACCAGTATAATATTTGCGCAAGGTCTAATCTGCAGCAAAGACTACATTTTTGAGGGTTATTATCGTGCAAATCGTATTATGAAATTCGTTAGTATATTTTCACTGCGCAACCTATTTATGCTTTGTTTACATATGATTACCGGCGGTTTGATTGTATGGTTATATTTGGCTCTCCTTGGTGGAGTATACGGCTCATTATACATAGATTGCAATTCGAATGATCAATGTTTAATTGAGGAAACGTTTTTCATGATTTTGAATGGTTTTTGGGTCGGGATATTTTATTTCCTGAAAAGCTTCTTGAACGATGAAAAATCTATTATGTTTCCAGTTATACAACAACGTAAATTACTATTAGTTAAATCAAATATTATATTAAAGTTAAAACAAGCTATGCATGAAGCAATATGGCCCACGGTTTATTTCGTTATTATTTATTATTATCGCGGTACTGATATGTTACGATTCGCTATGGGAGTGTTAGGACTGTCTTTGGATAAAGAGCCTTTGCATTTATTCGACATGTTTAACAGTTTACTTTTGGTTTATTCGTGGTTATTTTCTACATTGTTCATCTTCACAATGCTCTGTATGCGCTTGTTCTTTGAAGTATTCTTAACAGAACACTGCATATTTCCAATTGAATCAGAATATTCTCACATCTTGACTTTAAAAGAAGCTTTGTCAATGAATAGTTTACCAATCATTCAACACTTAGCGTGTCTTGATTTATATATGCTTTCTCTATGGGATTCATGTCGGCGACAACAATTATTTACTCTCTCTCAACCTGGTGGTCACCCACATAACTGGAACAACGTTCTCCAAGAAGTCCTAACACTAATAACAGATTTCTCAACTGAATTAAACAAAGCATCAGACGCTATCATGGCTCTCGATTCCGCAAAACCAAAAGATACACTGGACGCTCCAAGTTCCCAAGTGAATGCCCAAAAACCAGTCAAAGAAGAACCATTATTTCAAAGTCCCTATTCACCTCAAGGCCTTCGAAATATGGCCCTGCCAAAACCCGAATCAATCGACATCGTTAACGTAACACAAAATGAATTCTTCGCGAATGCAATGGAGAAAATGAAAACGTCTACTATCGATAAACTGGTTCAAATAAGTTTGTCGATTCGAAGAAGATCTGGTGTACAATATTTTTTCGATGATCTGCCTGAATCGCGAGTTTATTTTTTGCTATCGAAAGGACAACCGATTATTTGGGCAATACAAGGATTGTCATTTTTGGCAACAGTATCGCTTAAAGAAGATAAATATGGTGTGGTCCAGAAAGATTTGCCCGTGATAATAACGAGTTTGGTGAATTTAAAACAATATTTGGACAAGCTCAATAAAGTCACGATTGTTAGCCGGAAATGTTCGCAAAGTGAGATATTCAAAATGCAACTAAAGACAGCTCTAAGGTCTGCTGTTAAAAGAAGTTTGTACAGTATTTGTAATACTTTTGGTGATTATCTACCGCATATTAAATTGAGCAAAGACATCAGTGCACAAATACAAACTTTTATTACTTGTCGAGAAGGCTGAGTTAATGTTTCTTATTTATTTGTTATGAGTGCCTTATTTTACCATAATGATTTCTTGTTTAATGTAAACGTTTGTATTGCTACTTAATAAATTAAAAGAAAATCTTTTAAAAATGTATAAACTCATTTTATATAAGAAAGTTTAAAATACTAAAAAATATCTATATATTATCTCTGAACTTTAAATTGTATTTAGTGCCGTTTAGTAGTTTTATTTCAGACGCTTTAAGCGCTGTAAAATATTCTTAAAACTAAGCAGTGCACCGATACTGTTCGGGAACTGTTTCATTGGAGTACCCATATGTGCAAACACACTAAAAAGTATGTTTTTTTGTCATACACTCGATCGTTCTAGAACTGTTTCTAAAGTATCTACTTGTATCTGTGCTCCATGTACTAAGCCATAAGTGAAAAATGTCTCAAAATCATAACCTAACTGAAGACGATTTTAAATTTGTTCCTTTTCGCAAAAAAGGGAAAAAATTTAAAAGTATTCCAGTATTACCAGAAGTCACACCCAGAGTAACTGATTTTGATAGAGCGTCTGCCTTACGGTATTATAAGAAAATACTTGTGTTCCAATTTAATAATTATAAACATTATTTACAGACGCATTGAGACTGCATCTAAGGAAATCTCTGTATCAGATCTACTCTCATCTACTTTAGCGTCGCTTAGGGAAGGTTTAATATTGCTAAATAATCCTGAAATTCAGGAAATAATCTGTTTAGGACTTGGACATATAGGTGAGCGTATGGTATCAGCGTACCAGCTTGCGTTATTAATTTGTCTAAAAAACGAATACAACGTTACTGTACAAGTACATGATCCAATATTTTTAAGTGGCGAAAAAGAACTATTAAAAGAATTAGGCTTTGTTGTTTCGGAACAAAATTTAGAAGGAAAATATCAAGTACAGGGAACTTCAGCTACAATATTTTATTTTCCGCATTGTTCTAAACAACTTACTAATAATCTTTTATGGTCCAACTGGAGTTTAAATATACGAAATTGTATTATAATTGGTAATAGTTTTAATTGTATTGTTGAGAACTCAACAAAACGACAATTGAACGCTAATTCGGGTTATATTGTTAAAATTCTACCCTACTTAATAGAATTACCTATGATTAACACTTTTAAATTTTATAACGTATTCAATGACACAGCCATTCATGTTTTTCCTTTAAAAAAACTTTATTTGATTCCTGAAGATTTTTGGAAAAATTTCTTAGAACCAAAATACGTTGTAGATTCAATAGAGTTTATAACAAATGAATTCGTCAATATAGATCTCTGAATGATTAATTGTTTGTCTAAATTATACAAAGCTTAATATATTTAGATTAAATCAAATTATTACATAATACTTTCAAAAAAAAGTGAGTTATTAACTATTGGGTTACTTTATTCGTTAGGTCATATAAAATAAAAATGTCTTCAAATATAAAACTATTACGACAATTATTAAACGAAGTACGGCTCTCTACGCCTAACGGCCCCGTGCGCGATTCTCTTTTGACCCAGTATATTTTTAACCAATTTCGAAAATATAAAACCACTGACCAACAACTGTGTAAAGCCCAAGAGGAAATGAAATTCATGGCAAATACGTATTTATGTTATTTGCAAAGTGGTCGAAAGTATCAAGCGATTAATACTGAGTATGCCGGCAAAGGTGAACGAAGTATTCAAGACACTGCAGATATGGTCGGCTTTAAACTGCCCCATGAATATGAAGAGCCTAAATAGATTTCATGTTTAACAAATAAAAGACATGATTATTATGTTAGTTAGTATTGCTGAAATATTGCGTAGTCATAAATAAATGTTTTTAAAATTTGAAACTTGTAATTTAATTCTAAGCCTCGTATTTTGAGTAAATTGTAAAGTGGATAATAAAATCATTCTTTTTTTACTTGATTACAAATTAAGTATGAAAGATATTTAAATTTAAAAAATGTCGTAAACAAATGACCTTATATATCGTTTAACTATTGCAATTTTTCAACCTTGAAATTTAGATAAAGATCAAATTATATTAAATTAACTAAATAAAATAATTAATTTAATATGCATTATTATGTGTATAATTTCTAAAATATGCATGCGTAACTCACTACGTTGCCAAATATGTGTTTTATTCGATATATTTTCGTTGCAAATTTAGTAATCAAATAAGAAAATGATTCTTTGAAACTTTGTACTAAATTTGAATATGGTGCTAGTGGTGACGTCAAAGTGCATAATAAAGAAGAGTTATGTTGCTAAAGCAATAAACAAGTACATTAATATGATTTTACGAACGTTAGATAAATAAAGATAAAAAATTCATTCAATGTTGGTAATCCAAAATCAATTAATAAAACATTTTGTTTACTTTTTCGTATTAAATGCTTTAGACAAAAATTAATATGTGCAAATCTGCTCCATAAATTAAAATATATTTGTAAAGGTTTGGAGGAAAAATAAAATAAATATTTATATAAAATAAATTATATAATCTTCAAAATACTCTTATATAATAAATGTAAAATTAAATCTTCAATAATGGCGTGTGGTGTTCAATAATCTTATAACTCCTAATATATATATATTGCATACGTATATAATATATTCACGTTGCTTTACTGTAATATATAAAAAGTTTACTTCCACATTAGTTGCACCTGTGTGTGTTGTGGTATTAACTCTGGTATTCTTTGAGAATATTTTTAGCGATCGTATTTAATTGAATGTTCGATGTGCCTTCGTATATTGTGCCAATTTTAGCGTCTCGGTAGAATTTCTCTTGTGGGAAATCTCTGGTGAAACCTACACCACCCATCCAGTCAATGCATTTGCTAGCGACAATTTGAGCGGTCTCAGAAGCGTAGAGCTTTGCCATTGACGCTTCTTTCATAAATGGCAAACCATTCTCAACCAAACGGGCTGCATTGTACGTTAATAAACGAGCGCACTCAATTTTCAATCCAATTTCAGCGATTTGATGTTGCATACCCTAAACGATAATAGATAAAAATAAAATGATGGCTTCTTGGCAAATAATTTATTGCTATAGGTTTATCTTTGTAATGTATCTTGCACAAATATATATTTTAAAAATGATATATAGCCGTTGGTTTGATTAATAGGACAAAAAGTTTATTCATTATCATAACCGGTTATTCAAGAACGTCGAGAAAGCTCTATATAAAATATATAATTACAGTTCAGTATAATAGTTTAGTACTTAAAAAAATTGACGTTTCAAGGAGAGGCTCAAATATATTTTTTTGCCTCAAGTAATTTATGTAATTAATTAATGATGCCTATTTAAACAATTGACAATAAAGAAAAGCTGGAGCAGTCGAAAAGTTTATCATTTAACCGAATAGATTTTCTCAAAATTCTTTTTAATAAATTTAATAGATAACATATTTCTTAGAAAGTTATAGATTTAATGATATATTTATATATAAAATACCCTTCTAAAATTATTTGAAGATCTTGGTCTGTTATACACAAATATGAACATTTTTTAATTAATAATTTGTTGTTATTAATTCTAAATATAATTTTTGAAATACGCTACTTTTATCTCATTTCATTACATCTCCAAGTCATGCTTATCAACAACATTATTTAACATTCTCAAATATGACGTAGGTATAACGCTATAAACAAGTTCTAATTAAAAATAATTAATCCAAAACTAGTGAAAAACAGCCTAAATGAGTACGTATTTGCTTATCTTTTAGCTAAATTTGAAAACACAACATATATTATTTTTCGTTTATTTAAAAAAATTGACAAGATAGCAGTAATGTTCTCTTAAGAAGTGATCCGAAACAAGAATTATAGTTATAAACATATGCATCAACAATTATTTGATGGAATTCAAATATTTTATCTGAAAACGTGCTTCCTCGATATCTATCACAACATGTTTACTTTTATTTATTTATAAAATACATATTAAATGAATATTGGAGGGAGTGATATAGGACGAGCCCCCACTTTGAAACGCGGTTACTGTTGTTAAGTGTATTTAGATGCTATAAATATTACATCATTATACAACGATATCTTAAGGTTTATATTATCATGGCAGATTGGCCTTGATAATCAATTGCAATGAACTGTAAAATATGTATTATGTGTGAAAATCTAATACAAAATGAGGAATCGTTACTTATTATTTAATTTTAAGCTATAAAATTGCGATAAATATATTTTTGAGTTATTTCATTCAAATTAAATAAATTTGTAACACGTTTTTTTGTTAGAATCCACATCGTGATTCAAATGGTAAAAGCATATAATTATTTGCACAATTATGAGCGGAAAATATAAGCACGCAATCATTTATTATAAATATGTTAACGATTCGTCGCAGTTATTGCAAATTATGTTATAGCTTCCGTAAGATGTATTTTATATTCTCTATTTTTATTTCCATGTATATGAGATCAAAATGTTTAATAATGTAAAATATAAATATTTGATATAGAGATAATTAAAAAAACTTGATTAATTATACTAAGTCAATGTCAAAATGTTATAGAGTGATAAGACATGGTGAACGATTTCACCATAGATGTGCGGTGTCCTTTTATGTTAGTGTAAATTCTGCAATTTCTTACCTGAAAACTGGCTATCGATCTACCGAATTGATTCCGTTCTAACGTGTATGGTACAGTGACATCAAAGCAACCCTGGGCAAGGCCTAACATCTGGGCAGCAATGCCGATCCGGCCTTCGTTCAAGAAACCAGCGGCGTACTTATAACCATGACCTTTCTCCCCGAGAATATTACTCGCGGGTACTCGAACATTATCAAACGTCAACATACAAGTACCCGAAGCCCGGATACCTAATTTATCTTCAGGTTTATTCACAGTAAACCCTGGCGTATCTCTATCGACTAAGAAACACGTGATCCCTCGATACGCTGGCGAAGCTGTTGGATCAGCATTTGCCATCACCAAAAATAATCCAGCAATATCAGAGTTGGATATCCACATTTTATTTCCGTTAAGGAGATAGTCGGAGCCGTCTTGTTTGGCTGTTGTTTTTAAACCAAACGCATCTGACCCAGCGGATGATTCAGTTAGGCAAAAACTACCAACCATTTTCGTGGCTAATAACGGAAGATAATGTTCCTTCTGTTCTTTCGTCGCTAGTTTTAATAATAAAGAATTCACTAATGTGTTTTGTAAATCTACCAAAATTGCCACAGATGCATCGACTTTCGATATTTCTTCAACTACTTGAATTGTTGTCATAAAAGCACAATCTGAGCCACCATACTCGCTTGGTATTTCAACCCCCATTAACTATTAAAGATTTTGTAAAATTATTTATTATATATAATAACATTTGAAAATATTTAAGTACCCCATTTTCGAATAGCATATCTACGACTGTGGAATCAATTTTATGAGCGTCATCCATTTGCCTAACAAGTGGAGCAATTTGCTCTTTAACCAATTTAGCAACTGCAATCAAAATCAAAATCATTACAATGCTGAATTGCGTAAGAGATTTTTTTTTAAAACAAATACCAGTTTCTTTCATCATTCGTTCATCATCAGTAAGAATTGTAAGTGGTTTTGGTTGATCAGAAGATTCATTTAAGACACTTTTGGATAGCGAGATATTCCTTATTAGTGCTTGAGGTTTTAAACCTGCCTATTATAATTAATTAAGATGTTTATTACTTTGTATGTTTAATAAAAATAAACTAAATATGTAAATAGTTTTGATTAATATGTACATATAGTACTTACAGCTTTAGACAAAATTACACGTACACTATTCATTTTAAAATACACTTTCACTTCTTAACAAAGCTTACCGCCGAAAGTTGTAAAGTGGTCAGTGCGCTGTGTATATATGTAAAAGTTGAAGCTTCTCGATTTCAGCACTTCATCACGAGTGGCACTAGCTATCAGTGCTGCACTTAGTGCACAAGAACACGCATGCGTGTTCCTGTTTTAGCACTAATAATGAGTGAGCAATGCGCTTGCGTTATAACCACCTTCCATCTCTATCTCTTCCGTTTAAAGTGTTTTGTTAGCTGTTGTCGGTACGTAAAATAAAGTACAAAAATTTCAAATCATCTCATCAATCCCTATTTTTTCCGTTAATTAATAAAATAAATTTAAACTATATATTATTTAACTGTAATCCTGTGCTAATATTTTTTTCAAATGACTCCAATATCCTGAGATTATTGACAGTTTATGGCTTTATGGGTTATGTACTGACATACGCATTGACTGGTTTAATTTTCGCAGGGACATAAACAGCTTATACGATGAAGTTTAATAAATTAGTATCAGCATCAAGGAGAAAGAACCGCAAAAGGCATTTCACTGCTCCATCTCATATACGGAGGAAGCTTATGTCTTCACCCCTGTCTAAGGAACTCCGACAGAAATACAATGTCCGCTCAATGCCCATTCGTAAAGACGATGAAGTACAAGTAAGGTTTCAGTCTACATTTTAAGAAGAATGTGATTATAATTGTTAAATTTGAAGGTTGTGCGTGGACATTACAAAGGACAACAAGTAGGCAAAATTGTACAAGTGTACAGGAAAAAATTTGTTGTCTATATCGAAAGAATCCAACGTGAAAAAGCCAATGGTGCAAGTGTGTACGTCGGAATCCACCCCTCAAAGGTAATTTTTACTTCTTTTTTTTTTTTTTTAATTATGTCAACATTTGAATATTTTATGATGATCACAAACCATTCTTAGATATAAGTGTGGAACTTTGTGCCTTAGCTATGCCCAGGGTTCTCTTGGGTGTTTGCGACAGGTGCCTTGAATCCCCTAATAAATGTTACAGAATTAGGCTCTGAATTTTCTTTTTTCTCTTCCATTTTCAGTATAACTTTAAAAGAATCTAAAATTGTAATTTGTTTGTTTTTAGTGCGTAATTGTTAAGTTAAAGATGGACAAAGATAGAAAGAATATTATTGACCGCAGAGGCAAGGGACGTTTGGCTGCTTTGGGCAAAGACAAGGGCAAATACACTGACGAAACTACATCTGCTGTTGCAGACTCGTAGATTTAAGTTCGTTTTGTATTTAAAATATCCAATAAAAAATTATAAAAAATAAACTAATATTTATATTTATGTATATTAAAAAGATATTCTCCAAATTTTTTTTTGTTATAAAAAATTTTGTAGTTAGATTTAATATTTTTCAAACAAGAAATCGTAGACAAATCACTTATTTTTATAGAAAAAGAGCAAAATTCAAATATATATTCTCTAATTATTAGAATCGAGCACATGTTATCAATTGTGTTGCGCCAATTTTTAAATATAGTTCGACTTTATAGCGTAACATTTAAATAACGTCACTTGTCAAAGTGAAGCATAAACACGTGTATTACTGAAAATCATGGTAATTCAACAATAAATCTAATAAAGCCATTATTTGATTATTAATAATTGTAGGATATTAAAGATGTACTAGCGCGGCCGGCTGATGAATTTGGAAATGACGAATCACTTGAAGCAATGTGGGCTGCAAAAGCATTTGAACATGCAGAAATATATTTCAATGTATGTTTTCCCTAATTTCAGTCAATATTTGTATAGCAAATAAATATAATTCTAGTTGATGTGCTCTGTGGACCCAAAACTACTACAACTAACACCTATAGATACCACCATTTATACAATATTCAGGGAAGAGTTTCCCAGTTTAGATGTAAAAGTGTTGAATGAAGATGAGATCAAAGGGTCGCTGGGCAAATTGAAATGGAGACTGTTTTGTGAACGGTTCAAAGAAGCTGTTGAGGATTACAATTTCGGTACTCTGTTGCGAACGGATTGCGAAGAAGACTACACCGAAAGAAACTCAATGCTAGTACCCAGGATACAGTTTTTATCTATAGAACTTGCCCGCAATAAAGAAGGGTATAATGATGGCCTACGGACCAAATTCAAGGGCCAGAAAAAGGAAGAAAATGAATGATTAATATTTAAAATATAATTATGCTCTCGATATATGTTATTCTTTACTTTTTTAACATTTGTGTATTTCTATACTGTGAAAAAATAAATATAGAATTAATTTAAGAACATATTTTTTACTGATTTTACACGAAATGTCTAATATATTCCTCTATATACATCAAGGAAAACTTTTGTTTGGGTGACCAACGCATTGGAAACTAACTTTTATTTATTTTATGTATGAAAATACAAAAACAAACTAAATTTTTTAAATAGAAAATCATGCAATAATGTTTAATCTATAATAATAAATAAGCATTTGCATTCAATTCATTCTGAAAATTGTAAATTATACCAAAAAAAAACTTATTAACTGTTGATTGGAGGTACTGTAGGAGTTGCTGTATAAGCAGGTAAAGCAGTTCCAGTACTCCATTTACGTGGTATAAGAGCCCATGAGGACCTTTCAGATAGCGGTGGAGCCGAAGGCTTGGGCCGTCGTGTTTGAACATCTACAGTATTTTGAATCCATCTCTGAGCTCCTTGTTCTTTACTTTTAATTGCTTTTCGTCTTTGATACTCGATATAAACAATCATTACAAGTCCTACTAATAAGGTAATAACTACGAAGGTTATTAAAACTATTTTCGAAACAAATTTACTGGAGCAAATATATACGAATATACCAGTTACGACAATTAATAGTATTGTGATTGTTGATATTGCCAATAAAATTGGACGTTTAGTTTCTGAAAGTTTTATTTTAGAATAGTAATTTATGAAGTTTAAAATCTGGTAATAATCACCTGTGTCTTCATTTTCATCAGTATTTCTTTCAACCATTTTAATAAACCGGTGTTTTTCATACAGTTATTAGATATCAACTGATAAAACCATGATTAAGATAAGAGTTATGTTTACTATGTGCAGAGTAGGCAGGTATTGAAAAGTATCATATTCGATAAAAAAGAGTATTTATTGTTTAAATAAAACATAGGACAATACTTTTGCGATATAATTTAAAATAAATATAGTGTTTGTTTAATGCTGTTTTACTTCACAGCAATGTACAACAGTCTTAAATATGAATATATTTCTTCGTGATATATAAACAGTTCTTTCATGCAACAATCTAAACTTTGGATAATTACACATTTAAAGCGCATAAAGCAGAAGGCCGAAATAATTATCGTTTCAAACATTCACACTGCAGTTTCGGATTTATCCAATCCGTCGCTATTGCAACTGGTATCGTTGTCATCATCGTTAGGATTTATTACAAAATCGTTAGTTGTAAAATCAGCACAGATAGTCGCCAAAGTTCTACTTCGAGAACATTGTGCACCTGTTTGATTAATCTGTGCATATATTTCATCAACATCACTAGTTGACAACGAGCTCCGTAAACTTCTTCTACCTCCAGAGTAAAGTAAATCTTCCATAGGGTTTATGTAAACTTTCCCAATATCGTCATTGTCTACTTTAAAGTCAGTGAAATCGCTACATGCAATTGAGGCATCCAGGTCTAAATCTTTATCAAGAACTCGCTCTGATAACGTTTCAGAACTATATTCTAAGCTGCATTGTTGCGAAACCGTTCGCATATTATCTTTTTCAGTTGTCTCTTCGATGTCTTCAACACAAGTGTTGATTTTGGGTTTACGCATTGGATGTGATCGCATTTTTTTCGCGCCTAACATTAATTGATGCACAGGGATATCTAGACGATTCGAAAATTCACTATCACTACAATTGTCTGATAAAATATTAAGGTTCTTTTGTTTACACTCTTTGATTTGTTCCACATGGATATTGGTGTTATTGACTTTTGGGCTTGTTCTAAAAATATTCGAACTAACATCTGAATTTGATTTATTTGTTTTTACCGAATTTAAACTACCGATATCACGTTTGTGACGCGGGCCTAAATTATTGTGTTTCATCATATGTCGACGTTGTTTCCTAAAGAATTTTCTAGCAACTCCACTTTGGTGTGGATTGTAGAAAATATCTGCACTACTCATTTGAGCTAACTCATACACGGGAACTGTGTTATTTGTTCGGTATTGTTGACGATGTAAGACAACTAGATCTACATTAGTTGATTTATTTTCTTGTGCTTGTTCTGCTGCACTATTTAAATCTTGTGCAGCTGCTTTAAGATTGTTACTATGGCGTGAGGCTGATTTTGGTTGATTTGAACTACGGCTACTAGACCGGGAAGTGATTTGAGTTTCTGCAACTTGATTTGTTGCCAATGGGGGAGGAGGTCTGTTTGTATCCGAGACACTTCTAGTACGAAAACAGAATTGTTTTCGTTTGAACCAACGCCTGGCTAGTGTCCATTGGATACGGACATCATTTCGAGCCACGCAATAAAAAAATAAATTAAATATTCCGAAAGCGGACGTGAATAACGCATAGAGTATATTAAATAGATCTTCTTCATACAAGAAATATTGGTGGAAAGGTTGACTAGTGGACACTGCAGCACACAACCAAGCTAGTACATAGATAATTAAAGCTATTAAATGAGCTCTTAGCTGTGTCATGGGACCATGTTCAGAATCTTCAATCATACTCGAACGAGTGGATACACTTTTTACACTAGCCGTTCCGGAAGTGGGGAGATTCGGCTCTAAGAGGTCTAAATCGACATTTTCAGTACCTTGAGTACCTTCTGATAGATGTCCAACCGCATCAGTGCTTCTTATAGTACAACGAATAAGCAATAGGAAGATTACAATAAAAGACATTAATATAGAGACAGGAACAAATAAAGCGCTTAACGCTGGAATCGATTCGAGAAAACAATAAGAATGAGAAGCATAATCACGCATGTTTACTGCACCGGAAATACCACACACAATCAAAGCTACACCCCACCCAACCAAATATAAACCGAGAATTGGTTTTTGTACTGGTTGATCCATTTGTAGTCCATCATCCGTTAGAACAGTATTTTCAGTTTTGTTTAGTCGTTTATACATATTACTTACAGTAACACACGTCCACAACAAAGAAGAAAGAGTTAAATAATGTATTATTATTCCAACAGATTGACAAATTTTTAAATCTTCCGTTTGATAAATACCAAACGTATACATAAAACAAAGCAATGCAACTGCGATCCAAGTGTTAACGATCGAATGTTTAGCCTTTTTTGCCATTTGTATCGAGGAGTAACATAACAGATATGTAACTGTGGCAGTTAATAAAGATGAGAATAAAACAAAACCGCCGATATAAACTGCAGGATGGGATACACGAAATTTCGCGCCGTTTAACATAACTGCAACGTTAGAATTGGTTATTTTTTGTAACACGCTGTAATACCCAAGCTGGTTGCATTTAAACACAAGTAAATCTTGTAAGAAATGTGAGACTTGACAACCTTTCGTACTCCAAGCGCCGTGGCCTTTATTTAAAACGGGATCCCACCAAACTGGTACAGGATTACTAATTTCTTGCGAATCAGCGATTCGGATCACTACATAAACTGGGCTAGTTATGTTTTCGAAAGATGGATTCACTAGAAACCAAACACAAATCAATGCATAATATAGTTAAGTTGGTGATAAATATACCTAATTTTGCACCAACAACTGCAGTATAAGAATCAGTTTCGTTTTTAAATGAAGTCGGAAACAATTTGCTATTTTTATAAAACGCCATGTATAATCTTTCTGATGATATCCGACTGTCTTCTTGGTGCGTCACCTGATGGAACATGGTAGCAGGAATCTGAATCCGGGCTTCAAGTTTCCGTTCACTGTCTATCGGTTGCCACAAATCATTTGTTGTAGCACAATGTAGCTTTGGATTGCTTTTAACAACTGTATTGGTGTACCAAGTACAAGTCATACCGATAAAATTATCCCGTTTCACTTTAAATTCTTGAGTAGCATACAATGGACGGTTTATCGTAAGATATTCAGTGATTTCTTCAACAGATTGTACAAATTTACGACTCGAGTTGTCCTCTTTATCAGCTTCTTTCAGGAAGAGCTTAGGTAAATTTAAGATGTTATTTATAATATCGGATAATATTTGTCCCAATTCTTTTTCTTTCGTTAGGAATTGAAGATAATTTTCGACGGTTCGAGCTATATAGACAATATCCATTTTATCACGGAGTAATTTGACATCGGACGTGTAGTTGCGTTTTAAGTGCATTGCACTATCGTATACGTTTACTTTTGTTAAAGTTAAGTTGACTTTTGAGAATTGCTCTAAGATTCGGGTTGTTTCTGATATGTAAGGACAGTCGCTTGTGTTAAAGTTTTTCCATATACCGGATTTTGTACATTTATGATATGCGCGCAAAGTTGGATCTAAGGTGCCTTGGCAAGACATTTCTACTGTAAAACCGACTATTGTCTTCGGCCAACTATATATACCTTTATTATTAGTAATAGTTAAACTGGGGCAATATTTAGTTGCATTTGAAATAACTATGACCATTATATTTTTAGTTTGATTGAAATTATGTGAAATTAATTGGCATTTCCAATTGCCAGTATGATTTCGGTTTAAATGTGGTATAAATAATGAACTATCGATTACTCCGCCATAACTCGAATATTTACTATTAATATCAATTTCCGTACTTTGTTGCTGCACTTCATGATTTAATAAGCTCCATTGAATTGTTGCTTTTAATAAATCAGAATCTTTAGTTTCAACCATTGCAGTTGAAACTCCATACGCTAAACAATTCAATCGCAATGAATCACCTTCAAATACTATCTGATCTTCAGTCGGCCGTAATTTCATACTAGTTTCTTCAATCACTTCAGTTAGTAGATTACACTGGTTATGAATACCAGGTTTGATTTTACGTAAATATAAAATTTTCAGTGTTTTCTTAAATATACATTTCGGATTTGATGTTAATTTGACGGATTTGTTTTGAAGTTGTTCGAAAATCCATAAAATATCACAATCACAATATAAAAGATTGTTTGAAATATCTCTGCAAATAAATAGGTGCTTAAGGTACTAGTTAAGTAACCACGCCCACATTAACATTTTGTGGGCGTGGTAAATATTACACTTACATATGTTTTAATGCTGGCAAGTTATCAATGGTACCTTGTTTAAGAGTATTTAATAAATTATATGATAAATCTAATTGTTTCAAATCAGGTAAATTATTAAATACTCCACTTTCAATAAATGATATATTATTTCTACTGAGATCTCTATAAATAAAAAATTAAATTAATATCAAATAATTTAGCCATTTAAAAAAACTTACAGCTTTCGAAGGCTTGGAAGAGATATAAGTTTAGTAATATTAACTATATAATTAGAAGATAAATTACTAAAAAAAAAATTATTAGTGCATTAGATTTGAATGTTTCTATTGTAATCTTACAGCAATATAATCTCAGGTGCTAAGCTGCCGAAGTCAATTTCGTCTATGAATTTAATAGGGTCTTTTGCATTGCCACACCGTACTTTGTATTTAGATGCAGCCGGATCACATTTACATCGTTCGGGGCAGGCGGCTTCGCAACTCACAAACGATGTTATGATTAACAAGCTCACTAAGCATTCTATAAGTACGAATGCCATAATTCTTATAAAAGTCGTAGACCATTGCTTAATACTCGGCTCTTAGGAAGACAAGCTTCAAGCACTTTAAATATAATATATCAACAATAAACATAAAATGACTAGTTTCGTGTGCCATTTTAAAATAGATTTTCGTTTATTTGAACTCGTTTTTGTTACTCATGAATAAACTGAGTACGGATGCACCGTTTGTTTATTGTTTCTCGAGGAGAAGCTGACGCAAGCTAGTTCATTTTTCTTAAGTTGCAGTAGTATTAGTATGCTATTGTTGCATTGTCAAGATAGCGACACTGCATTTTAGTAGCCACTCCTCAAGAAGCCGTTTCTGTTACAGAACTGGTGTGCACTCAGTTCACATGCCATCGCGTATACAAAGCCGTTTTCACTATATTTGTGAGTGTCTCGAATCGAGACTCTAGATGTCAAAATAGAAACATCGCTGTAACCCCACAATTGTAGCAATGAATGTAATTTTATGAGAGAATCCTAATAACTAATCATGTTTTTTACAATCCTTACATATATAGCCTTTTTAGTGCAACTAGCTTTTTGTACGGTAGCTATAGGTAATAAATAAATAAACATTCAAGTATTCCAATTATTATAACTAAAATGTTTATATTTCAGCCGCTGGGTTATATTATTTAGCAGAATTAGTAGAAGAATTTACTGTAGTAGCTAAAAAATGTATTTGGTGGATAAACATAGTAAGCTGAAATGAGATGAATTTAGAAAAATATATTTTAATTTTAAAATGTTCTAGGTGGTCACAGTCATTTTCTGTGGACTATGGTTGTTCGAGAGTATACCATTCACTATGACAATATGCGGGATTATATCTCAAACATCCCATTTTTTTATTTTACAACATTTCCCATTCGTCTCACTTACTTCACCAACATTTCTAGGTGGATTCATTTTGATATTTGTCAATCATTATTTTGCTTTCCAATATTTTTCAGCTACATATCATTCATTTACAGAGGTAATTCATTATGGTTTAGTTTGGAATATATGATTATGCAACTGCTCTTTATAGGTAATGGCTTATTTCACTCTTTGCCTATGGATTGTTCCGTTTGCACTATTCATTTCGTTATCAGCGAATGAAAATGTCTTACCCATGACAACAGGAAAAATAGACGGTAATATTTTATAAGAAAATTCAAATAAATCTTGCTATTCTTTGAAATAAATATTAAATTATTTTAATAAATGTTGCAGGTGGAGACGATGTCGTAACAAATTATTTCTCAAAACAAGGGAAGAAATACGGTCTCTTAACATTCTTAAATCATGCTAAAGATTCTATTTTGCCCCAAAGAACAAAAAAAGGATATTAATTAGTAAATATATTTCTAGGGCTGTTTGTTAATAATAATAATAAATAATGGATGAAATATGTAAGCTACGATATTAATAAATATGGCTGATGTAATTATTGGACAAATATTTATCGTTTATCAACATATTGTTTAAGTTCTACTAGTCGATTTGTGTGTAAATCATTCAACTTTTGAGCAAATGTTAATAAAGGAGTGTTTTATTTAAATGCTTTTATTTATACAAATTTTCCTGATACGATAAACTAAAGAGTTGAATAACTTGTTTTTTTTTTTAATCAAATATGTCTAGATCATTTTAAATAAAAACTAAATTTAACAGAATTTCCTGTTAAATATAAACAAAATCTTGAAACAACTAGTGCGCGTGTATACTAGGTTTTATAGCAGAATGAATAGCTTTTGTAATTTTTGATATTTCTTCCTTTCTGCGTTCTTTCTGTTGAGTTCTCCATTGCAAGAATCGCTCAACTTCTGGATTATTCCTATCTCCTCTAGATTGTAATTGTTGGTAATATGCTTCTCGGATAATTTTAAAAGCATGTATGTTATGGTATGGTAAGTTAGTGACGGGGTCGATATATTTCGCAGATAAACTATAAACAAATATAAATTATCCAGGAATTTAAAAATCAAATATATATAGTAGAGGCGATTTA
Source organism: Nebria ingens riversi (assembly GCA_018344505.1). Classification (NCBI taxonomy): domain Eukaryota; kingdom Metazoa; phylum Arthropoda; class Insecta; order Coleoptera; family Carabidae; genus Nebria; species Nebria ingens. The sequence continues at coordinate 70,356 of JADQWA010000747.1, forward strand.
CCCTGTAATAGCACAAATTGATGGTTTAGATTTTTTGTTACGTTCCATTTTAGGAAACTTAATCTTAAATACTTCATCGTTTGGGTCATCTAAGAAACTTATAAAAGTCCGTTCACAATATTCAGCTGGATTTGTCGGTGCAATTTTTGTCTTTTCAGATTCATTTATTTCATTTGATATGTTTCTAAAATTTGTATTATTTATAAATTGTAATAAACTTCAGGGTAAATCAGTGCATACATTTTAATTTTTTCTTCTTCTGTGATTCCATCCATATATACTTTTGGAAATTGTGGTTTACCATTAATAATCGGCATTCGTAAAGAATGGTATCGTATCATTGGGCCTGAATAAACTTTTTTCACTGACCGTTTGATTTTCTTTTCATTTTCTAGTTTCTGGTATTTTTCTAAATCAATACAAATAATGTCACAAAGTCTCATTACTCAGTATATAATTGTACCTAAAGATTGTAAATTTTCTTGTTCCGTAATAGCTGCTTCTTCCAATAATTCTTCCTGTGTTGGAATCCATTCATCTTCTCGACTTCGTTTTACTTTTTTCTTCTGTTCTAAATTTCGAACTTTAACTCTTTGCGCAGTTGCAGCTGATTTAGCTGCAGTCGATCTTCTTATAGATTTACGTTCTTTAAAAAAAAAAATTGCAAATACAAAACAATAATAAAGGCACTAAACATTTACCATAAGAATCATTCAACTCTTGACTTGTACGCCCTTTTTTTGTGGTCGATGTAGATTTTGGTTTAGGTGATTTTAATTTTTGTTTTGTTTCTGGTACTGGTTCCTAAATACACGAATATAAATAATACTTATTTGATATCATTAAGAACTTTTACTTTATAAGCTTTGGTGACTAAGCGTCTATTCTTCTTAGATCCCTCTTCTTCATTATCCGAAACAGGTTCGTCGTTTTCATCTATACTGAAATCTGAGTCAACTTCGTCTTCGACATCATCTTCTTGGGCTCTATAGTAGTAATTTAAAAATATATATACCAGACACAGTTTTTGTATTAAGCAAGTGTAGATTGTAATTGGTTTATAATTTTCGTAAACATACACATATTCATTGTCCTCTTCGGTTTCTTCAAAACCACCGTAGCTCGTTTTATAAAAATCATCTTTACAATCTTCCTCTTCGTTTAATAATTTAGACATACGGTTCCCCGCATTTTGACGCCTATCTCGGTCTCTCATGATTCAAAATCTATTAGGAAAAGTAATGCATCAAAAACCAAAACATTTTTTCATAACAAGGTCACTGATGTCAATATGTTTTCATTTTTCTGCTGAACTCCAAAACAGTTCTAGAACGGTTGAGATATTGATCGCAACAATGCAAGATTACTCTCTGTGAACTGGAACTGTTTCCGAACAGTTCTACTCTGGTATACAAAATATATAATATCGATATTTTAAAGCATTGAAAACATTTAATACGCACCTTTTATATTATTAACACACTTAAGCACTTGAGTACAGATTATTCACTATTTGCATATTAAAATATTTTATATAATTCAATGTTTGTCCGTTTAGCGAACTAATAATTCAAATATCAACATATGACAATCTAACGGTCAGTTTTGAATCGACTAGTATTTGTCGTCGGATCAGGCTTCATTTAGTGATTTACATCATTTGCACTGATTTATTTACAAATAATTCAATCTTAAAGTGGGTGGACCCTTTAAAATTTATTTGTATTTATATAAAACACTTTCTGTAATTTGCGATACTTTCAGGTACACAATATTTTTTAGTGATGGCTCAATTTAAATACATGAATGAGATGAATAGTTTATTAGGGATGGATGGACCTATCACTAGTGGACCACTACCGAGGTGGCAGAAAAAAGGACTCGAGAATTCAAGCAACACCGTAAATATCAGTTTGAATTCTTCCAAACCGAAATCTAGTTCTTCGTTGACGAATCCAAGTACATCGAAAACACCAACGAAAAGAACGGGAAGCGACGTGGTGAAGAAAAAAACACCTTCGAGGACACCATCGAAAAATAAATCTCCGAGTAACATTTGCTAATTTATTAAGAAATTGACATGATTCAAAATTGATGTGTTTCGTTTAGGTAGATCAACAACTCCAACACCAAACAAGGGTGTCAAAACACCAAATGGTGGTGATCGGTTCATACCATCACGCAGTAACAGTAATTTTGAGCTAGGCCATTTCAAATTGAATCAAACTGAAGAAGTCGAAGTGCCTAGTCCTCAGAAAGAAATGCAGCGTATGATGTCCGAGAATCTTCATGGTAATGATATTTCCAAGCAAAGGATTTTAGCGTACCAGAATAAAGCGACGGCGGCACCTGAAGGTTACCAGAATCCAATGCGGATTTTATATACTCAAACAAAAACACCAGCTTCAGTTAAAAACAGCACGAGATACATTCCACAAGCACCAGATAGGATTTTGGACGCACCTGATATAATTGACGACTATTGTAATATATATTAATTAATTTATAATATTAACTATTTTAATCAACTTCATTAACCAACAGATTTAAATTTAATGGACTGGAGCGCCAATAACATCCTCGCAGTAGCGTTAGGTGCAAATGTATATCTTTGGAATGCTGGTACCGGCAAAATCGAACAACTCCCTGATTTAGCGATCAACGATTATGTGTGCTCACTTTCATGGATCCAAGAGGGTGATTATTTAGCTGTAGGAACCACAACGGGGTCCGTGGAATTATGGGACTGTTCGCGGATGAAGCGATTGCGAGTCATGGAGGGGCATTCTGCGCGTGTTGGGTCATTGTCGTGGAATTCGTATATATTGTCGAGTGGGTGTCGTAGCGGTCAAATTGTGCATCATGACGTCAGGGAACGTGATCATGTTGTGTCTACAATCAATGGACATACGCAAGAAGTATGCGGCCTGAAATGGAGCACCGATGGGAAGTATTTAGCTAGTGGCGGCAATGATAATGTATTAAATGTATGGCCAGTCGTATCAGGTGGTTATCATTCACAAATGCAGCCGGTTCATAGTTTTACGTAAGTTTTTTTTTACTTTTGCAGCAAATTGAAATGAACAAGGATTTCTGTTTCAAATAAAGATTTTATTTTTGTAGAACTCATCAAGCAGCCGTTAAGGCTTTAGCTTGGTGTCCTTGGAAACCAAACATCCTAGCTAGTGGCGGCGGAACTGCAGATCGCTGCATCAAATTCTGGAACGTAAATACCGGAGCATGTCTGAACACAATCGACACAAAATCTCAAGTTTGCTCCTTGCTGTGGTCAAGCACCTATAGTGAACTCATTTCTGGCCACGGATTCGCAAATAATCAACTTATCATCTGGAAGTATCCAATGATGAATAAAGTTGCTGAACTAACAGGCCATTTAGCGCGTGTACTTCATTTAGCAATGTCGCCAGATGGCAGTACTATTTTATCTGCAGGCGCAGATGAAACTTTGAGGCTATGGAAATGTTTTATGCCTGACGCCACTAAGAAGAAAGAACCAGCGCAAGCTAAGGCCAAAGCTAGCATCTTGACAAGGAGTATTCGTTGATTTATTTATTTTTGTTATTTTATGATATGACTGATTTTTTTAATGCCCAATCATCAATTGTCTTATTATCTTAGATGGAACTTTACTTTATATTATTCACTCCGCATTTATATGTTTGTATTTTATATTGATAACATTAAATAAACTATTGTAATATAATTGTTTACTACTACTATTAATAACATAAAATACGAATATATTTTATTCATTTCTCAAACGAATTTAATACATTTATATATAAATACAGAAATGAATTACTACAATTAAAAATAACTTTGACTAGACCATACAGTGCATACTGGCATAGATACTAGTACTAATTTTTATTTTGAATCCACAGATTCGTCTAATTTAACTAAAACAATTGTCAATTAAGACGTCTTCCGTTTGACGGTGGCGACTTTAGGTAAAACACCAATCAGAACATAGGGTAAAGTGGAATACAACAACGCGTGACAGACATAAAATATTTTGACATCATGGGTTGGAACCGCAAGTTGTGCTAAATGCAATGCCATACAGTAAACTAAGACGCACGCTACACTGACCATTAAATTCGGTCGGTTGGTGCTACGCTGTGTCACAGGTGATACAGACATTAAACCGAAACCGAGACCTGTGTCACGAACTAAAGAAAATAGTGGTGTTGTACTTACGTGTACATTTTCAACTGATTCACACCATTTAAACGCCTAAAACAACAAGGGATTAACACTATGATCACAACATTTTTGTGTTAAGTATTTACCATTTTAACAGACCACTGTGGGTCAATTCCTATTGCTTTTTGAATCCAATAGCCACTGAACGACATAACAGTTGCAAGGAAAACGAATAGTAACATTTTGATTTTTTTACTCTCATGCCAATAAATAGTAGCGCGGGATTTGTTATTGCCGAAACAATAACCAATTAAAAATCCTAAAATAATATTTTTGCATTTGACGAAAATACTTTTTTAAAATTAAATTTTACCTAAAATAGCTCCTAGTGCACATTGGTGCGGAAAATGCGTAGCTACATACATTCTTGATACAGATACAAGCACTAATAATGATATGTAAACACTCCAAAACACAACAGAGATTATTGTACTATTTCTCCCAGCGCTTAAACATATTTACATATAGTTAATATACCCGAAATATATTATAAACGCATTTTTTGTTGGTGTACAAATGATTTACTTACGATTTATTTCTTTTAGAATAATGTTCAATACACGCAGTAATGAGAACATATAAAAGAGCTGCACAGCCCATGACGTGCCCTGAAGGGCAGCCAGGTCCTGTTTCGCAAGTTAGAGGTCCTTGCTTAATATAAGGATAACTCTTACTAAGCAAATTCGTTTCCCTAATCCACCAAAACGGCCTATCTTCTCTTAAAACCCTACCAATTCATAAATTAGAATTACTACACCCTAAATATTACTCAACTGCTCCTATACCATTTAAGCAAAGTGTTTGACCACTCTGCAATCACAGACACCATTAAAATATCCGCGGCCAACATTGTATTAAAAGTTGATACTATAGGGAAAATGATACTAAACGTATATGCTGGGTCGCCAATACGGCTGATAGTATTAAGATATCCATCGTGTTCAGAATATCTAAAATGATTTATGAATTACAAACAATATATGTATAATTTAGGGTACATTTACCGAGTTTGAATTTCTTGTATAACGGTTATACCCCAGGAATATAATTCGTCCATTTTTTTAATATGTTAGTTATGAAACGCTGGAATTTATTTTGTCATGTTTTGATGGTCTTTAAATTTTGACGTTTACATTTGACAGAATATAGGGTGTAAATGAAGTGGAACTCGGAACTTGGATTTCAAAGCTGTTACGGTTGGGAAATAGTTTAGTGTCCAACCGTAGCAGCAGCTAGTAGCGTAGGAGCTAAATTTAAAATCATTTCTGGACGCGGATAAATAGCTTTTGTTGCCGCGATAATATTACAAATGCGCCCTTGTTCATTATTTATACTTTAATATAAAAAGAGAATTTTATGGTTTATGATGCAGCTAAAATAAAATAGACTGTCTAGGACAGAAAAGATATTTATTTGCATCATAAAGTATTACCACTTCACGAAATTGCATTTTAAATTACTTCACAAAAAATAATACTTGTGTAATATTTATATATATATATATATACTCGTATATATATATAGGTTGACTAATGATGAACTTTTGGAATAAATAAAATCATTTTCATTCAATGGTATATTTGTTGTTTTTCAAAAAATCGAAAGAATATTTTTATATTTGTAGTAGTATTGAAGAGAAATATAGGGAGAGATATTTTATGTGGATTGACCTAAAAAAATGTATAAGTTGAAAGTGTGTCACGAAAACCTGTCTGTCCGTTACAGTCAAAAAATAATGCAGAATCGCGAATCATTTCGCACAGCGAGACGTGGTATCGTGCCCCCCATACTTTCCTCCAGAGTATTGTCAGTTACACGAACTAACACACATCTCAAGGGAGGCACACTATGCTGTCACATTTCCGTAAAATATCTTACATGTGCAAGAATCAGACAGTATTTTTACATTTTAAATTTTCGTTATTGAATTTAGAATAGGTAATACAATTCGAAAATTGGCTTATATATGTTAAGAGCGTGGAATCATAAATGCCTACATTTAAAATCCTTTTAAAGTTCAAAAAGGGTAACTGTTTAAAACCCCCTCCCTTTCATATAATACAAATAAAATGTCAATAATTTGACAAAAAAGAATAATCTTATATAAGTAGTGACATAAATCATACAAATTATTTTCCACAAGTGCCTATTCAAATCTAAAGATCAAGAAAAAGAACAAATGTTTAAATAACATTCGTATAAAAACTTAAACTAAATCTATAATAAACATAAAGATTAATGCTGAAATGAAAACTGCAAAATTAGTTATGCGGCACTGCAAGGGTAGGTGGGGGGGTGGGGGTAGGAGGGCACTAACTTAAGAACTATATATTATAATACTACTGAAAAGAAAGCTGTAAAATTAACAAAAGTTAGGCTGAAAGAAAGTAAGATTAGCTTAATTAATTAAAACTAGCTGAAAGAAACTTAAATGTAGCTGAAAGGGAATATATTAAGCTGAAACAAAGCTGGAATATTAGAAAGGATTAGGCTGAAAAAAAATTGTTGATTAGTTCTTATTTTAACAAGTTATAAAGTTACCAGATTTTATACTAAAATAATTATAAAACTAAATAATAATTGTTATTCAAATAAATCAACATTTATTTGAATAAATGTGAATATACTATGTACTCCAGTATGTACTTTCATTTAACAAGCAAACAATTTTAGATAATGATTAAAAATAATGGAAAACTTTTTTAATAATCTGGTAACTTTTTTATGTACACATAAAAAATAAATATATCCTGTGAGCCGTTCGATATTAGATTTCTCGATTAACATTTAACAGCCATCAAGAGCACCGCTGTAATTCAAATATACGATTAGCTTTTACTTAGTTAGACCTAGGTTTAACTTAGTAAATCCTAACAGGACCCTTGTCAGTGTCTTTTATAAACTAAGCATACCTTATGCTTTCTTAATCTGTGGAAAAAAATTATATTAATTTGGGCCTAACCACGGAGGAACGCGAAATATATACATAACACACACACACAAAATATATACAAATCAATCATGTATATAGTATTCAAAAAACACCTAAATTTTCAGATGCTTTTCAAGATGACGAATCACTTTTACAGTGACCCAAAATAAATCTCTAAATATGTATAGATTTTATTGGTAGGGCCAACACGGGGGCCAATATGAGGGCCAACACGAGGACCCATAATTAAAATTATATTTTGATAATTAAAAACCTCTATTGCTTATTAAAGCTAGCTAACTATTTATCAAATTAAATTACAGCCTTGAATTTAAATTAAATTTATATCAAATATTCAACTATAAATTATTTCAAGTCTCGCGAAAAACTAAGTTTAATCTGAATCCTGATTGAAACGTTAAATATAATCCAAACCTAATATATCTGTACCTAAATCTCAATTCTAGAATAAAAAACGCGATTCTATGTAAAAAAGTATTTATTTTAATTGTTGCATTTCAGTTGGAAAGTGTACTTCAGGTGGAAGTCAGTTGAACAGCAAACTGGAACGCCAACGAATCCTATACTCATCTAACCATCGAACAAATGATACATCAAGTTGTTCTGCAAGTTAGATGAGCATAGATTCGGGTTGCCAACGTTGGAAGCTCTTGTAGTCCATCATTTTCCCATTTCAAATCGAATTATTTATGAAGTTAATTTAATAAATTGCGTCGCCTAATTCCTAACCACGAATTGCCTAACTATTTCTGCGTTGATCATTCGCAGTTTTACGAATGATTTCCGAAGTTAAACTCTTAAGAAAATTATTTAAATGTTAAAACACATAAGTATTAGCATATATGTATGTATATCTGCAACTAAAGCGCGATTCACAGATATATAGTACATAAACGTTTACTAACATGTATTAACAATTAGTTTAAACAATTTATCTTGAGTTTACTTATGACTAAAGTAGAAATTGTTGCATGTACCAATCACAGAATAACTACTATTGTAAACCATTGGTTATGTTTGCAAAAATATGAATAATATTGGCGATTTTATATACATATGTAGAAACAATTGTAGTTATTTTGCTTTATATTTCCCAATATTTAGTAACCTTTTTTAAATACGCGCATATCTAAAACTGGTTACCATTCAATAATAAAAGAAATCATATAGAAAAGATAGCAGTGGATCTATAAAGACAAGTCTGAACCTTACAAATGTGATAATAACAAATGAAATTTCGCGTTAGAACCACTGCTACAAAAGACCCAACAGAACCCAAAATGTGTACTCACTCTTCGCTAATCCTTCCCCTATCTGCTGTTTCACTTTCCAGATGCCATCACTTCTTTGATTGGATTGAACTATTGAAGCACTTAAAACACTAAACTTTGGTTTATAATTATGAATTGTTATTATTTATAACCACTAATACACGTTTTTAAACCCGATTCTAAAGTGTGATTTAATCACTACATCAGTGACAAACTTTTTGTATCGTTGACTTTTAAACGAAATGAAATAAGTATCTATTTTAAGTTTAACGCAAGCACACTTGGAAACCACTTTGCAGAGTACTGGCTATTAAAATTGTTTAGATTTTCGAAATTCAAAACCGCCCGATATGCACAACCGACCGAATGGCAAAAGCGCCTAATTAGGAGCCGGAAACGAGTACATACATAAATAAATTTAAAAAAAAAACAGCTTGGGAAATATAAACTGGTACATGGCATAATTGTAAAAAGTACTTACAGTTAAATCTTGATTGAAAGTTGTTGCGTTGTTGAACCAGCTATAGAACACAAAATTAAACAAAACAAATGATTTAGTAAATATGGTTAACAATAATGATATATATATATATGTGTAGACTTACGATGATGGAGATGAACAATACCTCTTTTCTTGATTTATAGGAGGTTATAGACAATCATTAACGCAAAAGATATTATTTATAGTAATATATATATAGTAACAGTGATGAATTTTAGTTTTAGTTTAGAGTTTAATTATACTTTGTTTCAACTTATATACTGTGTTTGAACTTAAATAAATCAGTTTTTTTATACTTTTTTACTGCTGAGACACAATGTTCAATATGGCAGAACAACGGCGGGTAAAGTGTGAATAACATTTGGTACATGCGCAAACAATTTTTAAGTAAGTTAACCGCTAAAAGTTTAAATTTTTTTTACGTTGACTAGTTAAGCTTTATTCTTACGTTAAACGTTAAATGATTGTCTAAAAACCCAATTTAAATACACAATTTCCACAAATAAAACACGAAATATTCACGGTTGCGTCTGATTCACTACTGATGTGTTGGGTGTTGTATAAAAATAATAATCCCTTGCCTAGAACGTGTTTACACCAGCTTTTCTATGTTTAATTGCTTTATATATGGAAACGATAGAACTAAGCAGTGGCGTAGCAAATACTTATTATTCAAGCGCACTGTATTTATTTATTTAGAATTTGTTTTAAAATAGAACGAATTGTATTTTCTAACTTAGAAAAATCAGTTTCTATCGCTTTGTATTTGGTTTAACAATGTATCAACTAGAAATTGACCAAATGGACAATGAAAATGGCAATAGAACGTTTTTCCATTGGCTAGGGCAGTTATATATGCGGTATATCCATTTAACCGGCCCGTTTACAAAATTTATATGCTTATAGTGCCTTTCGGTAGGAAATCATAACTTATAAACGAAATATAGGGGTCTATTTATAATAACGTAATATACATTTCAAAAACAATTGACCTCTGGTTTCTGAGTTGTTTATGGAATTACATTTTAGAGCGATTTAATATCCAATGGCAACTAATGTGTTTAGGTATAGTTTGATTTGTAAAATAGACATTTGATTCTATGTATGTATGTATGTACATATGTATATCGGTTCTAAATCTTTAGCAAATGTATGTACCTAATGGGTTTATAAATCGGCTGAATGTGTTAATGTAGTAAGGGCTTGTTTATAATCGAGTTGAAATTGGTATTTCGAAACGGCTTATTGGATAGTTAGGAGAGGAAAAGAAATAGATGTGTTTGAGAAATGGAAAAGTCTGAAGAAATTGGTGAGAGCGAATCAAAGTTAAGCACTTTAAGTGCAGGCATAAATAAAATTGCATTTCAACATATGTGTACAATGTACATACATACATACATATAAACTTTCGATTCTTTTGTATACAAGGAAATATATTTCAAATCTGAAAACTCAATCTACCAAACTCGTGTCATCAATAAATATTTCCTACATTTCGAAATGGGTGATTTAATACGTTCACCGCCAGGCCAGGTTTGGCTCAAGGGGTTTCGAATTGATTATTTTATGTACACAAATTGTCCGACAGAGGTGGTAAACATTTCAGGCTGTTTGTTTGGTATATTACCTTTTCGATGTTAATGGTAACTACACACATTGCTACACATCTGCAATGGATGTCTAATACTGGATCTTCTTATACGTAGTTGATACACACACAAACACACACCCTACATACACCCCACACACACACACACACACACCATACACACACACCCTACACACACACACACACACTCCCTACACACACACACACACACTACGCACACACACACCCTACACACACACACACACATCCTACGCACACACACACACACATACACCCTACACACACACACACCCCCCCTACACACTCACACACACATCCTACGCACACACACACACACACACACCCTACACACACACACACACCCTATTCACACACACACACATCCTACGCACACACACACATATACCCTACATACACACACCCTACACACTCACACACACACATCTTACGCACGCACACACACACATCCTGCGCACACACACCCTACACACACACCCTACACACACACACAGACAAACACACACACGCATATACGCACACACCTACTTTCTTCGTTTCTCAAGACGATTCAGGGAAGGTTAAAAGATGTATTTCCGTAAAAATGTCGAGATGATTAGAATATTTACTTATGTAGGTATTATTTCGTATAAGAAAGTAAAAAGGTGTGTACATTTTAAGTAATATAAATAGGTTCATCTGAAGCATATAACATTTATTGCAAATGGGTTTTGTGTGGAGGGGGCGTCGCCACCGTGGTGGACGTCGAGCGTCGCGTCGCGGCGCGGCGGTGTGCTTGCCGGCCGGCCGGTATTCAGTAGCACGTGGACGCTGTTACGTGGTACTGCTGTGCTGTGCTGTGCGGCGGTCGAAACGAATTACATATTTCGATATATATGGGAATTTATTAATAACCATTTAACATTTGTGAAACTTAAAAAAAACCATCATTCATTCCTAGGTATGTAATAAAATTTATTTCAGTCAAATATCATATAATTTAATTCAAAAAATGAATTAATTGTTAGTGGTAGAAATGATCTAAGTATGTATGTAACCTACATTACTAAAATTAATGAACATATACAATGTTTAATCGCGAGTAATAATTCATTGTTGCGAATAATAAACAAAACTCACATTCCCACAAACAATAAGCAATCAGAGCGGTTTATCTCGTGGCAAACACTAATCGTTATTTAATCCAGATTTATCTATTCGCATTATAATGTTACTAGATCATACACATGTTCCACGCAATGGACCAAATCAGTGCTAATTTACTGGGGAACAAATGTGACTTATCACACTAAACAATTAAATCTACTATCATTACGTGGACGGTTCTAACTTTTATTGCTATCGTTGAAATTTCATTTAGATTAATTACATCTAAAAAATCTATCTAATTTTAAAAGGATTGGTAAATATAAATAAATAAGGGGTCATAAATATTTGCATCCTAAAAGTGTAGAAAGTGTAATATTTGAATTAATTACCCTAGCTAAATTAATATTTAACCCTTTGTTTGTTGTTTATTTATTTATTTATAACCATTTGAGTCAATTAGTTAGTTAGCTTGCGATAAGACGATTAATTATTCTGAATCTAACCTATTTACATATGTATATGCAAGTATATGCGCTTCGACAGTGCAATTTTGTATACCTACAGTTAACACTAATGCACTTGGCAGTTATTAAATCGAAAATTACTAGAGCAAATATTATAAATTTATTGTGATGAATTATAACATAATTAAAATAAATTTTAAAGTATGTTGAAGAAGTGTTTTAGTTCAAATTTGGTTTAGATATTTTCTAGTAAGTATTTAAATCGTCTATTGTTTTTCTAACTTTGTGAAACTGTCATGAAACTCGACTGCTTCTTTGTTTTACACAAACTAAGTCCATTATGCACGAAACTGTTAAATATTGGGACGGAACAAGAAAATGTTAACAACATATCCGATTCAGCCAATAACAAACTGTGTGAAAATCACCATTTTCCGAATGTGAAAAGCAAAGTTTCTCCCATGAAGAAAAGTGTCGATGTAAAGTTAAACTTTCTCATATCCTAATAACTATTTTTATTACATTATACATTTTTTATTAATATCCTTTGCTAATGCATAATTAAAGAAGAAGTACGTTTATTAATAATAATAAAAAAAAGGAAAATACTTAAATTTTCAACATTTTATATTCCTCCCCAGGCGATAATCAAATTAAATTATTCATCGAAATGGTTAGAGTATCTAAGTAATGCGTGGATAGTTTGTTAGTAATTTAGTACTTCAATTTAATATACCTAATGCAACTAAAACATCAGTGTCTAGATAGGAAGGATTATAAATAGGTATATAACACACATCATTCGAAAAATGGTCAAACTCGATTGGGAGAAGGTCAAAAAGTGTATTTTAGTTAGAATATCGAAATACTTTGTATAGGAAAGTAATACTAGGTGTAGCAAAATATAATGAAATCCTCAATTTCCATTAGTGACCACTTTGGTTCAAGTTGGTTACCTTTGGTAATAACCACTCTAACCATCAGGTTATATATGAGAGACAAGATATTATGCGATGTTTGAAAATCCTAAGCACGTCCAGTGTGGGACATCGCCATCCATGATAATAGTGAACTAATTTCATACCATAGAGCTGTTGCTTTAGAGAGAAAGTCTACTCTATAGTAACACACACACACACATGTTTAACACGAAATAAACCATGTATTATTGTGGATGTGGACAGAATCCTATCGATCGACAATCATTTAACAATGATTTTATAAACATTCCAGTATTCACCATCGCAAAACAATCAATAATATAAAACAATTGTTGTGACTTGGTGCATTTGAAAGTCGTCCGGTGTGAGTGTTAAAAGAGAATGAGAACTGACGATCTAGTGCACGATGACGTTGAACCACAGCAAAACGTGGCCGGTGTCCACGATGGCCGTGGTGCAACTACGAGTAGACCCTCAAGGCCGGGCGTACAGCACATTAGCAGGCGACCAACAAGAACCCGAACCACCCATCGATGTCGACGATGTCGTCCAAGTGACACGCGAACACGTCGAGGCCTACCAAGCCCAACACCCACCAGCACCGGGCTCCATAACAGCAGAGACTGTTTCTACGCTCGTCGAGGATTTCTCCGACGATTGTCCCATACACAGCAGATTATTGGTAAGTTTTTAAATAATCAAAAGAATGCTATGTATGTACTATTTAACTACTACTACTAATAGCATCAGCAACAACAACAACAACAGGACAGAAATGCAGAGCTCCGTTTCTGTATGGAACGGTTCCACGTGTTGGCATTGGGCCGCATTGACGAAGAGTCATCTGAACACAGCTTAGAACCGCGACTACGATCGCCCTATCGCACTATAGGCACGGTGGATTTGGCCTCGGCTAGAACAGTCGTTGCAAGCACCGGTGACGCTCGCACAGCCGTTGCTAATAAGGCCGTAGTGAAACGGGGCAAAAGTGGGGCTAGTGAAGTGTTAGATGGGAACTGTAATCGCCAGTGTTTGTTGAATGAAGTACCACTGGACGCCAGGAAAACGGCCACCCTCTATAGGTTAGTTACATACATATGTGCTATCTTTAATTATTTCACTATTTCGCTGTTATATTATAAGAAACAAAGGATTTTGGCTTTCGGAAATCGCTATATAGCCCACATTCGTCAAAAATAATATTTGCTTTCACTGCCTGCTATATGTACTATGTTATGAATCGCTATTTACATTATTTTCATAAACTAATAAAATAATCATCGACTACGTTCTGTTTTCCCTAGTCACTCTAACTAACACTGCATAAATCCTATTCTTTGTTTGAGAAAGATACAAAGATGAAATACGTTACAAACAAATAGAAAACTACTAAAAGTCCTCCATGCCTTAACTTACATTACGCCATTTGTACATATATAAACGAACCACTCTATCGTCTAGAAATTGCTTACTTTTTATACACATACTTCACTTAACATTTAAATCAATTCTAACGTTATATTTGTCAAGTTGTAATCGTAATTTAATATAAAGAATCTTACTTACAATAAACAGAAGTATTTGTCCTCGGAAATCAACGTAAAACCCACGAAAAAACTATTTGCGTGATCCGCCACTGTCACATTGCTTTTCGGTTGGCTACGGCTGTTATAGGGTCGCGTCGTGTGCAACAAACCACGTGACTCGATACGTAAGCAACCATTGGTTACACTTGTAATGGTGTAAAATTGACACAATGGAGAGTTGATTGGTTTGTGTGTTTTTCAAGTGTGCTTTAAATTCTAAATATTGTCGTTCAAAGTCATTTGTCTAGTGTATTTCGTTGATTAAATGCCATAGTAGTGATTTTATAGTGATAACCCGTGATAGTGGACTAGATTTGCGTTATTTCAAGTACTTAAATGAATCTATCATTTTGGTTGTTGATGCATGTGTAAAATTGGACACCATGTTTTTCTAATGAAATTCATTTATCTACTTAATAATTGTTAGAAGTGGTGGTGATTGATTCGTTGTGTTTTTGATTGTTCAGACATTATTACCCAGAAGGTGGCTGGGGGTGGGTGATTGTCGTATGCAGTATCCTAGTGCACATCTTAAATCACGGACTCCAGTTGTCCTGTTCGTTATTGGCCGCTCCGGCGTACCGTAAATTTCAGGCGCCTCCAGTCAACACAGCTGGTGAGTGATTTTTGTTATCAATATTGTTTTTGGTTGCGCAAAGAAATAATCGTATATGTCATCTAATCGAAGTTAAAAGTGAACTTTTGTAGTAAATTATCGAATGATCTAATTGTAAGCGGCCAAATCTTTGTCGTGTCCTTTGAATTATTTATGAGAATGTTTTGTTTTTCTTAAATTGGACAAGCGGATTTATAGCCAACTTTGGATTTGTGTTTATTTATTGGGCATTTATTATGAAAGTTTCTTTCTTTTTTTTTTGTTATTTCTAACGAAAATTAAAAGTAAAAACAAGCCCCATTTATTACTGGCGATATTTGGAAACAAATGGTTTTTTATATACGAATTATTTAAAATATTCTGGATGATTATTTTTTATGGCTTTTGAGTTCATTCTGTTTCTGTATTTTTTCTACATTAAATGTATACTACATATGTAGTTTTTCATGATGCAAATTCTACGTATGTATATGTTGAGTTAGGAAAATAAAATAATTTATCAAAGGATAAATAGCAGGATGTAAGGTGGATGTGCGCACGGCATACACAAGAGAAAGGACGAATAAAGGCGAAACTGAAATTACATTTTATTTCAGTTACATCCTTTTGTATTATGCTAATGACACAGAAAAAATGGTTTATTAAATTTTTATCTTTGCTACATTTAAATAAAATAATCATTTCCGACCTTCACTGCTAAATCATATTTTTAAAATAATTATCGATACTTGCCCTAACCCCCTCTCCACCCCCGCTATATACATTTATATAGGAAAATAAATAATAAAACTTAATCGTATCAGGATTAAACGCGACGAAGTGAAAATGATGATTTGATTCAAGAACCATTTTTATCGTAGTTCAAGTTTGTTTGATAAATGCGCACTTTTGAATGTTTTTCGCGAACTAGAATATAATCACGCGAAAACTAGGCCATTAGTGCAAAAGTTTTCTTCTATATATGTGTGTTGCTGCGTTTATATCAATTTTCCCGGGGTTTAATTAATAAAAATACGACCACAAACATAAAAACACATAACTTGATTTATATTTCCTTATTTCTTATCCCCTTACGAAAAAACTTCTAAAAGTTCTATACATTGTTTCTAAAACAAACATAATTGCTAATGAACTAATAGGTATGGGAAATTTAATATTAATTTCCTAATGGATTTTTTCCCACGATTATTTTACCATTTAGGAAGACATAATATATAATACAATCATCCGTCGCTTAAGGATTTTTATCTAAATATGTTATGTTATATAAAAAAAACATAATTACCTTCTAAAAATTAGCCATATTTTAATTCGTTTAAAACTTCGTTACCACTATAGTGGAAAATTGCAATTCGAAACTATCGTAATTGATAATGTAGCTCGTAGATCTTTGTCTATGTTTGAGTGTCACCAAATGCATATTTCCGTCCGTCCGTATATCTAATTTCATTGTGTTGTGGAGAAGAAATGGTTGAATGCTTTATTGGTTTATTTGACCCAGTTTTCTAGATGCATACGCGAGTTTATTTTCTTGTTATGCATCATCCTCCACGACTACTACTACTAGACTAGAATGTGTTAAAAGGAGAGCTTTACGCTTTAATGTTCGGAAGAATGAAGTAAAATGCATCACACACACACACACACAGTACAGTAAATATACGACATTATAAATAATGCTTTTGCTGTTATATATATATATATATATATATATATATATATATATATATATATATATATATATATATATATATATATATACCTACATGGAAAAATGAACTTAACCACATATACATATACATATTTCTTCATGTGTTTTAATATATGAACAAAAAATCAAATAGAAAACTGTGAGTTAGCATTTTTTTTTTATGGAACAAATTAATTCCGTATACCTACTTTCAATGAAGAAAGAATAAACAACAGTATTGACGAAACTTTTTTATGTGTCGTATTTTATTAAAAAATAAACATTTTACAGCCGCTGTTAAATTAGATTAAACATTTCAGTATCATAAAAACAGTGGCACATTGCATATTTAGCATATATTTAATTGCGCTTTTGTAACTTTTTTTTTGTAAAATATGTGTAAAGAAAATTCCGTTTCGAATTGCGTAAACGCTGAAGCAAGTGCATAATGGAATCGCCAATAATCGATTTTATTTGAGAGTGAAAGTTTACTTAAAAATAAAATACACCATTGTCTGGATCAGATATCTCTGTACCTAAGTATATTTATTCTATACGTACTGATTAAATTTATTATGCGATTCAATTCGATTGCAGACAGTTTTATGGTCAACTAAATTGGTAGATTAACATTCATTTCTAGTAGATAATCGCTAGTTTTTATCGGAAAACTATGTTATAAATTAACAATCGCTTATTATTAGTTTTTGGAACGTATTTTTGAACATCTATAGCTTTTAATTATTTTTCCATACTCAGGAAATAATTTCTGATATATTACCTCGTTATTTCTTGTCCTTAATGTACATTTGTGCACATATATATATATGTATCTTTCCCTCCTCTACACCTCTCAATTCTTCCTTAGCACTATCCTATGTGGTATTTCATTGTAGAGTGCAATAAGGTACTACATACATCAAAAAATTAGATGACAAAGTGAAATTGTGTATAGGAGAGGATGAAAAGAACAATTTGTCGGAAAAAATGAAATATTGTACTTTTGAACGTAATGAAAATTAACTTTTATGTAAATTAATAATTAACTGCAAGATGTTGGACGTCAAGAACTAATTGTTTTTTAATGAAAATATTCGCTTTTTAAATTTTGATGTTAAAAACGCGCATTATTAATTATTAAAATATTATTAGTTATCTAGTAATTATTTTCACTGTGTGCATTTTTACTGGAAATACGTTGAGCTATTAGTATGGTATGCAGTGTGCTGTGCATCGTTAGTAGATATAAAATACTTTATTATACATACGTATGTATGTGCGTCGTCCATTGAAAAAGAAACATTCTTGAATGCGATTAATTTCAATTCGTAATCGTACTCTGTCAATAATCTATTTTACGACTGGACCAAAAGGGAAATGAAATTCTATTCGATTGAAAACTATTTTATTTCTTTTCAACAAAGGATTTAAACCGCGGACATTTCTCGATTATTTGATACATTTTCTCATTTCACACAACACTGATCTTGGGTTTTCTTAATTATAACTTTTACTTGCTGATTATTTACATTTTAGCACATTGTACTTAAAGTACAAAGAGCTTAAGTTTCTATCATTTTACCAAATATAGTATAGTCGAAATATGTTTAGAATATTTTTATACATACATACATACGAGTATTATATGCTTTCTTTTTGAATAAATAGTCTTTTATATATTTATATTTTCGCTATCGTTTTATCAGATTTCGCGTCTCTTTAACAAAAACATCTTTTTGATTTATATAAAGTAAGAATCAAGATAATTCCTTTACGCACGTTCTTATCTTTTTGTGTTCTTTTGTGAAAGTTTTCCTTGGGCGCAAATTAAAAAGAATGCGAGTGCATTTTAATTTGTGTGCCCGGCAACCAATAAAGCCATAGGAGCTTTTGTGTCTGTCATGTCTTTAATCACCTAATGGTCGTATACCTATCATTAAAAGACTAGATTATGCTTGGTGATTTATTGATGTTATTTTATCGATTTTATATACCTATGTATGAAAATTACGATATGAAAGTATAAAAACGTTTTCATTACACTGGAAAGTGTGAAGAAGGCGTCGAAACTGATTAGCATCGTTGTAATATGTAACGATTCGTGTAAGTAATCAGTTTGGAAAAGTACTACTCCTAATGACCTCATCTGCAAGTCTGTTGGTCGTTTACGCAAACAAAAACTTTTGCTCGCGTGATTTTTGCTTCTTTTCTTTCATCGTAAATTATTTTTAATGCTCAACCATTGTCGTCCATTTTAACATTATTTCTAGGTACTCATTCGTAAGACTTATTATTCTCAAAGTTATCAAACGATTTGAACTTATTTATTTCTGATTCAATATATCAAAACATTTATCTATAGCGTTTTTTTTTTTGGTTTGAATTGTAGTTATTGACTATTTTCTTCGTAACTTAATGATATTCAGAGCAAATGAAACTTCAGTTGATAAATCGTCTATAAATTCCAGTCTAAGTGAAGGGCAGGTTTTTTTTTTCTTTTTTGCATTGATCGTATTCTTCAGGAATGAAAAATTTGTTAATTTACGATCCTGACACAAAATTGATTACACTGGCTGAGATTGGTCTTTTTATTTTCAAACTAATAGTTTCCGAATAAATCTGAAATTTTAATGAAGAAATCTAATTTTGAATAATAGGTAGTCTTTGCGCGCAAATATACCTACCTAATACATTAGCGCAATCAATTTCGTGTCACAATGATTTAAAAAGCGCGTAATCAATATCTTAATCTATAAAATGAACAATGATTCTTTGTGATGAAACATGAACTCGTATAACAAGCCATTATTTCCCAGAATTGTCCACTTATTTATTAGTTAATTAGCCGTATAAATACGCAGTGGTAGCGCAGGCTATGTTAAAATAAAATTATGGCAGTGTAGATCTGGAGATGTAATTAAATTGGTCGCTCGTTCGCTTTTCTGGCTTCCCCTGTCTTCCTGCCTGCCTGCCTGCCTGCCTGCCTTTGATAATGGACATACGCGCTATGTGTACGTACGTACGTACGTACGTACCAAATCGATTTTCTTTTGGCCCGCAAAAGAACTGCGGCCATGCCACCCTAACGGACACTCCAAGCTTTACTAAACTTTTCTTTTACGATATTATTTCGTGACACGTCATATACCTATACTTAGCCGTAATCGAAAGATGATTACAAAAACAAATAATAAAGTTTCAATCAATATTATAGCATCGCAAATTCAAATAACCATTCGCTTTGAGACAGACGGTATCAATGACGTCACTAGAGTACCTACGCTAGATCCGATGTTATTTTTATCCATTTTCATTTGCTCCATATACGTACGTACTTCCGCAAAGCAAGTCTCTCTCTCTCTAGTACTACCTACCTGTTTGTGACCTGATTAAAATTTAATTTATTAATGCAAGCTGTTTTAATATGATATACTCATTTTTAAATTATTCTAACTCTGATAAATGTTCTCGCACATATTTCCTTTATCTTCTATCTCACCTTGATACACTACAAATTCTTCTCCTTCTTTGTTGTACATACGTGCAAATGTGATCGTTTTCCTCCTTATTCTATATCTCCTAGATATACCATGAAAACCTTTCAAAAATCTCACAGTAGTCACTCAAAAATACTAACTGAGCTTTAATTTATATAAATATTCATATATTTAACAATAGAGAGCTTGTTTTCTCTCTCTAATAAGCACCACTTCCAAACTTTATAGTAACTAATCTAATTTATTAATATTTATTAGTAAATATAAGTTTTATTATCTTAAATTTGTTTATTGTTTACAAATCCCCACATACGATTACAAATTGTAATGCACAGCGAATATTACTTAATAACTAGGTCGTGGTTTGTATAGAAAATCAAGCCTCTTTCTTGGTGGACTCCCCTTTCCCCGCATAGCATTTCTACCCACCCACCAATCCCCCAGTGGGTACCCTTGTTATTTAAATGCGATCTTAATTTGTAATACAGCAAGATTGTATACCGAGCCAAGCTGCCTTTGATATTGTAAACGTGAAAGCGCGACATTTCTTTTTTACTAAGAATATCATTAAAATTCTAAAATACTTTCCACTCTTTCAAAGTAATTTAAATCTGACAATTTAAACGAATTGTTCACCAGGTGAACGTTTTAATTAAGTGTTCAAGAAATTCATTTATTTATAATTAGATTCGATTGTTTATAACAATAGTTTTAGTAGATAGGTAGTAAATAATAATTGGCAACACATTTAAACTTATTTAAGAATATATGTAAATACGGTTTATCTTTTGAACGAGACAAAGTATAAAACATCTTGTAAGATGTACTAGAACATCTAGATTTATATACGTAAATCAAACGGGAGAACTATAGATGAAATCCTAGAAGGCAGTAAAGCGGGTGCGCGATACAGTGAAATGATAAAACAAGGAAGATGACATGCCGAATGTTATCTATCACAGAGAAAACAATGCCGGAAGGAAGGAATGTCACAGCGCTACAACAATAGACAATACGTCGTTACGTGTTCCAGTGCCGCCGCGTTTTGTTGCCGAGTCAGTCTTTGATTTGCGATCAAACCGATCGTAAAAATTGCCGGTCAGCACCACTAGCGATTTAATACTTATCATTTTAGTGGTTCGAAAACGAATAACGGTCAAATAATGGTCTTTTGAAATTCAATTTAATTGTTTTCGTAATTCATTTCATTGTATATACCTACATAGTATATAAATGTACTTTTCTGGTATATGTGACACATTTTAGACACCCCTCCACCCTCCTACCCCCTTCAACACATAGCCACACACATATAAATATAAATCTTCCCTGGTGACAGATAGCTTCCTAATCGTTTAACCCTAGGATGGAAAAAGGTCCTCTTTGCCGCATGCGACCCAAGCGTAAATTTGCGCGCTGCGCTGATGGGAACGACCTTGAAGCTTTGTGTGTAAAAATTGTAAAGTAGGCATATTGAAGAATTGGAAAACGATTACTGCAAAATGAACATTTCGGCCCATCACATTATCGTCTTTTCCATCGATCTAATTCAAGCAATTATACGAGAACACCACTATTATACGAACGCTATCTATCTATCTATATATTTATCTATCTATCTATCTAGTTATCTATAAGTAAATTCGCTAGTGAAATGATATATGTTGCGTAATATAATATGGGTATTACCAGATGAGTTATTCTGAATCATTTTTCTATAACGCAGCTTCCGTATGACGATGGCCATTTCACATACATGTGTATATTTAAATTCGTTTATTCCAATTTTTACTTTCTTATACGAAGTAATAAATAAGTATTGATATAGATATATATAGATATATATATAGATATATATATATATATATATATATATATATATATATATATATATATATATATATATATATATATATATATATATATATATATATATATATATATATATATATATATATATATATATATATATATATATATATATATATATATATATATATATATATATATATATAGATATATATATATATATATATATATATATATATATATATATATATATATATATATATATATATATATATATGTATATATATATAGAAATATATATATATATATATATATATATATATATATATATATATATATATATATATATATATATATATATATATATATATATATATATATATATATATATATATATATATATATATATATATATATATATATATAGATATATATATATATATATATATATATATATATATATATATATATATATATATATATATATATCCCTACATACATATATTAACAACAAGAAGAGTGGTAACTTTGGAATACTGACAGTATAACACATAGTAATTTGCATACGTTAGCAGTGGAAGGCTTTGAGTGAGCTGGTGAAAAGGTACTAGGTAAAATATAACAAATTGCAACCGTGATGGTAGCGACGCATAAACGAATGTTTTACGCTGTTTTGGTGTTGGCACACCGGTCCATAATGTTTATTTATGGTTGGCAATAGCATCAACACGCTATACCACATGTATGTATGTATGTAGTAGGTATAAAGAAAAAAAAAACTTTTTCTATGCCGGGCAACAGATGGAACAAAATATTGTATTCATTAAAAATTACTAATCAAATCTTATTGTGTCATATATAGTATTTTGCGCCGAAATATTTTGGTATTATTTCATAGTAACCTTGAAACTAGAAAATAAAAAAAATCTCTTCCGTAATTGAGTATAGTAGTATCATCTATCATATTCGCGAGTTAGCGACAAGTGACGGCATTTTCTAGAAAAATAAAACTTCGATGCTTCAAGCGTTGACGCGAACAAAACACGTTCATAGGATCATATCGGGTGTAAAATAAAAAGGCTACATTCTAAAGTCTTTCACACCATTTATTTGTACATACACTTGTAATCGTATATCTGGCCAGGTGAAACTGGTGCTATTTAAAACTATTTCAGGATCACTTGAAAATCACCACTATGGAACAAACAATCAGAACTATACGCGAGTGTTTTCTGCATAACTAATTCACTGGATTTTTATCTGCATAACGCAGGAACGCATTAAAAATGATTTATTGAACTACTACTTTATATAGAAACTATTCATTCGTTTTTTTTTTCTTCTATTTTATATTCACGTAACTATTATATATATATATATATATATATATATATATATATATATATATATATATATATATATATATATATACATATATGTATATATATATATATATATATACATATATATATATATATATATATATATATATATATATATATATATATATATATATATTTCCTATACGATTTTTTCATATAAAATAAAATAAAAGCGTGTTAGGATTATATTTCTGTAATCCGAATTTCGTCTAAAATCCGCGATATTTTTTTGTAAAAGATACGAAAAGTCGTGTTTATAGCCTGGGTTTAGAATTTCGTTTCTATGCGTTCCCAGAAGACAAATAGAGTAAAGGGTAGATAATATCGGTAGGATCAAGTGTGCTACCGGCACACGTTCAGGGAACAGCTGAAGGCAATACTATTACGTCACAGGCCGCCATTGCTGAAATACGTGTCGAAGCCAAGTTAAATATACGAAGCTTTGCATACCTACTTAAAATTCATTCGTTTATTTTTTTATCAAGATCGTTATCTTACTTTTAGCCCCTTATAAGACTGAAATGGCACAGAAAAAATATGCATCTAACATTGTCGCATATTTTCCTTTAAAAACAGGATTCTTAAATAATTAATAATTAGACCAATCTCTTTGGTGTTTTTCTGTGGCATAATTAAAACATTACTTCTTTTTTTAAATATTCCAATTGAATTTCGTACGTTTATAAATGTATTATCATTTTAAAAAGTTACTTCTGGAATTCTACGTCTTCAACAACAACTTGTTTACTTATAATTAATTATTATTTATAAATTCTAAGCTGTACATTTCAGTTCATCTTGCATAAATGATCCATTGCGTGTTGTTTGTAACATACACGTATGTAGTATAAGATATGGTACCTTAAAAGCTATACCGCTAGAGTACAATAAATTTTGATATACCTACTTAAATTATTTTCCGAAAAACTCAGCGCTAAAACAAACTTTATGATATGTGGTTTTGAAAAATGGCTTCCACTAGTATATTAAAGCAAAGAAACGAAATACGTAAATATGTTTGTTTGAATGAAATATTAACGTATGTATGTAGTACATAACTTTTCATATAAGTATCAATAAAGTGTAATCAATGATTAAAATAGTAATAAATTCGATGCCATATAATTTATATCTGATAAAAATCGATCACTCGACAATAGTATAATAAAAATTCCGTCATATAAATTTCAATTCGTCGCAGAAATATCATGTTATAAAAGTTTCGGTGAAGCACACGTCACATATCGTCGCCATCGCTATAAAATACTTAAGAGCACAACTTTTGATTAGTTTACTTCCATGGATGCAGGTAATTCTACAAGTTTTTATTACAATCATAGAACTCCGGTAACAACAAAACCAGCATCCGCATTTCCTTTCCGTATACAAAACTACCGGAACGAAAACAACTACGAATCAAAAATTAATTCTTTCCAAAACATTCTGTTCCAAATTGTATAGAAACACAATTTTAAAAATGTTTTCATAAACAAGCATTGCAACTGTTTTAGTTTTGCGTCTTTAATACAGAGATAATATCAGGAAATTGTGATTTTTTGTATGTGTTACATCTTTTACCAAACTGGGTTCGTCATTTTAATAGTTCCAAATTTAAAAAAAAAGCAATTTGAATAATTATTTTTCCGATTATTCACCATCTATGTATGTACATATGTATATGTGACGGGCCTCGCCCTAATCCAGCAAATTAATTAGGTGATTTATAATAGCATTCGTATGAAACGATGGTGGGGGGGGGGGGGGTGTAAGGTAACATATTAAGCTCAAGGTTGAATTTCGTATAGGGTAGATAACCTCAGGGTTAGTTACATCATATATAGCACACTGACACTAAATGGGGATAATGATTGCTGCGTATAGTCGCTTTTAATATTTATTTTACCAACTTAAGACTGCTTTGAAGATAATAAACTAAACGCGCTTTGTAAACATGACTATGGCATTATAAACAGTATACTAAAATGTATAAACTATTTCCATAATTCATTCTTAGTTTCAAGTTTTGTGTATGTATGTGTGTGTGCGGTCGAAAGAAAAACAAAAAAAAAATTGAAGAAAGTGTATACGATTTCGCATTTGATTGTGTGTTACTATGTATGTACGATGCAAACCTCACAACTATTTGGTCAGTGAACTTTGCACTAGCGATAAATCCAGCGTTACAAGCCGCACGTATTACACCACATGCTTGTACTCCCTAGTGCATTGTTACCAACCCTCTCTGATTAAACACTTGAACTTATCTGTTCAACACACAAATGGCTCTATATTTAACAAATTACCGGTTGCTTTATTACTTCTACACTCTTATATACATACGTTTTATTCCAATTATTATTTCAATAAAAACATTTTATAACAATAACATTTACCATTATTATAATACCTAGAGGTAAATTTGATTTACATTTTTTTTAACAACGATACATGTTTTTGATCTTAAACCATTAAAAATAAAAATGAGATAATAAAAAACGTCTTTTTTCCACAATGTTGAATTTATTTCAGATTTGAAATCATTTTCCTTTCAAATCTGAGATAAATTGAACATTTTTTTTATCTCAATTTTCCTTTTACTGTTTAAGATCAAAAATATTTTTAGTTTTTTATCCAAATATTATTCAAAGACGTTTTGATTCTATTATAATAATAATAATAATAAATGTTAATTTTGTTAAATGTTTATAATCTTTCAATTTTAAAACCGTACGAATTTGACAATAATGTTGGTTGATTTGTTTGAATATTTGCAAGTTTCGTAGTGTTAGTATCTAACATCAAAGTAAAGTTTGCTAGCGCAATGGGGGGAGCCATATAGAAACTTCCACGCACCACGCACATGAATGAAAATGTCGGATTACAAGTTACGATCGACCGGTGCGTTAACGGTTGATAGATTTTGTTGCCGGATTTCACCAATAAATTTATCCCAAAGTATCGCTTCAGAATAAATTAGCTCGATGATAGTTATTTATTTAACTCAAACACTTCAACGTCAAATGATAAAAAATCGAAATGATTTACTAAAGTTATTCAACATTTCAACAATCTTCTGAGGTAAAAAATGTGCTTTACATCGTTACGCATCTTATTTCGAAAAGCACCTACGGCTATATTCTATATAGGGTTTCGATTGGTTTAAATAAATATCTCCTCCGTGAAAATATGTGGTGGTTTTGTTGTGTAATATTCACCAATTTGCTAAGTGATTTACAACAACTAATATTTGAGATGTTCGTATTTGTGGTGTGTTTCGATTTGAATAGAAACTGATAACATGCACATCGCGATGTCTGGTGGCAACGGATCCTTTAGAGCAGACTTGCTCCCATTTCCGGTGCCAATGCCGATACGAAACCGCCATCATAGCCTAGTCTAGGCGAACGAAAATACTGTTTACCCGTTGAGTGCTATGCGGTCGACGAAAATTGGTATATCGACACCTTCAACAATCTCCCATCTCTGTATGATGTTGTTCAACAGAGGATATCCGCGACTACTCTAATATACAAATATCGCCTTCTCTATATTTAATGTTTACACACTATTTTTGAGAGTTTTTCTTTAACACCAATAGATAATAAGAGATAACAAATGGGAGGAAAACGTTTTCTAAACGTTAAAAATCATTTTACGCGATCTCTAAGGATTTGCTTCAAGATTTCTTCTAAATTCATTAGTCTAAGTTTCCTTTTAATCTTTTATCTTGTAATTCATTCAATTCTCCTTTGTAACTACTGTCTAACCGAGTGGCTAGTTGAGAATTCATTGAAGAACCATTTTGAGATGTGCCTTTCGGCACTGGATTCATTGGCGTCAATGTTCTCTTTCGAATGTGCATTATTCATAAGAAGGATGATATCGAGACGCGCGTTTCGTCGGCACGAAATGCAAACGTATCCGTTGCTCAAGCACACACAGTGTATTATGCGAATTTGTGTTTTAAATGAAACATAGTAAACAAATGGCGAGTCTCGGATAAACGGCTCTATAGTCCGTTGTATGTGTTTCGGAATGCACAGATGCGCGCTAGACAACGATGCATTTCACGGATTATTTGCTGTTGTTACATAAACGTTATAATCAAATCGGTGAAATTCCTAAATGCAATTTTAGCACCAGAACATTTTCGTTTCTTTGCTAGTTGCAATTTTACTGATTTTAAATATATAATTATTCATTGATTCTTTGAAAGACTTTAATAAAAATAAATAATAGGTGTGTATTAAAGCTGCTTTATTCAGAATGGCGAATTTAAAATAAAATAAAGATACTTACTCTTCGGTTAGTTGGGTGCAGTCAATTTTGGCTGTCGAAAAAAATTACGTAACTTGTGATGCGTGAGGGCTTATATACGTTATCTAAACAAACAAGGAAAAAATCCCACTCGCTTTCAAAGATCAGATCATCCATGATTGATTAGGCCAGTGTAACCACTTCCGGTATCGATATAACCTTAACGACTTTCGCCAACATTTTCGGTAATCAAGTTTACAGCGGATAAAAAAGTTTCGACAGGTAAATTATTTAACGATCTACGTCGTTTTTCAACCGAACCAATCTTCATATTACATTTTTTTGTATTAACCAACACACAAAAAGTAAATATTACAAAACAAAAATAAAATGCTTTATAGTCACTTTAGCTAATGTAAATACATATAATTTAAAATTTTAACAAAACGTAATATAGTATATGTATTGAGAGTTTGAAAGTGCTTTCAACCAAAGCACAATCGTTTATTTGTCTGGGCTTAGTAGTAACGATTTAACTTCCAGTACGTTGGTAATCCTACAAATCCAACATGTTACTTTCGCAAGGTTTATCTTTATATACTTTACTAATTAAAGTATTTAGTAGCCTTGTGTCACATACATATATATATTTACACATATTTTATTAAAATATTTACTAGTGAAATCTCGTTTTAAATTGAAACTGGTTCGATTTTATATATGATCTAGAATAAAAGATGAAATTTGGTTCGCTTCTAAAATAATCCATCATTTTATGAGACAAAATGACATCGTTCAGCAGGTTTCATTTTAAAATTGATATAGTAAAGTTTTATTTATAAATTTCGGAAATGTGGTGCTTATATGAAGAAAGTACAAACGTCGAGTGCAACGTTATCAGAAAAAGAATACCCGCGCGTCACATTGTGTGTCTGATGCATTGTCGTCAAAAAGCTCGAGACTCGGACAAGAATTTCCAATCTGTACCAACGCGTGGCAGCGGTAACAGCAGTCGACGAAGGTACATACATACATACATACAACAGGATGGCTAACATCAATCACAGTAGAAAATAAAAAACATCATTCACACACACACACACACATATATATGCGTACAAAGAACGAAGGTTATTTCCGACCGGAAGTCGGCCTAGCAAAACAGAGTGATTTTATGCTTGTGGAACATAACACAATTACAACAGAAAGGCTTTCCTCTATCAACAAGAAAAGGTAACATGTTAACCAAATCTCGAAATCTATTCAACAACACAACCGAAATGCGTCATCGAGTTACTAACCGAATTGGTTGACATTGTTATGTTTGGTAGCTAACTAACTCTATATATATATATATATATCGCATTGACACAATCAATAGCTTATTTAACACCTCTTCGTTATTGTTAAGTTTATGATTTTCAAATGATTAGCTTTAGTAACGTATATGGAATATAAATGAGTCCTGATTACAGACACGGTATCTGTTTATGCAGGAGGAATGAGGGGGTTAATCTGAGTTGAAATTAATTGGATGCAGACTGTTGTGACCTCATCTACTCGAGGTGTACCTATCTTCTCTGAAGCACCTGATATCATGACGTGAATTATAAATGAACCTGACTAATATTACAATTATTTTCAATGGAACCAAGTGTTTTATTTATTATTCCACGAGTGTCTTAGTCCTATTATTCTTCATGTAGAAAAAAATGTTGCGAATCTTAGTCCTAAATGACGTTGAAATGCTGCAGTACGTTATGCACCTGTAGAATAGACCACAAGCACATTTCAGTGTGGAGTCGTTCGAGACTAATTTATCGCCGGCTCGTTCGGTGCAAAGGGCCTAACTGTCAACAACGTCGCTTCGCGTGATTGAAACCGGGTGGCTGGACCACACGACCTTACCATCTCACCTTTCATTTCAGATTGATTATTGAGTTAGCTAACTAACAATACAGGTAACACGAGCATTACATCGACATTCGATCATTGTTAATTACTACGAGATTGCTTCGCCTCAAACAAAATCAATCGAAAACATTACACATTGTATGTAGTGCTTAAAAATTCGAAAATAAATCATTTATCTTACTAATATACAAAGTAGTAGACATTCGTAAGAAGAAAAATGCGAAAGATATTTTTTTGACATAAAGTGATTTATACAAGCTACCAAGGGCGCTTCCGTATAGTATTAAGATCCAAAAAAAAAAAATTGAAACTGTTATGAGCCAGATTTATTCAGCTAAACTAGATTACTGAAGCAGTGTTCGGTAAATCCTGCGTTGTCAACCATACCAAACTGTATATGGTTAAGAGAACGAAAGAATACGGAAAATACCCCCCCCCCCTCTACCCCCCTACCAAGCCAACTCACAGGGAACATATTTAGGATAGGTCGGTGTGTACGAACAATTCTGCTTCCCTTCCACAAAACGTATTAACCTTCTTCCGGTCCAAAATAAATGCAATCAACATATTTGACAGTTACATTTTGGGCAATATGTTGAATTTAATACCAAGCACGAAACTGTTGCTTTAATTATTCGGTTTTGTTTGATTTGAATTCGGTGTAAAAGTGTATTGATTTTATATGCTAGAAAGTCAGCGTTGATATTGACGAAGTCTTATTGGGATTAATTATTAATTATTATGATTTAATGTGGTTTTTGTTTGCGTGTAGAAATTTCGTGATGTGTAGTTGGTAACATGGGATTTGTGGTATTTATCAATAACACCCTAATTCTGAATTTAATTAAAATGTTTGGTGCGGTTTGATAAAAATTGATAAAGCATCCACTGGTTTGTGTAATTTGATATTCGTAAATTCATTTGGAAATTTCTAGAATGTTGTCTCTATTTATATTTATTTATTTCTAACGCAGAGTAATATTTAAATGTATCAACAATAGCAGTTATAATATTTAACGGTTTCTTACGGTATGGCGATGTAGAACTACAAGATATGTTGTTACAATGATATACATTTGTTTTTATTATATTTCCTTTGAAAATATAACATGTTTTGAATTTCGCTTGAGCTTATATATTTTTGGTAAAACAAGTGTCGAATTCCCACGACGCATTCTGATTAATTACATCTCTCCCCCAGTTTGGTACATACATACATTCCCATTTATCTTGGTAGATCAAAACTATGTCTGTTGTTTTGAGAGTGAATGGAAATATACTACATAGTAAACAATTGGCGCTGAACATTTTTTTTCGTCTCTCTGACAACAATATGCCATCATTCACTGTTTTTCAAGTGTTGATGGAAATGTAGACATACTTTATAGATTTTCTGTCATCATCAAAAATATTTGTACAATGATAAATTTAAGTGTACCTACTAAATTTTCTTTTCATACATTTATTAGTGGTTTTCACTTAATTTTAATATACCTACATTTAATGTTAGAGAATATCATATATGGTTGGTCAGTTCACAGTTGAATTTTGGAGATAAAACGAACGGTGTTTAGTCTGCAAATGTTAATCAGACCAACATTGTTTACACCAGACCCTCTCAAACTAAATAATCACTATATTTGTCTTCCATTTGAAAATTATGTATTTATTTTAAAAATTAAATACATTTTCGTGTTAGATACATGTTCAAATTGATTCAACTACCATTTTTACTTTCTTGTACGAAGTAATAAATAAGTATTGTAATCACGAAAAAAAAAAAAATTCGATAGAATAAAATTGAAAGATATTAATGATTTGAACAACTTTTGTTTGAAGCATTTCTTCAAAAAGTGTACCAGTTACGAGAAAATTGCTATTATCCTATTTATATTACCATAGTTACATAGGTATGAGAAATTATATATAATAAATCGCATCTACTATGCATGTCAATTGTTTTAAATATTCAAATATTTTAACATTTATTGTCAGTGTCACAAATAAGTTTAGTGAAAAAATGTTTCTCTGGTTTAAAGCTAATTTGAAAATTAAAAAATGTCCGGCCATAATAATTTTTAATAATATGTAATGAATAATGATATTTTCTTTATACTATTATAGAATCGAACATTTTAAATCTATAATACATATGTTTTTTTAGAAATCTGACAATAATCTAACTTTACCACAATTTTACTGGACATAATGAATGAAAATATTTTCTTTCAAATTTAAACATTTTATATTTTAATTTATATACTATCAAATTAAAATATACTGACTACGTAAAAGAAAGTTTAGGGCCAACACATGGCCGATGTTTTTTTATAAAAATTCGGGTATACCAAATTTAATATTTTGGATAAAAAATATTGTGGACCACTGGTTTGTAAGCCTGTACTCTAGTCAAGACAAAATGACATTTGTGAAATTCTGTCTGGTCCATAATAGTCACACTGACCCCAGTATTAAAATGATAACAGGACACTGTTAAAATGTCTGTAACATTTTAATAAAGTATACCTACATTGTTTTTATAAATTTTAAGACTATGCGTTAAAAGTTCAGAAATAAAATGAAAGCCATGACCAAAAATAGCTATTAGCTTGTTGATGATTTGAATATTGATAATTTTGTGTAGAAATAACAAATTGATTCGATATAGCATATATGTATGTATGTATGTATGTATGTACGTATGTATGTATATAGTAATAATTGAAATGGTGGAGCAACGAAATTCATTCATAGTCATTTAGGGTCACCAACACGAGTGTTTGTTGACATTGTGCCAAAGCTAGTTCCTTTTCGTTTTTCTTCGCTCTAGTTCTCATTCAAACGATAAAAAACGAAAAAGTTTGGTCGAAGAAACGGGTTGAAGGGTTGGGAGGGAGGGCGTTGTTATGTTAACAAAGCACTGTGTAGAATTCACCTTATTTTTCGTTCGATGTCGAAAACTTCACTTCAACTATCACGCCACTTGTGCATCCTTAACTTTTACTTGGTTCCATTTTTAAAAAGTGTGTGTGTGTGACAACAAGCAAAACTGCGAATATTGCCGTGCAAACTCTCGAGTTCTATTTTATTGAATAGTCCATGCTTTGTTTCCCACTCCAGCCCGGTTACAAGAACTTCGTTTGACAAACTTTCAAAGCTGCTTACGAAGCTTTTTACATCATTTCAGACGCCATCATATATTTGATCATTAGCTGCTATTAAATCCCCAAATAATATATATATATATATATATATACTTCTTAGATATCTTTAATTACCTACATCAAAACAATAATTCAATAACTTTTTCATTATAATTTACGAATTCAAGCTAAGGATACATTGCTTTTCAATTGAATCCGTAAATTATTAAAATACATACTTAGGTATAGGAACAAAATTGAGTACATATATAATGCGGGTTGCATATGCTTAGGCGTTATATGTGGAGTAAATATATATATATATATATATATATATATATATATATATATATATATATATATATATATATATATATATATATTCGATGTTGTTTTAATTTTTGAGAAAATGTAATAAATATGTTTTTGTAAATGCACAGGACCATCTAGAAATAAATTAGACGCTGTACTTTAGTGTACAAAACTAAGGTTAAAAATGTATTTCGTCTGGATTTGTATGTGTGATTTGTGATTGTTTAACATGTTCTCAGTGTTAAATGGCCCGTATTCGTCGTCAGATTGATGCCGCTGCTGTTATAGAAGCAAGCAATCTGTTATCGTATCTGCTTTATTGCATCCAGCCCCCCTCGTCCTCTTATGTTGAAACTTTTTCTTCTAATAATAACAGTGGCAATACGTTCAACACAAATGAATCGCTTCATTTTGTCTATGTAACAAATAAAATGAAAACTATAGGATTTGAGTTGTATGTATGTATGTAATTTCGTTTGATCTCTTTTATTTCTAAACGAAATTGAGGCCCGGCTAAAATTCTTATTACAGAACGTATTATCTTGTTCTGGTATTGTCGTCATAAGTTTTTTGTTCATCCATTGGTTTTGAGAAGGAAGAAGCAACGATTGCAATAATGTTTGATGTATTCAAAATGTGTGTTCACAGTGCGTTTAGTAATAAAATATCAATTCTGTTTTATGCTTATTTGCCTGTAACATTTGTGATACTTTGTTGTTAGCCGTTTCGATTCTTTATGAGTGACCAGTTTTTCGCTTCGAATACGTAAACACTTTTTCACTAAAACAAGCGTATACGATTTTATTTGTGTCTTACTAAGATATGCTAATACATTCATGTATAGTATATTTAGTACCTATCTATCATCAGGAAATGTATATCATAAAATACATTACATAAATAAATAACGAATACATTTATGTGCTATGTAGTACATACATGCATACATACATACATACATACATGCATACCTACATACATACATACATGCATACATACATACATACATACATACATACATACATACATACATACATACATACATACATACATACATACATACATACATACATACATACATACATGCATACATACATACATACATACATACATACATACATACATACATACATACATACATACATACATACATACATGCATACATACATACATACATACATACATACATACATACATACATACATACATACATACATATATACATACATACATACATATATACATACATACTTATGTATGCTGAAATGAATTATAACTTGCCATGCAATAGCGCGTATAAATGACTTTTAATTTTTAATACGATTACAAAATGGATGAATTAATTGGATTAAAATAGCAAATGATTTAGAATTAAGATAAGAGATTCTAATACGACCTGATTCGCTATCCCAGCAATTGTAAACGACAAAATCAACAGTGTTGCAGCAATTGTTTATTTTTGTGCGACAATGATGGAGTTAGTGTAAGAAGGACCAGCAACAGTAGTGTAAGTGAGAGAAGAAGAAGAAGAAGAAAGACGAACGAGACAATGAGCGAATGTTGAGATCACGCAACGCGCTAAATCAACAGTTAGTTGATGTTGGGGAAGCGCCTCTGGTGGCAGCAGCACGAAGCAGCTGCCGGTGTGTGGAATACCGGAGCGACGACGACGGTTGGCCTACATACATACATAGTCAGTTTCCGGTGCATCGAGGCGCCACACACACACACACACACACACTGCAATTTTACACGCAGCAGACAACCTATTCTTTCGTTTGTAGTTTCCGGTTTTCACGTTTCAATTTTTTCTAAATTTTATTTACTATCCTGCATTTTTATTCTTTGGCACTTCGAAACAAAACATTATAAATCTCTCTATAACATTGTACACTGTGTCTTTTTTTACAGTTACTATATTATTTCATTAGATTTTAAAAATCAAAATTCAAATTATGATGATATTGAAAAAGAATACTACAAAATGTAGACCTATTTTTTTTATAAAAGAACTTTTATAACTTATATTGATTAACAGATGTTTGATGTTTTTTTTTTTTTGGTTTGATTTGAAATGAATTGTTAATAGTATTAGTTGAAATCTAGCGCGTGTACACCATTTTGGCCTGGCGCGGCGCCATCCATTGGTTATTTCACAGTCCGAAACATAAATTATTATTCGGTTCCATAAACACAGAACTAGACGTGGAAAGAGATAGAAAATGGCACAAAACAATAGAACAAGTGACTATATGTATGTATGTGCGTGCATTTGTATGAGTTTGAATCGGTAATTCCATTTGTTTCTTGTTGTTTGGCGATTTATTAAAATGAATGTTCGTCTGTCAGCGCGCATATGTGAACTATGATTTAAGGTGGGGAATTCTGGTCTCGCACTAATAAAAGAAAAACGCTACAACCGCTCTGACGTCATTTTATTGGCTATCTATGCCATTATTGTGTGTATGTATTTCAGTTAGGTATAGTTTGGGAATTCTCTGCACACTTTTATAGTGATTTACTATCTGTAGTTTAGTCTAGTTACAAAGTAACAACAGTTGATACTTTCGAGACCAAGCCACCATGATACCTATTATACCTAGATAAATTGATATATAACACCGGAAAATCTTCTATTGCTGTTACGGGTCGCCTTTCTTCTCGCAAACTTGTTTTTTTGTTCTAATTCATCTGATTGTGTATCAATATTGATGTGATTGTCACTTATAGTAATAATTAAAAACAAAAGTTTAATTATAATTTAAGATATTTGAGATTAGAAAGATGAAAAAGATACGCATTATAACTTATGGTATTCGGTAATTATTTATCATAAGATATCATCTAGAGTGGTGTTTCTATGTTTGATTAGTTATTAAAATTTAGGATATTTAGTAACCAGTGTTGTCACCATTTGACGCATTGACATGGTTGAATATCAGGCGGAACCGGATATGATTACAAGCGTGAATAATTCATAGGTGTCTGTCTAAACCCCACATGTCTATCTGTTGACATTTTGACACGTCACAGCTATATAGCACACATAGTGTGCCATTGCACATCAGAACTGTCTGCAGATGCACCTGACATACACCACTTTGAATTAATTTATTATACCTGTATTATTTTAGGAAATTGTAACTACAGCATGAAAGTAATGATTTTTGAAAATCTTTCATATTAAAATTAATAGCAATGAAAATGAAATAAACTTCTTTGTTTCGTTTTATCCTTGTTTTTTTTTTAAAAATAACAGCAACAGGTTGTTAGCGCAGATATTCCGCTTATTGTAGAAACACCATTGGCTGGTGCACCAATCCTGTTTGGAATAGTTCAAGTTTCCTCACAGAGATAGCGCAGCGAACGTTGTCCTGCATGAAGCGCTGTAACGGTGTTCTTCTGAACTTTATTGATTTCGCAGGATTCTGCAAAATGTACAGAGAACTACCATTTTAAATGCGAACCTCAGCTTCTTTGAAAATCTATAACAACCTATGATTGATTTTTATTTAATTTCCTAAGCCATATTTCGATTACGATTAGAATTATAGAGTACATAACGTCACGTTATAACCTTATTGTGACCAATGGCATCACAATAATTTTATACAAAATTTAGTTCCATTTGGAATAAGATATTTTATATCGCTTTTCGCTTTATGTATAAAAAGGCTATTTCGCATGCAATTTGGTTGGATATGATTTTTTCTTTTGCATTTTTTACGCTGGTCGTCGTATTTTGTATTATAACAGCCTCCTCCTCTACTGTTGGTGCAGGCAGGGACCACATTAACAAGCGTGTAATTGTGGGCCTTACCGAGAGGTTTTTATCGCTCGTAAAAACGTACTTTTAGATATGTCA
>JADQWA010000747.1:112500-138096 GCA_018344505.1 Nebria ingens riversi
ACGTATCACATACGTAAATCTATTTTTGAGTTTAAATTGGTTTTGGTTAAGATCTTTCTGCTTTTAAAACTTAATGGAGGATGTATGTACTATATAGATAACGTCGTAAAGTATGTTTTGTGTGTGTGTGTGTGTGTGTGTGTGATAACATTGAATGTTTAAGAAGTAAAGGTTGTGAATCACTGGTATATCACTACCGTAAGAAGCTCGTCTTTTATGAAATAAAAATCTGTCCGATATGTGTAAATGTTTCCGGCATTTTGGACGTCCATTTATCATAATTCCGGTTCAAGCAGAAAAAAAAAACTGGGGTTTATCGACGAGAAACGAATATGAAAAAAAAGTTAAACCTCGTGTGCAGAACTTTTCTATATTTGTATTCTATATTTGAAAATTACATATATACATATATACATACATACATACATACATGGAGATATGATTAAAGACACTAAATCTATGAAAGCATTAATTATACCAGTAGTTCGAATAATATTCACACTTGACCATTGACGTCATCAATCATCGTTGCGTTGACATGAAAATGTGATGCCAAATAACATATGACTAATCAAGTGTAAGAGACGACGATAACGAATAAAGTTGTAGCAGTCGAGTTGACGACAGCAAAAGGAAGTGTCTTCATTGATCAAAAATAATAATTAATCAATTTTTTTTAACTATTATACTCAACTGCAAAATGTAGTTGTTTATAGAATAGCGTCGCATTTTATGGGAAACAGCATGATGCTCCAAAACAAACAAACATCATCATAAACCATTGATCTTAATCTGGTCCCTTTCCTAATCTAAATCCCTTTTATAGCGTCTTCTTTCGCTTGGATTACATGACAGATCGTTCAAATAGCCACTTCCGACCTAGTGTGCGAAATGCGTGAACTACTCGTACATACATACATACATACATACATATATGATAAAAATGTTTGCTTTAATCATTCCAACATTTCTTGTTCCGTTATAAACGGTAACAAGAAAGTGTTTGTCGTAAAACATGGTGTGAACTTGACCAAAATTAAATGTAAATGTAGCAATACTGTGTGTGTGCAAAGAATATATCGTTACATTTCATACTTATATAGTATTGTAGTGGTTTTAGAAACTTTATTATTATTAATATTTGCAAATGCAGTATTAGTAGGTATACATTTTGAGAGACATGCGTTATTACGAATGACCAGTTTGTATAGGACAAAGAAAATCCGACTCGGGCTTTAGGAGTAGTAATTTCTTTAATGATGCTGCAATATCTGTCGTCACAATAAAAATTAATGTCGATAATATCAACGGATGAATACTGTAAAAAGTGTTTCGCAGAGAGCTAACAATATGGTGATAGGTGTCATGGAGGATGAAATGAAATAAAATGATATTTATTGTCTTTCTATAAGGAATATGAAGCCCCGTGTCGTGAGTGCTTCACAGAAATAATAATAGACTTGTTCATCGACTGTTCCAGTGGAAAAAGTCGCCTATAACAACATTCTTCTTCTTAGAAAAGGTTTACAATCACATTTCTGTACATTGCAATGGAAGAGACTTTCTCTAACTGGCTGACGAATTCTTGGTCTTGGATTTATAGAACAGACCATTCTGTAGTTTCCGCTGTCCTGATTGGGTCCTCTGATAGAGTGTGTGTGGTTTAGGAGTTACTCTAAACGGTAAATCAACGCCGTTGCCTTCCACAAACAATGTCGCTAATCTCCATTACATGGTCGATTTAATCAAATGAAATGAAAATCATCATTGATTGTATGTACATATATACAATGCATCACAAGTCATTGGAACACATGCACTTATAGATTGAATGACGTCCACAATGGATATATTGTTTCGTACAGACACTCTTACCTTTTATTTTGTTGCTAATAAAGAATGGTTTCTTAAGATTATCTTTTGTAATTTGAAAAGGTTTTCTAAAGATCTCGTTATTTGAAGACAGTTGTGTGAAATTAGGGTAAATTTAATCCATGCTTTGAATATCTAAAGGTTGCGTAGGGTAACGCATCAACTTCCGGGATTAAGTCTGTGGTTCCGGGCTATTAATTACGTTAATTTGTTCATGATCTTGCTAAACTAACATTGGCTGTGGTCATGGTTCTTGGTTAAATTTAATTTAAAGTTATGTATTAAATTTACGGTGATGTAATCTGTGAATTGAATTGTAGAACGCCTTCGGAACTTCGAAAACTAAATAGATCTATGAATTTGCCTATTTTATTTAAAAGAAACTATATATTTTTTTAAACTAGAGTCTCATTAGTTGATAATGTAACTTTAGTAACAGTTATATTAATAGTCTGTAAGTTAATATAGGTACATTTTCTAAAAGACAAGACAAGCATGACCAATAATTTAGATGTTGATGGCGATAAGGCACACAGTTGAACCATTTCATTGGCGGCCATACATGCATATAATAATATGTGTATATGTGATGTGGCATTAGACTTGCGGTTACAGCTATAGATGTAGGAATACACGACATTGACAGCTACCGAGACACGACATCTACGATTAGCATTAATAAATCACTACTATAATATATATACATAGCAAGAACGACATACGACACAGAGGCGATGGTTCTCACGCGGCAGCTGTCTAGTGCATTGCTAAATTACCAGATGGATTTATGATACTCGCGCAAATTACGTTAATTTCATTGCTAGCCATGATTCGCGCGTTCGCCATATGGTTACCATGCATAAATCATCATATACTGACCATCAGTATTGAGTTGTTATACTTGGTAGACATTTAAAAAAAAAACACGCATTATCTGAAATTAGTTTTCATTTTAATAGACATTAACTAGAAATATATAATATTTAATAATACATGTGGAGTGTGATAAGCATATTTGAATTTTTATTATAAATTCGTTTCTAATTAAAACAAATAAATCACAGGGTACTACATTTAATTAATACATTAAATAAATTATAAGATAGTGTGTTGTGACAGTTATGATTGTCGATTGATTTGACATTTTCCACTAATTAGCTTGAATCCACTTCATTATCTATTCTTAACAGATTTTCTGCACGTAAATGACCGGCTTTTAATTTATTATTATTATAAAAAACGCGATTTTTAGTTCTGATTTCGTACTAAGAAATAAAATTGTGCTATTTAAAAAAATTCAATGTTTAATTAATCTGTGATTTATATTTTAATTAAATACCGGGACCTTTCAATTACAACGCTTGATTACAAATAGGGTTTGTTAGCGGCCGGAAATTGAAGTAGCATATATCTATATATCTTTTAGCAATGAACGACGCGGACGAGATTTATCGATATCCCGTTGCGTCAGTGATTTGCCTGGATGCTGCAACTAATACACATCAGATATTTCAAGTTGGATGCTGATGGCTATACACTTTTAGCACGCCTGTCTATTCAACATCTGCTGGACGCCGATCTTAATACTTGCATTACACCTATATTTGTGCAAATGTATGATGAATTGACGCTGTTATGTGTCATTGTGTCACATACATATTTCAAATCAAAATATTTTATTGTAGTATTAGTATTTAATTGATGATCAATTAAAATGATTGAAACGGCGGTTGTAAAAGTGGTTTGATACCTATATAAAATAAACCGTTAGATGGCCACTACTCTTTGGTGGTTGACTTCTGAAGTAGTTGGCGGTGATGGATAAAAAATGGATCGTTGAGCTCCTCGTCATATTAAAGTTAATTTTACGGTGGTGACGCGTTGAAACTTTTTGGTAATTTATGGTTTCGTGTATTTTTGATTCTTTTCTTCATCATATATCATCCATATCTGTCTGCAAGGTGCTTCATTTTCTGCCACATCCTCAGCTTCAAGTAAACTTTCAACAACTTAAGAGGAAATTACGGGAAGGGGAATGAAAATAATTGCTATTTACTTAATGACATAATGAAATCTTTCCGAAACACAAAAAAAATGATACAAATTAAAACTAATTCTAATGTAACTTCTAGTATATAGTTTAGAAGTAAATTAAAAATTCAATTTCCATTTTATTATTATTAAGATAAAACAGCATGAAATGACTTAAAGTTGAGTTATGTCATATGATGTGAGCGCATACATGTACACTTTTATTAGGCGATTTGAATAATATAATAATTCAAAATATAATTCAAGCATAGATGGCGACACTAGTGCATATCAGTATGGTCGCGTTTTTAATTTCAACATACCCTGAACTAAATTAGATCTATGCGCCGCGAAATTTATCTTCTGCATTCATCTTTTGTACCAGTTTTACAACGTTGGACTAGTTTCACTAACTTCAAATATTACAGTAGCACCTTTTACTACAAGTGTATTTCCAAAGTACAATTCAAATATATATATGTGTGTGTGTGTGTTTTAATGAACTGTCCAAATATGGATAAATACAATTTAGATTTTAAACTATTTAGATAAAAAAAAATATTAGAAAATCGCGTACATTTTTAAATAATCATTGAATGAGGATGGTAATTGTTTATATTTTCTATAAATCAAATATGTTTCGTATATGCTGAATTGATTTAAATTGAGAACTAGTTATGGCAATTATCAGTCGACCAATGAACGTAAATGGTATTTTTTTCCTTTCTCCGTGTGCCCCACCATTGACGCACGGCCATGTCCAGCCCCGCCTTTGATTGCAGTTTATTCTATGATTAAATTAAATTTCCATATTTATTTAAAAAAAAAAAATAAAATTGCTATTAACTATGTGGTTAGGGAGATAAAATAGTTTTCTTTCACGTTAAATAATGAATTTGAACTTTAAATAATGAATTAGATTAGCCGTGAAATTGATACTGTGGTGGTGTAAGTTGATGGCTACCTCGAAGCGATTGCAAATAAATTTTAAGTATGTCACGTATGCAACATTCGATGTTTTTTTCGGCATTCCGTTTTTATAACCGCCAGGCAACTGTGCTGTGATGTGGTGTCGCCTTTTTTCACTTCACTTCGTTTTGTTTTATTTCCAAACGCGTTTCACACTGATGCGATGTAATGGTTTTGTGTGACGGCGCTGCGATATTATTCCACATATCGACTTGTAAAATCGCTCAACAGAGTTCGCGTTGCCTAGACGGTGTTGTATGCATTATTTATAATTCCATTCATTCGCAGCCAGTGTCAATCGTCATGTTTCAGCGAAAATATTGGTTTTACGCTCGGTGACGAATACACAGATTTCAGTTCGATAACCTAAACGAAACGGCAATTTTATTAACTAATATTCAATCACATTATTGTTAATTCGTCTTGTAGAAACATTGTGATAACTTATTTGCATGTATGTAAAATTAAATTAGGTATGCGCCTGATAATTTGTGGTTTATAATTGAAAATCACGGCGATGTAAATTTTTAAACGGTACGTTTAGTGATTCTTGCACGCTATACATAATAAACAACAACAAAAAATGTAATTTCACCTAACAGGTATGATAATGACAGCGTATACTGAATTTTGATTGACGGTAGCTACACTTGGGTTCATATTTAATGCTATTATTATAATAATTACGTGCTTATAGCTGTTACGCATCATTCTATACGTTTATTATATATTTTAGCAGTATAGGTCCTACATTAATTTTTCGCACAGCCTTCCAGTTTTTAAAAGAGGCCATTGAACGTTAACACATTTAATATATATATATATATATATATATATATATATATATATATATATATATATATATATATATATATATATATATATATATATATATATATATACATTTTTAGTACAATACAAGTTTTTAAAGTTTACGCATTTAATTTAATGTTTTTGAACATGATTTATTTATAATTAAATATTTTGTGTGATGCTATACAGCATAAGACGTTTATAAATATGAAATAGAAGCCGTTTTATTGATTGCTATAAGGAATATGTAAAATGTGAATACATGACAAATTATTTTATTGCTAATTGCA
The DNA here is from genome assembly GCA_018344505.1 of Nebria ingens riversi. NCBI lineage: Eukaryota > Metazoa > Arthropoda > Insecta > Coleoptera > Carabidae > Nebria > Nebria ingens. Next base: position 118,476 of record JADQWA010000747.1, read on the forward strand.
ATCTGGAACTAATTATTTCATGTATCTACGTTTTAATTACAAATAAATCGAATGGATTGGATATTTAAATCAACTTTTGACAAACTACTGCACCTTTCAAAAGAGTTGGTTATATTTTATAAAACGCTGCGTGAAAAAGAAAATATATTATTACATTGACTGATTAATAACTTTTTTGTAAGTTTTCTTTAAGGTTGAAAACATAAAAATGGTAATTGTTATTTAGTGGTTTGATGGTATTGGGTAGGCAATATTTTCGATACACAGTGTACACAATATATTTTTTCGATTGTCTGAATGTTAATTGAGACATCAATAACACAGTTGTGATATATATATGGTATGTTTATGTGTGTGTGTGTGTGCGTGGTCAAGATGCTGGTTCCATGAATCTTGCCTGGAACGTTTTCCAGGTGCTGGCGAACCAATTATATTGAGCCATGTGTGTGTGTCTGTGTGTGTTTGTGTGTGTGTGTGTGTCGTTGAGACTAAATCGATCGCGGTTTGTTTTTCGTGTGCACTTCTACATGGCGTGCAACTTAAAGTGATGATAAGTGACTGTATTTGACAGGACGTGTAGTGAAAAAGTCACATTATTATTATATAGGTATACTTCTAAAGCAACGTTGATTCATTACGGATATACAACATATTTTGATATGATTTATTCACATTAATAATATTGTTTATATTTTTATTTAATTGTTAGCGATTTGAAATGTAAATCGTACGAATAGTGAAACAAGCAAATGTGTTTGTTTAGTAATAAATTTAAAACGTCGTACGCGTCTTTGAAAATTGTCCTCCGAGAAACACGAAGTTGCGGCTCGTAAGTCACGCAGGGTATATTTACATAGTGCAGACCCAGTTGGAATATTATATATATATATATATATATATATATATATATATATATATATATATATATATATATATAATATATATATATATGTCTCAGCAATATATTCCATTTAATGTTCAGGCGTATTATTTTACGCTGCGTTGACTGATTTTCTATAAAATATCATCAATGAATTTCCGTGTCGTTTTAAGATGATTATTTACATATTTCACAATCAAAAACCTTCATTATTTATAAATCTAAAAGTTCAAACTACAGATCGTAGGAGTTTATTTAATTTATTAATTATTGTAATAAAATCAATAATTTTTTAGACAGATTCTGCAGAATTTGAATAATTTCTAAAACTTCATCACAAATTCATGCTATGTGATTATATTTATTTATATTTTTATAAATAGTGCAACGTATAAGTAATAACATCAAAATAGTTAAATGATACTAAACAATACGAAGCATTAATACTATTTTTCTTGACTTAGGTCAATACTTTGGAAAAGTTTATTGGAAAAGTGCTTGTTCTTGAAAAATTTCCAATATGCTTTTATTAAAGTCTTCTATCGTGTTCAATTTTGAACAGTAAACAGCAATTTGATTAATGTCGATTGTAATGTGATAAGAACAACCAATTGAAATACTTTTAACAACAAATATATTTAATTTGATCCTAATGAAGCAATTCCAAAATTTTAACTGTATTTTTTATTATGTACCTATAGTTAAAAAAGCTGCATTGTGAATAAAACCAATAAAATAAAAGTTGAACAACTTCTTTCGACATTTAGATGTGTAATTTATGTCACCTACTAGCAGCAAATTGAATAAAATTAAACCAATATTCATATGGTAAAGATACCGCGAATAAAAATTTACATAGCCAACACTAATTGAGTTGGAATTAAATTAAATTAAACATCGAATCAGAAAAACATTTTTTAGTTGTTTTATGAAACGCAAAACACATTTTCAATTTGTTATCTGCAACGTTATTTATTCTTGTTGCCGTTTTAATTTTACTTTTGGACCATTTGGGTGGTCATATCTGCGTGCGCGATAAATTTTAATTAAGCTATTAAATATTGTTTGGCGTAAATTCTAAAATTAGGATTAGCTTTTAAAATCAATTTATATTACGTGAAAAAACAGTTCGAAAAACGAGTAGCTTCTGCTTCAATTTAATAGTTGTTACGACCACAAACGAGTCCAAAAAAAGTGTATAAAATGCCCTGGAAATCTTTCAGGCTACATTGACTCAAGCATCCATTAAGTGAACAATACAAGAAGTTATGGCGAAAAAAAGCTGATAATTTTTTCGTTCCATTATTCACAATGCAGCATTATTCATCAAACTGTGATGATGTTCCTTCTATATACTAGTTTACTCTTACATCTTGAACATACACCATTAACTTGCTACTTTTAAATTCAACAAAAGACTTTTCAAACACAATTGTCCAACAAATATTTGAAACATTTCTACTATTATACATTTTAGACAAATACAATACCTATTATTTGTTTGAAAGCTTTTAAATATTTCTTCAAAATTGAATAGGTACCTACATTTTTTGTAATAATTTTTACGAAAAAAACTAGTTTTGAAAACCACTTTTTTTGTTTTTTTTTAAATGAAATTCTAATAAAAACCTACGCACGCACAATGAATTAATATTTATAGTTATAGTCCTCATTCGATAATAAGTATAATCCTGAAAGCACGTGCTTGTCGCAAACGCATGCGCTTCTGTTGTCTGGTGGCGGTGGATCCTCATGTGTTGACCGCCACTTCCTGCGGTGTCCGCGCGATCTCCGTACCGTACTCCTGCTGGTTGAACCAACCAACCAGTCAGTCGTGCTTGCATAGTGCCGTGGTACACTCTTTCATTGTACGACAACAACTGGAAACACTGCACGCCGCGCCAGGTCCGTCGACTACCCTCTTTTAAATTGTGCGCTAGTGATTTCTTTCAAATTTTAATTTTGCGTGAACGTGTTTTATTTTTATTCCCTTTTTAAGGATCATGTTGAAAAGTTTTAAGGTTGTTTCAAATATGTACCTATATTGATTTTTTATAAATTATTAAAAATATCGACAACGTTATTGGGTAAATAAAGTTTTTTTTTTAATAATTGTCAAATTTCAATAAATTTATTTTATTTTTTTTTAATAATTACTTGTAGCTCGAATAGAATAATACAAATTCAGTATTTTATTGTAAATGTATTTTTACGCGATACCAAATTCATTTTAAACTTAAATAAAATTAAAAATAAGAATTATTTAAAGAATTAAACATCTATTTTATAAAAGTAATAAATTTAAAACTACTAAATAAATTAAACTCTGAAAAATATATAGGATAAAAACTAGTAGGTATCTCATAAATAAAAAAAATATCCACAAATTCAAAATTCCAACTGTTTGTTACCTGAGGACCGTTAAAAATATAATTTTTACCAACGCCAACTTATGGCACATAATCGTCCATCAACAAAGTTCACCCCATTAAGCGAATAACATCGGCATTTTTTAACGCTGCAAAGCGCGAAATATACGGATAGCTTTGTAACGGATAGCAGTAATATTACTAAATTAATTGTTTGCGAAGTTTGATTAATGGCACACCAACTTTCAATGTGTTCATCAATTACATTTCTGTTTAATTGCAATGACTCAGAAAAGACATTTGTGACCGTCGAAAAAAAATATTTAATCAATTAGGATCACAATAAAATATTGAAATTTAATTTAAATTAATTAAAATTACGTTAGAAAATCACTATTTTATTTCAACTTTTTAAATAAATAAGTACATCAGTTGAGAAAAAAGTATTTATGTGGCTGATAAATTAAAAATGTTACCAAAGTATTTATGTGGTTTCTAAAGCATAATTCGTTGGAAAACTTGTGTTTTGCCTGTTAAAAGCTGTCTAACTTTTGAATTCAACGTTTATTTATTACAGTGCCCCGTTTGTTTTTAGTTAGAAACGTATTTGTTTGAAGTCATCACGAAAATAGTCGTTAAACACGTTTATTTCCGTTCAACACTGCTGATTTGGTTCAATAAGTTTGTAGAACAAAATCAGTATAAAATTTAACTGTTGTTGCTGAAATGTATTGTAAAATGCAGCAGAAAGTTAAAGAATTCGTATTTGTTTTTTAAATAATTTGGTGTTTGTCGAACTGTAGCAATGCAGTTTGCGTAAATATTTACAATAAAACAAGTGATGGCCGCGTTAAAACCTAATATCCATGCAACTATTTTTAAACCCAGTGTAAATGCATTTTATTACTTTGTTATCGATCATTTGTGAATCGCAATTCTTTTAACGATACAAAGATAAGGGATTGTTATTTTCGGGTTCAAATACTTACGTATATAAAACATTTATTACTTAATTGTTAAGTATGAAGTTATGTATAAAACATCAGACCACCACTTTGAAATATGTCATTTAACGTTAATTAATAAAATATTATATGGATGGGAATCACACACAAGCCGTGATGAAAAATACTTAAAGATTTATGGAATGTTGCGCTGGCTATAATGTTTTTGTAATATTTTAATAATTACTGGAATACTTTGAATATCTTTTAATATAAAATAAATTGGAATGCGTAAACGGCTATTTTAATGATCCAGTATATATATGTATATATATATATATATATATATATATATATATATATATATATATATATATATATATATATATATATATATATTCAATTTGGAAAAAAATCTGACTAGATGTGACTTTAGCTTCAGAGAACAACTAACCATTCTTAGAATTTAAAGATATTTTTTGAAAAATGTGTTAAATTTAAAAAATATTATTACATTTGTGTGGAATTTCGATACTGTTGATATTATATGAACAATTCCACGAATGCTTTAAATGAGGTATTGAAACTTGTCTCAAATGGCGATAATTTTTTATACTTAACCGATAAAGCAAACCTTTTAAGTATTTTTCCGTGTTCGTCAGATATTTTTCGTTTAAAATACTTGAAATTGTATCTGATGCTATTCGTTAAAAACATTTTTTGTTCACGTTACAAAATATTTATCATGCGCAAAACGCTTGATTTAAATTTATAAAAACAAGCCGCATTTCATTGTCAAGTTAGATTCAGTGTTTTTTTTTTTTTTAAAGAATATATTTACAATTTTTCTCGAAATACCTTATTACTTTTCAATATTATCAAATGATAATATACCTAGTTGATATTTCTATTTGTGGATGAATAGTGTCGTGATTGATGAACTAATAAAAATCGAAAGTAGGAACTATCATCCAAAGTGAAAACAGTGATGTTAGCCATCATCGGTTAGGTTAAATGTCCTCACTATCGCGGGCGCAGTCGTGGCCCTTGTTAGCCGGCGCTCCAGCTCCAGCGGAAGCCGCCTCCAGAGTAGGTTCGGTAGTCCATGCTAACCGTACTCTAAACCAAGCCCGACGTCTTCTATGTAGACATTACTACCTGGAGGGCGGTTGGGGATGGGTTGTAGCTGCGTGTGGCCTCCTGGTGCATATTCTTTCGCATGGGCTACAATTGGCTTCTTCTCAACTGGTAACACCGGCTGCTAAGAAGTTTCAAGTTGCTCCAATACATGCAGCAGGTAACAAATATACTCAAATAAATATGTGACAATTGGTTTGACAGCGCCTACGTGGATAATTCCTTATATTTATCTTCAAAGACAAATAAATACAATTGTTTCCCAGCCATGTGACAATCAATGATTTATGTTTTGTTTTATGTGGTGCACAGCACGGCACGGTAGCAATGCATCAACATTTTTTTTTTCTTCTTCTTCCCCAAGGCCTTATAAATTTCCAAAACTGTATAGAGATGTCAACAGGGCGAATTCGTTACAAGAAAACCGCTTTAGACTTTTGTCAGCTTTAAAAATCAATAGATACTTATAGATTTATTTGATTGATTTCACAGTTTAACAAAAATTATTTTTAATAAAAAAAAACAGTCAATGTTTTTTATTTCAAATATGTTTTCAGGGAAATTAGGAGTACGTTTTAATTTTATTTATAAATGAAAATTCATTCGCAGTTTATTAATTGCAGCAACTAATATTTAGTATATTTACAATTAGTATGTTTTTTTTTTAAATGTGCAATAAAGTAATAAATAAAGTATGAAAATAAATCGATTAGTAATCGGTATATCGGGATTGACCAAAATGAATAATAACACATTTAATCAAAAACGTGTTAGTTGCTTATTATGCTAATAGATCTTGATGTTTCCGTATAATCTTTTAAGCTGCTCTGACGTTAAAACTCTGCACAGTGCGAGTGAGACAGCTAATATGGTTGGAATTATACAATTTGCACACGCGAAATAATTATTTAATATTAAATCAACAACATCACTTATCAGAACGTATTAAGTATTTAACAAAAATATTGAATCACAAATGTTCCAATTAGCAATTAGGGCTTTATTTCATGTCCAACTTAATAAAAATATGTTTTTCGAAACGTATATACACATTGATACAAAAATGAATCTAAATAACGAGTTATTTCGTAAACATTGTCATAGATCTTACAGTTCCATAAAGATAAACATCTTCAAACTATACAAAATATGTGGTGAAATTCATAAAACTTTCAAAGACTCAATATGTTCTATGTCACATTTGTATGAAATACATATGTACATACGTATGTAGATGTTTCAACAATTGTTAAAGCCACATGTGTGGTAGGTAGGTAGGTAGGTATGTACTTTTTAGTTCAAGTGTTGACAGTATAAATATTCACTTCTTATCTATTTTGACTTTTATATATATATATATATTATTATCTCGTAAATCTATTGTTTATGTGAAAAACTACAGGTTGATTAGATCTCCAACAGGAGAGGATTAATAAATGAATTGCAATTTTTGATCATCTAATCGATTTATAAGCTAAATGTAAATAGTATTTTGCTTATAACTAATATATATATATATATATATATATATATATATATATATATATATATATATATATATATATATATATATATATTTCTATTATATAGATACATATACAGTTTCTAGACAACGATGTTTGTATTGACTTGTAGGTATATTAGTAAATGTTAGTAAAATTTTCACTAGTATTTCGAGTCCGTTCCTGTATAGAATGTATAAAGTGAAGCCGTTCTAACATTTCCATTTTTGGAAGGCGGTTTTTTGTTTTCTATTCTGATTTTCTAGAACGGGGCTGGCCGCGCGATATGTTACGTCCGGGTTCTAGGTTCAGTTCAGTGTATCGATCGCGATCAATAAATCGTTCTAATGCATTTTTTATTCTAATTTTGGCGGGGGGGCGCCACAGTTCTTCGATGAAAACGTCCTTGTGTATCATACATACATACAACACTTAGATTTATTAATGTGTGACTTGCCAAATATTAGATCGTTAACTTAATAATATTACTAGATTTATTTTTAATGTGTGTGTGTTTTGTGTGGTTTTTTATTGCTGATGGAAGACAGCAACAGGTTGCAAAGAGTGTGCTACAGGGATTTTCTGTACTTTGTAGTGGTATCACGTTTGTGGAATGAACGTGTGGTGTATACGATTTGATTAGTTTTTATTAATCATTAAGTTTTTGTTGTTTTCCTTGGAATGTGATTTCGATTTTTATTAATAGCAGTAAACATTTTAAAATAATTATAAATAAAATATGATTTTATTTATCAAAATAGGTACTAAAAAAATGTACATTTATAAATGCGTAATTCGAAAACGGCTATTTAGAAATTAAAAGCTTACATTAATCAAATTACTAATGTATTTTGTAAACTAATCCATCAAAAATGTGATATTCTCTAATTTATTATGAATTATCTACGCATCGTTTTCCGTTTAAAAAACAACACACTTTGTCGATTATTAAATATTTATTTAATGTTCAATTGAAACAATTACACCTATGAACATATACAAATATGTGGTTTAAGTGTGGGTCGTTTGTCTTTGACCGCTCCCAGTTGCTTCGGGGCAAACTTCACGTTTTTGACAAGATTATTGGCTACTACATTCACACTGTTTCGCACACGGGACACCAATAACTGCGGCGCCTAACGTATTATATTAGTATACTTACCTATTATAAGCTATATGTACATATATACATACATATATACTTTTACATATTAACGGGTTTGTATATATATATATATATATATATATATATATATATATATATATATATATATATATATATATATATATATATTTATTTAATATTTATATATCTACTTACTTATTCACAAAGGTCTCGATCGCGTATGGTCGCTATTATAATAAAAGTAAAATAAGTATTTTATTATAACTTTGAATATGTATTTAGCAAATAGTGGATAGGATATAAGTTTAAGAAATTTATCTTTGGTGCATTATCTTTGACGCAGTGAAAATAAGACTCTTAGTAAATAAAGTAAAATGTATGAAGCAGTCTCGGTTTAAAAATGAAAAAGTAAAATAAAATATGTATGCCAATTTGTATATTTTAATTTGCATTTTACAGTTTGGCGAATTTTGATTTTTATTTCGTTGGCAATCATCCAGCGCAACGGCCAGATGCATACATACCTACATATATCTACAACAGTTTAGTGTTATTTGCTGCAAATTATGGCGCTTTGGTCTGAAAATAAGAATCATTTTCACCATCGTAAAATATTATAATTATGCTTCGAAAAACCTGCACATAAAATATTGTTGCATCTTGCATATATGTATGTAAAACGTTTCTTCTTTGATCGCATTTTACTGACCAATTACTAAAGATTTAACACGACAACTATTTCCGTGGTTACCCAGCAACGCTCAAAATGTTTACCAGTGATTTCCTGTCGTATTTTATCCACATCAAAATACTATTTTTAAAAATCTCTATAAGCTTGATTTACGTATACAATTAACTAATTTACTGAATATGTTCTTTTTTAAAGAATTAAAAAAAAAAATCAGAGTTACAGACAATGTACATACCATACAGAATTACTATGAATCTTTCTAAAACATTTACTAGAAAAATGAAAGTCGTTTAGTAAATGGTTATTATTGTGCTAAATAAATAATATAATGTTGACAATTGCATATAAATAAATTCAGAAATAGTGTGTGTGTTAGATATATAGAAGCGTGGGCTTCAAGATGATCATGTCCAAGCATCTAATTAGCGTAGCTTAGCAATTATATTACTGATACTTAATCAGTCCCGTATACACGCTGTTAACGTCTCCAGGGAATTCTTAATTACAAACGATACATACATACACGCATGCACGAACGAACGAACGAACGAACACTCGGTTTTAATTACGCTTAAAACACTTTTATAATATCTTCTTTTTTATTCAATTGTCTAATGTGGGTTGCAAAATAAACACATCTGATGTGGCCTGCACTTATACGTAGTAGGTAGATTACTAGGCCCAAATAGTCAGAGTTTATTCAGGGAAGGTGATGCATTTCCATTTAAACCCCGAGTTGATTGTTATTTCGTATATAAGAAAATAGAAATAGTTTTAGAGATACAAAGGATTCTTATTACAGTGAAATGCTGTATGTTACATACATACATACATACATTGTGGAATTTGCGTATGCGTACACACATAAATATATATCCTATTTTGCGGTCGCGTGTTAGAGTGCAGAATTATGTATAGGTACACTTTTAAAGTTATTCAACTCGGATTAACGTGTGTACGTCGTTTATAATCAGGACTATTCACAAATGATTTATTCTATCTCTAAACTAATCTTATATACTATACCACACTCAGATTATATATGTATATATGTACTTATAGATATTTATAAAAAATTATATTACTGCAGCACATATAATCGTATCTAAAATACAAAATTTAGAATCTTTCAGACTCACATATCAGATAAATGGAATAAATCATTCATTAGTGATTTTTCGCATCGCATCGAATATGATAAATGTTTTTGGTCATTTCGCAATTTGAATAATATAATATTAAACGGTAGATGATATGTCTGTGATGGCATTGATAATGTAAACATGTATGTAAATGTGTTAATTAAAATAGTGGTGGGATCGGCACCATGATGATACTAACGATACAAATGTATAAATATATAACAAACGTCAATTATGATGTATGTATGTATGTATGTATGTAATACCTATACGTAAACGCGAGAATGTATTGATAAACAACCACATCCCACCGTTTCTTATTATCGTCACGTATCTATCCTTTTAATTAATTAATTAAAACTACAATTTTAATCTCTAGTTGTTGAACCATACAAATGATTTTAGTTACTGTATCAGTTTCATTAGGTATAGATTATATAGCAATCGGTATTTTTAACTATAGTGTTTCTATTCGCGAAACTGATTCAAAGCAGATAGGAAATGAGGTACCTAATAATAAAATGGCGCCTTGATTACATAAAACAACGACTTTGATAGACTTTGCAATTCACGGTAATTACACACGTGCGCTGCTTTCATGTTTTGCACGCGGTTATCAATGCAAAGGATTACATACTCGTTTGCCGTCGATTCGTTACGAACACGAAAATGTCCTATTATTAGCCTACACACACACTTAAAACTATACATCAAAAGTAGGCATTTTGTTTAATATACTAACACGTAAATAACTATATTTTATTTAGTGTGTGTCTAACAAAAAAAAAAACTAAACTAACGGCTTCTTTGTCAAAGATTAAACATGCATTAGTAAGATGACGGCAAAAAGTGTTGTTACGGCTCTGTAACATACCTACATATATTAACACAAAGTTATAGGTACTGAGGCATTTTGTAATTTACACACAAGTAGTCATCGGCAATTATTTATAAATCAATCGTATTCTATTTACACAAATTAATTCAAGTTAATTTATCGGCGCTGAATGTAGCCGCACTTGTGTGGTAAATGTTTACTTTAAAACACGTTCGTTCGTTTCACATTGCGATTAATATTAGACAAATATATTTTTTGCATTTATAAACAATTATAAATCATAACTATACTAAAGGTTAAAGCTTTTTAAAATGATTGCCTATTTGATTCAAGTTCATGACCGTGTAGTGGTGACGTCAAAATAACGTATTCTATGTAGCATTTATAATTACACTGGTCACCGTCTACCTATATTTGGAGGCGCTGCTTCACACAGTGGATCTAATCGAAAATCATTTTTATCCGCTGGTGATTTATATTTTATTAAATGTAATTCATTGTGTTGTTCCTATCAGAAAATCTTTCGTACCCACATACATATATGCTTTTTCTTCTGTACAATCTAGATTAAATATGTAAATTATTATTTACCTAGACACAATATTCAATTGACTTTTGACTTTTACATATCGCAACGCGATCTTTTTCCAATTACATTTGAAGATAAGTGACAAATAATACTAATAATGTATCTTAAAACAACATTCAGTATCTATTAAATATTTTTTTCTAACCATTTCATGACTACATCTGTAACTACATACATATGTATGTTTATACATACATACATACATACATACATACATACATACATACATACATACATACATACATACATACATACATACATACATACATACATACATACATACATACATACATACATACATACATACATACATACATACATACATACATACATACATACATACATACAGACATACATACATACATACATACATACATACATACATACATACATACATACATACATACATACATACATATATAAATACTTGTTTTCTATAGGTAGTACATACTATGCGTAAACATTGTTTGCTATATACATTATTATCTAAAACTATAGTTATACCGACAGACACACACACACACACACACACACACAGGAACAGAACACATTACTAGATACTAAAATACTATTGTTTTCTCCAGTGGTTCTCAACTAAATCACACACGTGTGTGTGTGTGTGTGTGTGTATTATGTACATACATATATGTAAACTATTCACAAACAACTTTCATAGAAAGTAATTGCGCGGTAATTCAAAATTATAAATGTGAGAATAAAAATACATTTTTAAATTTCAAATCAAATAAAAACAAATGAAGTGTTTGATTGTGATTTGAATGATTATTATGGGAATAGTTTTAGATGCGTTGTGTTTAGCGATTTAATGATTTACATTTCTATCATGTTTTGTTCGGCATAAAGTACTATATATGTTTTTCTATATGGGTTTTGTGGTTCGTTAAAGAAAAGTTGGATCGCAACACAACGCAGCACAGCGGTGCGTATACACAACATACGTAGGTATAGATAGTGCGTGCGATTATGTTGTTTCCTAAGCATTTACCCTACTTGGATACGAAGGCAGGACACCATGCCCATCTGGCTACGCATATTATCTACTATCTATCCGCCAATGTCAACAGTTTTCTTATATTCAACACAAGGCATTCTTCGAAACTCTGATTCGATCTTTGATTTTGCTATTTTTTTATTAACATCTTTTTCTTTCTCTCCCTTCCCAATTGCCGCTTACCGCACTTGCCATAGTCGTAATTGGAAATTAATTTGTTGTTTTTAATCTCTTGGGTGTTGGTTACTTATAAGGTTTACGCGTGTATGCGCGTGTGTATGTGTGAAAAGTGTAAAATTGTTTACGTTGAAATTTATTTAACAAAACTTTAACATCCATAACTCTTCAATTCAAGAAGTATCCAAGTATGAAATCTTAAAATAAACTTTGGGAAACGTTCGCAAACGATTGTGTTTTACATGATGGCGTTAAATCTTTTCTACTTTATGATCTTTATTATTTGATGGGAAATTCTTCAAAACTAAGTTACTGGAAATTGCATTTTGTTACGTGCCACCTCAGTTTATGGAATATTATGTTTTTGGTTACACATATTTATTTTCTAAGTTCAATTATATATATTTAACTGTATATACATACTACATACAAGAAATGGAATACAATTTTATAAATGCATTGTGTGATGAAATTAATGATACTTCAGGTATAAAATCTCCCGTTATTTGTGACCACGTGCGATTAATACTTTTGAAGTTATTGTCATTTATGATTGAGTTGTGAAACTAGTTATCATACCACATACAGAATGAACTGATTTGATTGATTTTATTATGCATGTATGTATGTACATACGTCTGTTTGATGTAAGTACTTTGTGCCGATGTTCTTATTGCCTTTTAAGAATCGATTATTGAAGATTGATTAGATAGACAAAAAAAAATAAATAAAAAGATTAGATTAGTCACTCTCAAACAACAAAGTGGTACTTATTGGAATATGTTAATTCATCTTCTTTAGATCTTTCAAAAAGTTGCTTTTTCACACTTTTTGTGACTCTTCTACTGGCTCTTAAGTGAAAATGTGTCATACACCATTAAAAATACCGGTATAAAAACACTTGAAATATCGAGATGATTTATCACCACCATTGATGCGAATATTTCTTATACGTTATATACCATCTGATATTTATAACCTTCATTCAATGGATCTCATCTCATCGATATGATTAATTCGAATTAGAACCATTTTCTCACTGCTACTGCTGTCACATTCAAGCTTTAGAAAGCATCTATCGTATGTGCCAATGTTTGTTGAATCTCTTTATTATACCATCTTTTGTTATTAACGGAAGCAAACTGCGCAACGACGGCTTTTATTAATCGCGTTACTCAAATGTGCTTTTGTTTGATTCACTTTTTATCGCTAAAATCGACAAGCACATTTACATTACGTTGTTGTTTTCTAGAAAATTACTGCTAGTTTCTAAGACGGCATTAAATGTCTTCTCAGGGAATTGGGATTCATTGTTTGATCGTTAATTAAGTAATTTATATGTGGCATGTGGTCTCAAATCGAAGATACACCGCCAGTACTTAGCAATGGACATGAATTACCTTAAGTCTATTCCGATAACTGTACAAGTAGAATACTTTTAGATGTTTTAGCTAGACAAAAAAAAAGTATTTATTTATGTTTGTATATATCGGATGAAACAAGTCACGATACTGAAGACGATTTGAATTTATACAAATCGTGACTATGGTGTTTAGTAATATATTTGCATTGGATTATTGTGGAATCCGCATTCATTTTAAATCAAAGGGTTTAACCATTGTGTGTGTGTGTGTGTGTGCGTTAATAGGTATTTGTAGTAGCGCCATATGTGTGCTATTACAACTAGTTTTCGTCATAAACTGTGCAAAAGCAACGCTTAATTCGCGTGCAATTTGAAACAATTATCACATTCAACCCACAGGCTACGTTGAAGAGGCATCGCTAAATCTATATAATTTGTAGTTGCGCATATACAATTTCACAATCGTAAACCAAACACTTTAGACACGCATGTTACACGCGTGCACTGTAATCACCAAAGAGTTTAATCCACAAATTACAACCATATCATTTATGAATTCATTCAATTTGTTGAATAATTATATACAGAATTATATGTTTAGGTGCCGAATACGTGATAAAGATAAAGATAAAAAAAAAAAGATCTACCGTTAGAGGAACTGAATTACAGATGTTTCCACATACAGGAATTCTTTAATGGTATATTGGGGACGTTACGCGTCGATGCTTCCGCATTTTCTTCAAAAAACAGATGCATTTCAGATGAATTAATTTAAACTTTTTTTATGCCATGACTTTTTGGACCATCGAAAGTTATAAGTGGTAAACTTCAGCAGTTATTTTAATTCTTATTGCAAAATTCTTGCGATCAGTAATTCACAAGATTACCACACCTTTAACTACACACCTTCCACAGCGTTACTATAGTGAACGCATACAGTTAAATAAAATTCAAGTTTTCTTGCGTATTTCAAATGGATTCTTTGTGCTCGCAATCGAATATCAATCACGATATGGTGCGGGTCACACAAACACTGACCCCCTGCAAAATACACCCGTCATATTGCACCAATCGTATACATATATCTCTTTGGGGTCACAGGTCAAACTGTATCTCCATCCTCTTCTTTTTTGCCACATCTCACATATGTGTTACATGGGTACTTTTTAACTTGTTTTCCTTCAACGGTAAACTTTGCAACAACAAAATCTGACAATATGTGACACTTGTCAAAGTCGTTTAACACTATGGTGTGAAATCTAGAAAACTCTAGATCTAGTTATTAGTTTTTTATATATATATATATATATATATATATATATATATATATATATATATATATATATATATATATATATAATTCCCCATTAGTAATTAGAATGCTTCTATAAGCAATATTTGAGCGCTAGATGTTGATTGGACGCACGGAATTGCATTATGCAAATATAAAATCAGCAATCGTTAAACGATACAATTATATTTTGTATTTTAATTACGTATAATTTTGTGATAAAAATTGTAAAAAAAAAACCCCCTAAATAGACGATCAGATTGTGTAGAATCAGGAATTGTTTAGAATCTGAACCAGTTCGAAAAAGAAGAAAAGCGTAGTGAATTGCGATGTTCAGATGTTCCGGACATCCAAGTGTTATCCGGACGGGACGACCCCATCATGTTCGTTTTTCGTCGCTCTGCAAGACACCAATTTACAACCTCTAGTGTCCACAGCCGGTACCAACTTTGCACTTCTTTCAACCACACCGTCGCTTCAGAACGGTTTTAAAATAAAACATATTTATGGAATCGTATTACACTAGGTTAAATGTTGATTCTTTGCGGTCTTTCACAACGCAAGCCACTTTTGACAACAATAACTTGAATTTTATTAAATAAAAATCAGCATCATTGTTTACTATACGTACAGTCTGGTGGCTTAAAACGCGAAATTCTATGTTAATTTCTCAAGTTTAATCAGATATATAAGTGACATTCTTGTGACTGGAGTATATAAATATTTTTCTAACTAGCCAACGATTAATCAAACTAATTAATCCAGATTGAAATATTAGAATTTTTAATTAAAGTAATTATTCAAACGATAACGATCAATAAAATATTGACAAATTAATTTTGTAGGTATGTACCTATATTTATTTTTCATAATTATCATTTGATTAATAGGTAATAATAGAAGAACCTGAATTATAATTTATGATCAACTATGTAGGTAATACGAGTTATTTCATATTATAAACAGATAAAATGTTATAAAATTAAAAACATATTGATGATAGCTATAGTGAAATATACATATGATTATGCCGGCAACTGGTGTATGTTAGATATAAGTAGCAAAACACGCCTATTAATCTATAATTTTTAACGCTCAAAGGACGTTCAAAGTATCTCACGTATGTAGGTATACTAACTAGCATTTAGAAACAAAAAACAAACAAGGAAAACAGCTGCGACCAGTTGAGTTGGTGCCTACTTATATAGTTTCTTTTTATTTTTACCCCAGAGGCGAACCGGAGTTGGACGGGTTGTTTATCTTTTGACGCGACAGGGCTGCCAATTACTGCCGTGCACTGCACTAAAAACCCCGACAATTTTCTCGTCACATAATATGAGTGCGCTGCTTGCAGGTGCTGTTACCTATCACTAAACTATCAAACTACAAAAATACTATAACTACGTCATTTTAGTATTCAATTGATTCCGAACTTGTATAAACATTATTATATTTGTATTTAAATATAAATATATATAATTTCATATAATTCGTCGTAATTCTGCATTCCTCCTCTGTACCCCCTATGGAGCGCTACTGAGATTCCCGTAGCACGTAAAAGGAAACATAAGATTCCTCAAAAGAAATTAACCTTCTTGTGGTAGACATTTTTATTGCACAGCATTGTACAGATTCTCGATACGCTGAACTGAAGATGTAAAAAATCGAAAATTTATAATTGGCATAAGAATCAACTTCTATTAGTATTTAAAAAAAAAAAAAAACTTACTTCTATAGGTATACTATATATAATTGTCGTTTCATATTGAGACTATACGAAACTAATAAATTTTGAATTTTATTTTAAACCGAGACAATTTATTTTACTCAGTTCTGCAATGGAAGTATTTTTTGTCGAAAAAAAAAAAATAGCTTAGATAAACAAAATTGGTACACATTCTTCTTAGTCAGGTACTATAGTGTAGTCTATATTACAAACAATAATTCACGATTTATCTGACCACACACACACATGGGGGCAATGGAAGCTTTATAGGTATAGCACTGACCTAGGATGCAGAGTAAAGTTTTGGAGTTGCATTTTTCAGTTCAGCGCAGCGGAAGTACGGACAAGCGAGGTCACTTCCGGTCCGATAGTTCGCGGTGCACTCGCATCTTCTTATCTTAAATTTGGTTTGCGTTGTGGTCGTCCTCGTAGCCAACTAGATTTATTAAGACGGCAACAAATTCAATAAGAAAAGTCATACAGTCGTTATTCATTTTAAAACTAGACATACATACATATATACGAGAGGTCTTTGTTGGTATTTGTTATGACCAATATCGTATATTATTATAAGTGTAATGGATATACTAGTATCTTCATGGTAAACGAATAAAATTGTTGTGGAATTGGTTTTTAACTTTGTTATTTTCCAGACAAATCTCTTGTCTGAAACATTGGCAATTGATTGAGTATTTATTATTTCATTTTATAACTTCATCTAACCACTGTATTGATAAGAAACGTTCACATCTTCTTAATTACGAATATGTATTGGTTTGTAAAGTTAAATATTTTAAGTGGGTATTAAAGAAGGATTTTATCCTAAGTAAAAAAATAATAAATGGCAGTTAAAATGTGTCCTCCGTGTGTGATAAAAATGAATTTGTTCACAAATCATTTTCAAACTATTATATAACATTAAAAAAAAACATTATTACCGCGTACGAAAATTTATTGAATATCCATAATATATACATACATACATACATATATAGTGGAAGCGGCTAAAAAGAGTTTAAAATACATGTTTTACGTTGCCATGACAACAGCACGAATCTGATCAACGAAAATGATTTGTTTTGTTTATTGTGGCGAAATAAACACTTAACACTCTGAGCAAAACAAAAGAGAATAAACAAATAAACGGTATACGAACACGTTACTGTATCAGTTTATGGTAAAACGCTTCGAAAAACCTCCGCGATTTCTGTATACATTTAAATGAATGTTGCACTCTGAAAATAATTGGGTATATGTATGTATGTATGTATGTATGTATGTATGTATTAATGTATGTATGTATGTATGTATATCGCTCTAAAACTTAAAAGTATATATTTTGGTATTTAGTATGTACCTAAGTATATAAACAGAGATAGATATAGGTAAAGAATAAATAAAATTGTTTAATGCATGTTGCAAGCGCGACATCTCTATTTTAAGAATTCGCTTTTCGCGCAAAAATCTCTGCTTACATGCATGGACTGTGCAGGCCACACACAGAGCCTGTCTAGTGACATTTATATTTACTGTAGTGGTATAATAAACACACATACATACCTTACAGGCTATTACTTTAGATTCAGGTTTAAAATACTATTGTAATTGGTACTGAAGTATTTTTATTTTATTTTACTTATATGCGTTCTTTATAAATAAATAAATAAATATATATATATATATATATATATATATATATATATATATATATATATATATATATATATATATATGTTTATTTATAAAAATACATACAAAAATATGTATACGTAATAAGTAATTTCTAGAATTATCATATAATAGTTTCATTTACATATTTCGCTTTAAATTTATTGGTTCTAGTAGGTATAAAATTAATAACTACGTAAGAAAAAAGTGTCTATAATGTTTAAAACGTGCATAATATAAAAGCCATTTTTGAAATGACTTTTCAGTAATTTTGTATATGTGCCAGTACGTTACAGCTAGTAAATATTTATTAATATCGCATTTATACATTCAGAAAATATTAATGATAACATATGCAGCATTTTATAAAGACCCAACACGAAAAAGGCGTAACCGAATTATATATTCATACAGACAATAGGTGGCTTTTAAATTATACAGATTGAAATTTAAAAAATGCTCTAATAACAAATATCGCACAAGTTATAAATAAAAGTTGCCTGATATATATATATATATATATAGACAAGAGGCATGTACTTTCCAACCCCTCAATCATCCATCTAGATGATGATTATTGCATTAATTTTGTTCATGTAAAATCTTTGGACAATTTTTATACCATCACCTAACAACCAGTTATATAACCAGGTTATACACTAAAGTACTTGCGCCATTTGAAACGAAGCTTTCATGTTATAAGAGCACTCTGTGTGTGAAACATCCAACTTGGATATCCCCAGTACTCGTTCCAACGACGTGCGCGCCAAGTACTAGCGGATAAGAATTGAACTAGTTGCGAATACCATGGTACAAGTTCTTGCCAACATAGCAAAGCTACAAACCGACAATATGTTTTAGTTTTATTTCCATTTCCGAATAAAAATTATAACCTTGGCCACAGGATATTAGAAATAGTTCATTGGACTGTAAATTAAAATTGAATTACTATAATTATCATAGTATTAGGTTACTTAAGGAGAATTACGATTAGGCGTTTGAAAAATCACTTATGTGGTGTGTAATTTTTTAATTAATGCTTCACGTATTTAATTATCTATATTAATCGAACGATTATAATATATTCTTGAATATATAACAAGATTTAAAACAACCAATGCTTCCAGTTCGCCCTAGGTATAATACGATTTTGTCCATTTTCATAA
>JADQWA010000748.1:0-12448 GCA_018344505.1 Nebria ingens riversi
GATACGATCACACTTTATTGTTAATCATAATTTACATATAATATTATTACACAAGAGATACTTCTAGCAAAGACTACTAATAAAAGTATCGAGAGACCGGCACTGTCTCAACATACATATTTATGAACAGTAGTAGTTCATCAGAGTCGAAACACCTAACTTCAGATTCCGGAGTCGAAAATACTCAAACTAATAACATCTCGATAAAGAGAATTTCTTTGAGACCAAGTCGACTAAATAATTCAAATCTAACAATGTCTACTACGACATTAACAGAACTAAAAAATCTGTCAGAAATTATTCCTTCATACGACAGAAATATTAAAATCATTAACAACTTCATATCCGCTGTAGATGAAGTATATTCCACCTTAACTAACATACAAATCAATGATATCCTACGAACATACTTGTTCGGATTAATAAATAATAAACTCACTCACAAAGCCGCTGAATTATTATCAGAAAATAAATTCTCAGCCTGGGACGAATTGAAAACATATTTAACTACCAACTTTTGCGACAAAGGCACGGCAGAAACTATCTTACTAGAAATATTACAAACTAGAAATTAAATAAATTCCGACAAAACTTTAGAGCCCATTTCACAGAAATTCTCGCAATATAAATCGAAAATTCTCTTAACATCATATAATCAACTTCAAAAAAATGCAATAACCAGAGAAAATCAAAAATTAGTTATTTCACATTTTATTTCACTACTACCAACTGCTATACGGGGTTCTTTTATTGTAAAAGAACCACAATCCCTAGAACAATGCGAAATTCTCTTACGAAATACTATTCACATCAATTCCCTATGTTAAAAGAAAAACCAAACTTCTCAGTTAGCATACCTCCTAAGAAATTCCCTGCTCAACAATTCCCGTCCAAACCCATACCACCTAACACAGTTAATAAACAACAAACACAATTTGCATCGAGACAGAATTTGAAGAATTTTTATGAAACAAAACGTAATTTTCAACCAAAACCCATGACACAACAGACTCGTTTGACACAACCCATGTCAACACAAACAATTAGACAAAATTATAACCTTGACGAAACTAACGATACAGAAATCATAGAACAACTTGACCACGAATATGAAAATGAAATAGACGAAAATTCTTTTTTAGATTTGGAAAATGGCGAGGACTCATTAAACAAGTAATGTCTAGTATCACTTATCCCCTACCGTCGTTAAAAATTAAAAATTATACTATTCTCTTTGATACCGGCTCTAGTATAAATCTAATAACCCCGGAAATAGTAAAAACAAATAACATGAAAACTCATAATGAAAAATGCACTTTTAAAACTGTAAACGGAAAAACCACAAAAAACGAATATGTCATTTTAAATCTAAACAAAATTCCAATAAAACGTTACGTCCATAATTTCCACAAGGAATACAACCTACTTCTAGGTATAGAAGCATTTAAAGATTTAAATATACAAATTGACTTCGTAAAAAACATTTTCAAAATACAAGGAAAACAAAGAAAATTACATAGTTATTTAGAAACACCAAAACAAAACAATAATATCCAAATTCGAAACGAACATTTAAACAATTTAGAAAAACAAAAATTAGACATAGTCGCTAGAGAATATAAAGAACTATTCCCAAAAAAAAAAAACGATAAATTATCCAACACTAATATTTGTACACATAAAATTATAGTTAGTAAAGAAACTCCCATACATACAAAAAATTATAGATTTCCACAAATTTATGAAAAAGACATTGAGGAGCACATTCAAAATTTACTAAAGGAAAATGTAATACAACCTTCACATTCCCCAGGGAATTCACATATTTGGATTGTACAAAAAAAATTAGACGCATCTGGTAAACGTAAGACAAGATTAGTTATTGATTACCGCAAATTAAATACAAAAACAAAAGACGATCGCTTCCCAATCCCGAATATAGACACCCTATTAGATCACATAGGATGTTCAAAATATTTCACTACCCTCGATCTGCATTCTGGCTTCCACCAAATCTTAATGGATAAAGATGATATCGAAAAAACTGCATTCTCCACAACGTCCACACATTATGAGTTCATTCGCATGCCATTCGGCTTAAAAAATGCCCCGGCAACATTTCAGAGGATGATGAATATCGCACTAGGAGACTTTGTGAATAAAATATACCTAGTCTACCTCGACGACATAATTATTTTCGGAAAAACATTAGACGAACATTTGCTAAACATTAAATTAGTATTCAAAAGACTCAGAACGGCAAATCTTAAAATACAAATCGATAAACCCGAATTCATACAATATGGTATTAAAACAGATCCATCCAAAGTAGAAAAAATTAAGAAATTAAACATCTTTAAATCAAAAAATGAAATAAAACAAATCCCTGGTACCATCGGTTGGTATCGAAAATGTATTCCTGACTTTGCAAAATTAACGAAACCTTTAACTCGTTGTTTACGAATTGGTTAAATCATTGATATTTATAATGAACAATATAGAAACTGTTTTAATAAATGTAAGGAAATTTTAACTACGTCACCAATATTACAATTCCCCAATTTTAATAAAGAATTCATCCTCACAACCGACGCCTCAGACTTCGCGATAGGTTCCGTATTACTTCAAAAAAATTAAAATAACAAAGAGATGCCAGTAGCATATTTCTCTAAAACATTAAATAATGCTGAACAGAATTACAGCACAATAGAAAAAGAACTACTTGCAATAATCCAATCTATTAAAAATTTCCGACCTTACTTATACGGGAGAAAATTTCTTATTAAAACCAACCACCGACCACTTGTATGGCTATTCAATATGAAAAACCAGAATCAGAAACTTATGCGATGGAAAATAGAACTAAACGAATATAATTTTAAAATAGAATATTTACAAGGTAAAATGAACTTTATTGCTGGTAATTTATCACGACAAAGAAACGATACGCAAATTATTAAACACATTGGAGACGTGACAAATACAAAAATATTCGCACACTGCATATCAAAAGATTTCGATATGTCACATGGACTAGCCAAAGACATGAGCGACCTATTTCAGAGCAAAGAATATTGTAATACTCAAAAAGGCCAAAACAAAAATTTAATCATACAACACACTAATAATAAAACAATATTTCATCTAATTACAAAAGAAAAACATAACGAAAAACCTTCTATAAAAAATTTAGACAAACCTCTCAAAGAATTAAGGCACTATATGATACTAAATTAATTATATGAAATTAATATCCCGAAATTAGGATGCGGGTTAGACCAATTAAAATGGGAAGACGTTTCAAACAAAATATTAAAAATTTTCGAAGATACAAACATTCAAATTAATTTATATACATTACCAGAAACAAATATTAACGATTCAATAAATAATAATGATAGCGATAATAAGACAGTACATTCAGACCCAGAAAACCCTGTGAACGGACTAAAATTTACAAACGATAGGCTTAATGTTGCAAATAACCAACTAATACTAGAATCACATAACGAAAACACAGAAATTAAAATACAATGATTATTTGAGCACACTAAGATGAGAAT
This sequence comes from Nebria ingens riversi, assembly GCA_018344505.1. Lineage (NCBI taxonomy): Eukaryota > Metazoa > Arthropoda > Insecta > Coleoptera > Carabidae > Nebria > Nebria ingens. The sequence continues at coordinate 3,564 of JADQWA010000748.1, forward strand.
ACACTGTAAATTCAATAAAACCTCACTAGAAGAAAAAAAAAATTTTTATAAAGGAATGCATTATTCCAAAAATACGTTATTACGTAATAATCGAAAAGGGACTAGACTTAACAATCGCGAATAGTATAAAAAATACTTTCGAATATAACACTATAAACGTAATTTCATGCACTAAAATTGTAACAGACATAGAAGACGAAGACGAACAAATTGAAATAATTCATGACTTCCACATATGACTAACAAACCACCGTGGAATAATAGCAACACTAAACGCATTAAAAGATAAATATTTCTGGCCTAATATGATAAAAAATATTACCGAATATATCAATAACTGCGGCCACTGTAAACTAAACAAATACAACAGAAAACCAATACAAGCAATTGACAATCTTACACCAATTCCCTGTAAACCTTTTGATATAATAAACATGGACTTACTATGCCTAGATAAAAATTCTTTCCTAACTATTTATGATCAGTTTTCCAAACAAGGGCAAATATATTCTCTCGTAAACAAATCTTCAAGAAGCGTCTTAAACCAATTAATAAAATATTTCCAAACATTTACTATACCAAAGAAAATCATAATGAACTCCGGCCCAGAATTCAAAGGAAGTCTCATACAAAACTTACTCAGAGCACACAACATAGAAAGTCACATAACTTGCGTAATCAACCCCAAAAGTAATGCTATTGAAAGAATACATTCCACTCTCCTAGAGCACTTGCGCTTAATCGAAAACAATAAAAAGTTCAATAATAAAACATTGCTAGAAAAATTGGAACTAGTTATATTAGCCTACAATAATACAAAACACTCTATTACAAAGTTAACCCCAAACGAAATACTATTTGGGAAAAATAACGAAGTACCTTCAGAACAATTCCACTCATAAATGAAGAGTTAATTCAACAATATAAAGACGAACAAACCGAGCTGTTTGAAATTATCAAAACAAAAATTGAAACAGAGAAACAACAAAGTTACAAAGAAAACGATAATCCCTTACAGCTACCAAAAGAAATATTTTCCAAACAAAACCCTAGATTATTAAGAAATTTTAAAACCATTGTTTAAAAAAAATAAAATAGAAGAATACGACCCAATATTAGGTAAAATAAAAACCGGAAATCAACTAGGCCCAAAAAATATTCGGATAAATAGACTAAAACAATAAAATGTTTCAGATGCGTAACACAATTGATAGATATCTCAGAAGAAAACGGATTCAATCTGGCTGACTTAGGACAATGTAAAATAAGATCTTCGGAACAAATTATTTACTTTAATTATAACAATACCCCCATTTATCAAGAATAATCTTTTCGAACAAATATCCGATGAAAACATATTATTCCAAGAATACATAAACATAATAACCTATATTCATAACGATTTGGAAAACCAAATTCAAAAACTTTTTAATAAAAGAACAAAACGCGGTTTATTTAACGGATTAGGTAATATCATAAAATCTATTTCCGGTAACCTAGACGCTTCGGACGGAGAATGATATGACAGACTTCTCAAACAATAAATGCAAACGAACAGACACTACAAACAAAAAATGACCAAAACTAAATTGAGCAGAGAAATGATTGACAAATTTAATGAACAAATAAAGAACCTTGAAAGTAATGAAAATCGATTACAAACGCAAATAGATACCATTTCATACTTTGACTGGTAAGGCAGAATTGACACTGAAAATAAATTTCAAAAACTAATATTCTTTTTACAAAACATGAACGAGCTGTGCAAACAAATCGAAATTAGCCTAACATTCTGTAGCCTAAGAAATTACACACTAGCATCATAAGTCCTAATAACCTACAACAAATAACACAAAATAAAGATATTTGGCTTTTCAATGAAATCATTGAAACATATTGTAGAAATGATAGAGATCAAATACACTTCATAATAAATATTCCGATTTACACTTTAAAATCTTATCCTTTACATCAATTTACCCTATCCCCGTCTACAAAAATAATTCCCTTATTATGCTTTGCGAAAAACAAAGTATATACTACCTAGATAATGGAAATAAATATATTACTCATAACTGTATTCAAATAAGTAATTTACATTATTGTAATAGTCGATATATTAAAATAAATAAATGTATTACGAATATTGTAAGTAACCAAAAGAACGATGGTTGTTCATTTAAATTAGAAAACACTTGGAACAAATAGAAAATACAATCGACTTAATAATTATAAGTCCCAAAGAACAACAAATACAAATTGATTGTCAAACAAATATTTTGAATAAAAAAATAGAAGGAATATATAAATATAAATTAACAGAAGGATGTAAGATAAATAATTTTAAATTCAATATTATTCAAGACATATATAAAGAAATACAATTTGAAAATTTCAACTCTTCCGATAATATGAAAACGATAAGTCAGACTAAACTAAAAGAAATAAAACCAGTAGATATAAAACTCAGAAATACCCCACAAATAGAAGAATTACAAATAAATAATAACCATCATTCTTACATAATATATTGTATAATTGTAATTATCATAATATTTATGTTATGTTCTAAATATAAGAATAAATGTAAAAACTTTAGGAAACGAAAAGAGGACACATTAAAAACCAAATCAAATGAAATTATATTAGAAACAATAGAATAACATCTTACAATTATTGTAAAATTTTAGAAGGGAGGAATTATGTAAGGCCTTGAAGTTATTTTACATATATTGTAAGTTGCAACCTGCAGCATCAGCTAAAATCTAGTATCTTTCCATAAAACTAGAAACAGCATAAATAGCACGTAATATAAGAAATAGCAGTTCATTGTTCTCAGTTCGTTCGTTTAAGACTTACAAAAAGAATACTATTGTATTTAAGCATAAAAGAAACAATAAAAGATTTTTTAATTTTTTATTTAATATCAAGTATTTAATTTATATATATATATATATATATATATATATATATATATATATATATATATATATATATATATATATATATATATATATATATATATATATATATATATATATATATATATATATATATATATATATATATATATATATATGTAAAGAATGAAAATATTTTCTTGAAATTTAAAGATTTTATATTTTAATTTATATACTATCAAATCAAATATACTGACTACGTAAAAGAAAGTTTAAGGCCGTGAAGAAAATGTTCCTCTTTAATTGCATTTTGTACTTTCGATATTTACGGCAATATTTGAGAATAATCGGTTTTTCGGATAAGTAGGCCAATTTTTTGGGATTTGCAGAAGGCTGAACAATATAATTTTTTTTCTTTTAAATACTAAACCCTAGTTCCATGCAAACTTTTAGCTCGATCGCACTTTTTTCGAACTTTTCTACTTATTTGTCTCAGAGCACTACGGCGAACTAAATATTCACAACATGAGACAGTGAAGAATAAGGCGTATATTACCTTACAATATATCGTTTCCTTTAATCCATGCATATTCACAATGAAATTTATCAACGAATTTAAATTTATATACTTTTTATATTATATTTTAAACCATTTCAACATTTTACAAATTCTCGTTACAGATCTATAAACGAGCTGAGAATGGCACCAAATAACTAACTGGAGTGAGTTGAATCAAAATGTTGGTAAGATAAGGAATATTTGGTTTGGTTATCAAATCGACTAATTTAACTAATATGATTTATTTATTTATATATAATTCGTTTCAAGTATATTTCAATGTTACAATAATTTGCAGTCTACATGCTTTTTTTTTTAAATTATTTTAATACCAGTGGTAGCTGTAATCCATTGTCTATATGGCGCTACATAAGTGTATGTTGAGGGGAAGAGAATTCCACACAGCAAAGCGAAACTATCAGTCATTGTCACCAAACCTACCAATTTTGAATCGACTACGAGAGGGCTACCTTGGTCACCCTTGTAACAAAAAACTAGCTTGGTGACAAAATCACTTTAAAAATAAATTATTATTTCATATCTACCTCACAAGTTAAAGATGGATAAATACAAAACTGATTGGCATTTATTGGTATACCTACTTTGTTGCAAAATGCACTACTTTGAATGCCACTAAATATTTCTCGCAAAGTACCAGCATCTTTTCCATCTAAATGACGAAAGCAGAAAAATAAATATTTCTCACAGTAAATCTGAACTTCTTTAATTCAAATCACTATTAAGTGCTCCATATCCAGACACCAGCCCAACTTTTCCTATAAACTTATCAGCAACTGGTGCTATTTCCACAACATCTCCCGTTGCAGCATTAAAATCTAACAATTTTAGTAACGCGATATCGTTGGCTAAACTTGTTGGTACATAACCTGGATGGATTATTCGCTTCTCAACAATAGCACCCTGCCATTCCGTTAAATCAATATCCTTGCCGAATCCTACTCGCATATTTATCGAGCTAAAATATTTTTCTAACTTAAAAATCCCATTAAAAACATTGGAATAACTTTACTTAGACGCGCAACTAGCACTAGTTAATATCCATAATGGATTAATTATGGCACCAGTACAAATTTTGATGATTCCTTTATTATCCTTGTACAATATCCCTGCTTCATATAAAAAACTTCTAGTTGCAGTGTTAGTGTCTGTCCCTATTAGTTTAGGCTGTATTGCGCCATTCTACCAAAGAAATAATTATTTTACAAATTGTTGAATAAAAAAGATTAAAAATTACCAAATTTTTTGCGGCGGTCCAACCGAGTATGCACAGTAACAATAAGCACTTCATTTTGTTGCAACAATAGAATATGAATTAAAAAATCGCTAGCTTATTGCAGTTTATATAGGAGAATATAATCTAAAAAGATAAGCATTGTTTTAACAATTACACTTTGGGTGTTCTCAGAAAATCACGCGGTTATTATTATTATTTTTTATCAAATATTTAATTACGTTTTAAGTAGAGTGGTAAATCAAAGTTAAGAGGCCGGTAAATATGAAAGGCTTTTTTAATTACTACTAACCCAGATAAAATATTTATTCAACTTAGAATACATAGTTACTGACACCAACCAAGGTATATTATAGACGAATCACAAGTTACGGCGTTTAGGGCTGCGCTTGTAATGCTAACGATTAATGGAGTCCCTTGGTCACCCTAGATCCAAAAATAAATAAATAAATTTTATAGTATTACTTACGTGCAAAAACCATTTCAATGCTAGGGCTAAAGCAAAATAATCCAAAAACATATCTAAATATTATAGCTGAAAACTGGGTCAACCCAGGGCAGAAGAAACCGCGTGCTATTTGTTATTAATATAAGCTACATAACCCTGAAAAGAAGAATCAATTTCGTATGTGTTACAGTGAGATAGAGCATAGTCCAAATTTGAATAATATGGAGCAATTCTTTATAACTGTAACACATGCAAACTGGTATCTTCTTTTCAAGGTAATAGAGCTATACCATTTTGTATGTGTATGTTTTTCCTTTTTGTGTATAGAATTTCTACACCACGATTCTAGGCTAGTATATAGATCTGTAACAAAAATCTATAAAGTTATGAAAGGATTTAAAATATTTTAATTGAATCGCTAAGCAAATATGTTTATAAATTATAAAATACATCGCAAATAACTCTTGCATTTCATTTATAAATATATATTCATTAAAAACAGCAGATTCTGGTTCTGTAAGCCGAGTTTGTGAAATTCTGTAATTGGAAATTTGCTCAGAATTTTACCATTTAACTCGACGTTTCATTTGATACTAATTTGCACAAATATATAAGCACCATAAGCTCCATAACCTTAAATATATATATATATATATATATATATATATATATATATATATATATATATATATATATATATATATATATATATATATATATATATATATATATATATATATATATATATATATATATATATATATATAATATATATATATATATATATATATAATAATACATATATATATATATATATATATATATATATATATAAATTATATATGAGATGTCATTGACTTTGAAAGCAAAAAGGTTTTATTTATTTCAAACAAGGTACAATTGTTTCGTGTCGGAAACTATGATAGAACTGATTATAGAACTTTATGTTCTTTACAATGCTAACTATGATAGTACAAAGGTTATATATAACACCTCCGGGCGTAGATGGAAACATACCAATCTTTTGTAGTGGTGTGTCTTCCTGTTTAGGTTTTATATTTTTAACATTAATTTTCCTTATTTTATGAATAACATATTTTGATAAGTATATGGTTACAATAAATATTAAAATTATGGTAATGCTGTGATTGACTATCATTTCTTTAGGCAATTCTTTTTCAATGTTTTCAAATGAAAATTTGTAATTTCTAATTTAATTTGGCTATCTTACAATTTTTGAATTATTTTATTATATCGTTTTTCGTCGTCTGCATCTAGGTTGCCTGATATAAATTTAATTATTTTTCCTAGTCCGTTGACAAGTCCTCTTTTCTTACGTGTGTTGTGTTCTTATAAGTTACTGAATTTATGTGTGATAGATTCCCAGGGGTTTTCTATTAATTCTGTTTCTAATTTTATGCCGTGCGCTAGTTTTGTGAGAAGATCTTCTGTTAGATGCAAATATTGTTTGTATATTTTTTGTGATCCCTGTTCTAGTTCGTGTAAGTCATTGTAGTACATAAGTGTAAAAGTATTTTCTTGTAAATACGCTTTGCCTAGTGTTGTGTTTAGGTTTCCAATGCTGATGATATTTTCTCCTTTTACATGAATGAAGAGGAAGAACTGGACGATGATAGTGTACCTGAAATTTCGTTTCGTAAATCTCTCGTGGTCTTTTAATGTTTTCTTAGTGTATTTTGCGATTTTTGTCATTAGTGATTGTAAATTTATTTTTGTCTTTTACTTGTTGTTTAGAATAGATAGGTGTTTAATTTTGTTAACTTTTTGTCGGTTGCGTTCGAAAATTGTTTCGGGTATTTCCAGGGTTAGGTCTTTATAGGGTTGTGCGTATTTCGCATTTAGATTTTGTATGCTTTTGTTAATTTCTTTGTATAAATTGCATGTTTTGTTTGTGTGGCCTTCAATATAATTTTGCATTAGTAATTGATTTATATCTACATCGAATTCGTCTCTAGCTGACGTGTGTCCTGAGAAAGGGTGTGTGTTTAGTTGTGCTGTGTATGCTATTATTATATTTTAATATAGCCTATTTAGTTTTACTTTAGTAGGTGAGTGTTTGTGTAGTTCTTGTTGGTTTAAACATCTAATTTGTTCGATCAGCGTTGAATGAAATCTTTCTATTTGCCCATTTGATTTAGGGTGTTGCCTTGATATAAAATGTATTTATATTTAAACTCATTAATTCTCTAAATAGTTGGTTTTTTAATTCGGTTCCATTGTCAGTAATTATAACCATGGGTACACCGTGGTGCGAAAAGTAAATTGATGAGTTGTTTACAATTTCTATAGCATTTGCGCTTGATATTTGATATGCTTGTGCATACTTAGAAAATGAATCGATTATTGTCAAAAACTTGGTGCTTTCTATTGTGAGTGTGTCGCAATGTAGTGTGTCAAAGGATTTGCTGGGTGTAGGTGTTAGTTCTATAACCGTTTGTACTGGGTGTCGTTCGTATTTTGTTTGTAGTCATATGTCGCTGTTATTCATTATGTTACTTATAGTTTTTGCTTGGTAAGGCCAATAGTAGGTCTTTTTTGTTTGATGTAGTATTTCGTTTAATCCTCTATGATTTTGTTCGTGGTATTCTTTTGTTATTTTAATCTGGTTAATCTCATTTTCCACGTCGTTTAGGTATTTGTTAGTTTTAATTAATTTTAGTTGGTTAGATTTAAAACCGTTTGAATTACTCTGTTTAGTTCTAAAAATAAGTCGTCAATAAAAAATATATATAAATTTTCGTATGGTTTTATGTATTCTTTAGCAAAATTTATAAATTCATTTTCATAGTTATTTTCGGATAGTTGTAGGTGATATCTGTTTTTACTGTTATTAAATAAATGCTGTATACGTGGCTTTGCGGGGTTATATTTTACTTTACACACTATGATTTGATTTTTTCCAATGTTTACCGGGTTTTCTATACATCCGATTTCTGCTATTTCGCTAGTGTTTACATTTGTATGTTGCATTTCATGGTCTGATTCTGGGTCTACGTTTGCGTCGTTAGTTTGTATATTGTTTGATGTACTTGCGTGTACTATGAAATCGTTAAGTTTATCGTTAAGCGGTTGCATTAGTCCAAGTATTGAGGGTTGTTTTTCATTAATATTTAATTCTATTCTAGATAGGGCATCTGCGTTTTGGTTTAATTTACCTTTTTTATAAATTATTTCATATTCATATTCTTTCAATTTTAACTGCTATCTAATCATTTTTGCGTTTCGTTCTTTTAGTGAATTAAACCATTGTATTGGTTTGTGATCTGTGATTATTTTAAATTTTTGATTTTTTAATTTATTTTAAATATGTTGTGGCTCAGAATATTGCTAATAACTCTTATTCGCTTGTGGAATAATTAATTTCCTGTTCGTTTAAGGCTATACTCGCGTATGCTGTTGGTAAATCGTTGTCTATGTTACCTTGAGATAAAATCGCTCCGATAGCGAAGTTATTTGCGTCGGTGGTGAATTGTTTATTGAAATCCGGGTATTGTAATAATGGCTCATTGATAAGTAAGGTTTTACATAATTCGAAGGTATCCACGTATAATTTGTCTTTAATATTTATTTCGTTAGCTTTCGTTAAACAGTTGGTAAGTGGTTTCGTTATTTTGGTAAAATCTATAATAAATTTACGATAGTATTCTAGTAGTCCTAAAAACCCTTTTAACTGTTTTGTTTTTTTGGGTATGGGGAATTCTTTTA
>JADQWA010000749.1:0-171646 GCA_018344505.1 Nebria ingens riversi
ATTTAGAGCTAAGAAATTGTTATAGTTTAATGGAGGTTGCAAAGAAAATAACCATTTATTCATGTCGATTATTAGTTTACAGATAAAAGAAATATTAGTGTCAGCGAGGCTGTACGTCTTACCAAGCGAACGGCTGAGAGAACCAATACCGCGTTTATAGCAAAATTAAATGAAATTGAAAGTTTAAAAACTCATATCTCAAAAGTCCACTACTATAATTACTTGGCCGTCATTCCACCAGAATTTGCCGGTACAATTTTTGTATGCCAGGGTCTGTATTTCTATACACGTATCTATATAAATATTAATATATTATAAAGCAATACACATAAACGAGCATCTGCGCACATAACTATTCTATATGGACATTTATTTCTGTTATCTTTGGTTTTTAAACCTGTTCAATTTCGTTTAATTTAGTTTGACACTAACTAGTTGAGCGTCAGACGCCGGTCATTGTAGTTCATTTTATACGTACATGTATGCTCGTAAAATTGTATAGATTATTGCTAAAACAGTGTTAAATCGCGTTAAATAATTGTAAAATAGTTTAGTTGATATTCGGAGTGATCTTATGTTGCTTGATACTTTCACGATTTGCTAAAGGTATGTGAAACCCATATTGTGCAATGTAAAAATGAAATAGGTAAAAAATACTAATTAGTTTTAAAATAAAATAAAAAACTTAAATGGGAGCAGATATAGGTAATAGAATTTTATTTACAAATCGTTGAAGAAACTGTCAATAAAAGATTAGTATTAAATATAAAAATAAAATATAAATTTGTTGGAAAAGGATAGGGATAAATGCGAGGATAAATGACCACTTGCAACATGAAATCTATCTATCTTTGTTTACCTTGTCCCCATAGTTCCCGAATTTATTATATATAAATTGGTGTTTAAATAGTGTTAAATCACGTAAAATAGTGTTTTTTGTACTATAATTAGAATACAAATAATTTACGAGAGTTTGAATGTGGTTTACCAGTGTTACTCGGCTACTAATTATAAGTTCGCAAACCTTCCATAGGTAATAGAGATTCTCTGCTTTTTTAATTAATATAAGTACAATTATTTTAAGATGTTTGCAGATATAGGTATAATTATTTTTTTAAATAACGTTATATCATTTCTGATTTTGTAAATGACTATATTAGGATTTTTAAATATTGTTAAACAACGTTACTAACCACAAACATTTATAGATTATTATTAATAATATTTGCATGTTTATTGTTGCAGGATCAACCGGGTAATTAATAATGCAGTCCCTCAAATTCGAAGTAGCAGAGAGTTAAGGTAATTTTTATTATTACGTTACATGTACCTATTTTTATTTCCCAGTCACCATCTTATAAAATATATGATTCTCTGTGGAGTGGGAGGAGGACGGGGTTTATATATTTTGGATATTTGTTTAAATTGCTTTTGATTTTTAAATAGCAATACATTTCCTTTAGAAGTTTATTAGAAATGAAATATTAATCAAAAGATTGTTAGATTTTTTGAAATAAGTAACTTGATATATTTAGTAAAAGGTTTAAAGATTTAAATTCCATAATAGGCTGTATCCGTTGCGGCCCCCGTGCGTATGTGGGCGCTTTTGCAAAACGGTTTTTCCTCAAAAATTAAAAGTGCGTTTCTATTAATTATTTAAATGTTTAATAATTACGTTATTTTGAACAAGTGCCGCGATTTTAGTACCAAGTGCATACTATGTGTATAGCTACTTTAAACTTAAAATAATTATTAATTCTTTCCGTTTAAAACTGTTGAAAAAAGTCTGTCACTGATGTAGTGATTAAACAATATAATTTAAACGCGGGTTTAAACAATGTGTAATGTTTGTGAAATGGAAATTGTGTTTTAAATCATATAGAAATTCGGGCTTAATAAATCATAGTTCTTCGACACTGAACCGCTAAGCAGAGGTGGGGTAGTTGTTTGCTGAGCTTAAAATCTGTTTACATTTTGTGCACTTTTGGCTGTTCTATTAGCAATGGTTTTATTGCGATTTTTAGATGTTTTTTACAGTTTAAACCAGTAGGTGTATAATAACGTTAATAATAATAGTACGAGGCAGGCCCCGCGCATGCGCACCTACGCTACAGAAGAAACTTTGTTAATACTTAACTTATTAAAAAAAGCTTTTTTGCTGTGACTTCTTGCTAATTGATATTCAGTAGAAATTATATCGCGATCTTATAAAATAAATTAGATTTTAGCGAAAATATTTCATTTATAACAAAATGCTTTAATTTATAATAATTTTCAATAAATATAACGTTTAACTTAACTTGTTCATACATATTAAAAACATAGTTTAATAATATTAATACTAAACGAACGAGGCAGGCTTTGACCTGCCATCTCGCCGCCATATTTGCGCGCGCGCATCCACGGTTGACAGCTGAATTTTGTGAATTTTAGACTAATAAAAAAAAAGGTTTACCATCGCGAATCTAATATGTTTTTTGGTGTTAAAAATTAACTAGTATAATGATAATTGATATTCGATCAAGTGTATAGCGCAATCTGATTGAATAGATTAGATTTTAGTGAAAATAGTACATCTTATACGTTGAAATGTTATGGTGTGGTTCGGACATAGCTTTCCAGGATCATGTATTTCATTTACAAAATTCGTGTATTAATTTAGTGTTTTTATTTATTTTCGTTAATTTTGAGTACAGAATTTAATAAATAAATATTAAAAATGCCTGCGTGCGGGGGTGTTTTAAGCATTGTTTAGTTATTAGACATGATTACTAATGCATTTGCCAATGTTTTAGGGGTGACCAATCCACAACAACCAAAGAGCTTTAAGAATAGGAAAAGTAAGTGATTTTTCTATTATCCGGCATGTGCTATCTTTATAATTCCCAGTTTATTTCTTTCTATATTTATTATTGTTTATATATGTATGTACCATCCGATTCGTAAACAAATGATTAATTTATTTGAATATTTCCGCGAGTGTTTATCAATTAGTGAAATGACTACGTAAAATATCAGCCATTCCCTATAAAGTATTATTGAAAGTTTCTTAAAAATAAATTAGCATTTCCGATTAAAACTCTGTGATAGTAAAAGTGAGTGTTTAAATAATTGTAGTAAATTGATGATTAAAAATTGTGCTTCTGAGTGATTAAAAATAAATGATTTCGCGAAATTAAATCCAGTGCAATCATCAATGGATCGCTAACAAGAGCAACTAGAACTTCAGCTGCGGTTGGAGAGGAACAATTATTGGATTTGGATTTGGTGAGTACTATTTGTATTTCTAATATACTTCGTACGTTTAGGCAGTAAATTTCTATTGGGTACAAAATGTAAAGAGAATCCACTGTCTTCGGGTGTACCTATTGTAATAATGTTTCTTCTTTTATATATAAATTACTTCACTAATATTAATCTTTATAAACTTTTTTAATTATATGACATTAATTAAAATGAATTAAAATCATATATAATAGCGCATGCCCAAAAAAGATGTTCAACTTTAGGGAATATCTTGTTCCAAACCATCCCTGATAGTTGCAGAACCTGATGAAGTGGTGGTTGAAGCAATTCAACCTTACTATAGTTCATTTAACTTCTTTAAACAAATATCTTCATATGTCTGAAACACGCGCTTTGGTTTCAAATAGTGATGGACGAATCCGAATGAAAAATAACCGATTATCCGGTTATTAAAATAACCTGTGTCATTCGGTTTTTGTTTTCAAGTATTCGAATGAAAAATAACCTGATGACATTCTTCATTTTTATCTTATATATATTCACTCACAGCGAAGTATTGTATCTCGCAAAATATGCGGTAGTACCTGCCATTTCGGTTAGAGCAAGAATTTTCTTCAGTTTCTTTTCGTTTCGTTTCGTTCCGTTTGTAAATACATATTCCTCCTTGTCATCGTTGGAGCAACCACCGTTGGACTTTTAGACGACAACTGCAACATGAAGAGCTTTTGCATCGATATCGCGTACTGTCCACACTCTGGAAGTTCTGCTCTGGGAGCAGATCGTTGTACTTCAGAATAATTGCCTGGTTTAGATTCTCGGGTGTTTGCATTCATTCTGGTTGGGTTTTTAATTCGGGTCTCGGGTGTTTTGGGGTGGGCGGTTCGCTATTGAAGTTATATCTTATTCAAATTCAATATTAAAGTCATCTAACTCTGATATCATTAGGTGTGACTTCATTAATATGTTAGCCGATTGTAGAACTTATGACTGCGTCACTAGATGTCGATGCTGGAGGTACTAAGTATATGCTCTCGTCTTGGGGGTCTGTTGTTGACTGGCATGCCGCCTATCGTAGCTTCCTTCTGTGTCCTGCTTCGCGTGAGTAACGTGTTCGTATAGCGTAAATCTGCTGGTGGTTGCAGCGTGCCTTTAGGTCGGATATACCGGTTGGATGGTCATTTCCAGTGACACGGATGGCCTGGGGTGAGGTGTAAAAAGGTACATTAGCTCGTGCATGTGTAGGGTCATAAGTACACGGTCGGTTAAATGACATGGGGGCACTTGTTAATATTGGCACATTGCAAACAATCGACTGACGAATCGTCCAAGAAAACTCATCTATACATTGTATGTACAGTGGGTGTCTGGTGACTCTGAAACGGTACGAGTTTTCTCTACTGTACGACCAGGGTGCAGTAGGGTTGTGCCAGTGCCGAACTGGGTTCACTGGGAACCGGATTGATTTGTTTGTTGGTTTGACCATTCCGTTTGGTCAAAATAAAAGCTCGAAACACTGGGTCTACCGAAGGAGCAAGATGGGCCTTCAATAACTAACTGTACTTTCACACTTTCAGATTTAACGTTTTTCGAATGTCCCAGTCCTGGTTAACTGGGTGTCCACCTTTTAAAGTATTCACAGTGTGTGAGCAGACTTGCACACTGCACCCTATGGTAGTTTGCCTTCCAAATTTCTTTCAGATATGTACTTATAGGTGTAGCATTGTGTCGTACCCAATGTTACAAATACATCACGCATGCACTACACAGCACACAATTGTGTGTGTGCCTCGTGCTCAAAACACAAATTAGAATAAGCATATTAAATATTAGGTAGAGGTGGGAATTTCTTCAAATATTCTAACAAATCTTCAATTAAGTAGGGCCCTCGTCGGGATACGTCCCAAAATAATATTTAATAGTTTTCTATTTAATACATAAAAGAGTTTGTTAATTTAAATTTTAAAGTAATTTATTTTGAATTTGTTGCAATATAGGTATGTGATAGATATTTACTATTTAATTAATTTTGAGTCAATTGAACAACAATAGTTTTATGTATGAGTCCTCGTGTTGGCTCTGGATCCCCATGTTGGCCTGGGTCTTCTTGATGGTCCGGGTCCTCGTGAGGCCCTTAAACGCAATAAAACATATTGCTATACATCAAAACAACAATGAAGCACTCAAAGTTGCAACAAAGTTGGTTTGAAAAGTGTTTTTTATAAGAGGCACTGTAAAGGGTCCTTTTAGGATTTACTGAGTTAAACGTAAGTCTTGCTTGGTAAAAGTTAATCAAATTTTACTTTCCAGTACAAAATTTGTGCAGAATACTAATATCTTTCAATATTATTTTAACTATTTTTATTGTAAATGCAACCGTTTCGAAGATATTCCAGAAACTGCAAACCATTACTTAAGTAAACATGTATTTTCGGTTTAAATATGCTTTTTAAAAATAAAAGGATAAATCTTAAGTTTAAAGTTTCATAATGTTATCTTCAACAGCTGTAGAGCGCATACACAGACACACATACCACAGATATTATTCCAAAAATAATCAGACTCGATTCAGGTTTGGTCAAAAGGTGTTTTTTCGTTAAAATTTCGAGATTTTTCATTTTTTCATGATTACAATACTTACTTCGTATAAGAACGTAAAAAATGACTTGATAAAAAAAGGGATATTTTGCTATTTTAAATATATTTCTAAAGTCAATATTTAAGGTAGATGTCTTTTCTTGGTTTGAGTTACTCCGAAACAGGTCTAGTATATATACCCATATATTATGTATACCAAATTTGCTGTCAATCCGTTCAGTTTCCTCAGAGGTGAAGGAACAACGAATTTGGCTAACGAGCGAACAGCGACAAACATCAAAGTATATGAGTTATATATATATATATATATATATATATATATATATATATATATATATATATACATATAAATATAATATATATATATATATATATATATATATATATATATATATATATTGCCTCAAGAAGATAAAAGACGAACTTTTGTCAAAGGAAATTTTCGAGATTCGAGATAACTACACACACGACTGAATGCTTTAGTTCTTCGATACCACGCACGACGAGCTAAACAACCTTAAATGTCAATAATATATCTATTTCCTTTATTCTTATTTTGAAAATGTGGACAACTTGATATATGGACCTCAGACTGCTGCAAGTGTAAAGACGGCACTGGTTGCAAGAGAGGAGTAGGTAAAATGCTTGTTTACCTCGTCTGCTAATCGAGTTTATACGGATGAATAAAGTATAGAGTCGGTTACCGCCTATTTTTATATACCGGATGTTCAATGCAGTACTAAAACTTTTTTCCCGGAAAGCGTTTGTTGCAAGCTAAATGAATCTTGCCCTGTTTTCCTTTTTTTATCTTCTCCGTTTTTGCTTTCGTCTTTTCCTTCTACTCAACGTGTTTATGACGTGTAGTATTCGTGATTAATATTTTAACGCCGTTGTGTTCTATATTGAAGAAGTGTATTAAGTAAAGGTACACTTATACACTTTAATTAAGCCCAGGCGCTCTATTTACTGTAAGAAACACCTATACAAACAAAGTTAACTTCTTAATTTGTTAAGAATGCTTTTAAAATATTTTTAATCTGTATGGACTGTACATATTAAATATATAATAACGGTAAATAATATGTTGGTATGTTGTGCAGATTGTTGAAGAAAATTGCATACCTAAAGGTGTTACATTAAATGGTTTGATAATGTTGAAAGAATGTAGAGTGAAAAGTTAACTAAATAAATGTTTGTGGGCGATGTAAATGGAGTGAAACTACTTGGTCACAACTGGAATAAATAGATCAATATAATTGGGAATGATGTGAGCTATATAAAAATTGAGTTCAATGGCAAAATAATAATTAAGTACGTGATTTCTTGATTGAAACGAGTTGTCTGTTTATCGGAGAAGCATGATACAAATAGTAAATTAAATAATATAATTTGCCTTAACTTTGATTGACTAGAAAGACACCTATTTATACAAATTGTTAGCACACATTCGCCAAAAATGTAGTTATTACGCAGTTGTTGCAATGATTACGTTATATTGACGGAAATTCGCACAAATAAATATATAAACACGATTTTTCCCCAATTTGTCACATGCAAGATTCGAATATATATTTATCTTATGACAAGCGTTATAACAACATATCATAGGAACTTGAAGATGTATAAAGCGAATAAACCAGTAGTATCTGCAGATTGAATGATTGTTAAATTACATTTCCGGAAAGCACGTATTACGAATATTTCACCGTTGTAGACTCATTTAAAAAGTGACAATAATTTAAAATAATGAGTAAAGCATGCATACAATGTGACACTGTGCACCATCAATAATAAGAATGGCATTTAGATAATCTTGTAGTATAGAACTGTTTTTCGGAAATATTTTATCATTCAGCGAATTTTGTCACAGTACTAAGAAAAACCTGTTATATATTATTGCAGTGATGTTCACATCGATTAAGTAAAGTAATTTCACTGTTATCACTGGAAAATAATACATGTAGGTACTTGTAGTGTATAATTACAATATATATTCTACGTAGATATATGAAGAATCGTTAACAGAAAAGTATTTTTTTTTTGTGATTAAACTGGTTACAATAAATAAAAATAGACACTAATAATTAATACTTTGTTCCTTGTGCCTTCGCTTTTTAATTTGATAATATCTCCTTAATTTACGAAAATATATGAAGTAATTCAAAGGTATACTTAGTTATCCTTAATTATAAACTAGTTTTTGTAATACATTTCTCTGTTCTCTATAATGTTTAATAAATATCGCATCGTTAAATTGTATTCAGTAAATATTATTAAATTCATTAAATATTCAAATGTCTATTCCATATTTTATTAAAATATGATTACATTATTGACTGATCTGAGCTTGTTAAAATGTGTAAATAGATAATACTAACTCTAAAGAAACGCTTTTAAGCGAGCGAACCGATTTGCTGCGATACGTCCAATGCCCATCCTTGAATTTAATGTTTTTTATTGCTGAAGGTTTCTGCTACTGCTGCTTCGTGAAACGCAGCGTGAAGAATTATACGTAAAGTTAAAATGAAATAAAAGTTCAAACCGTTTTCGCAAGAGAAATTTCAACAATTTATTATACCTTTATCACTAAAAACTTTATTCTCTGTCATCTTTATTATCACAATTTCACAAAAATTATACACGGTATATTTGAAGCCCAACCGTTTTTTTTTTGTTTTCAGGCCAAACGTGATAACGTGTTTTGTTTTCTGTGCCAGGGGACAATCGATATGCTAAAATTTCAGCGCTTATCAACTGAAAAAAAAAAACACAACGTTGACATTGTTTTACTGAATTATTAAATCTTCTCATTGTTTCGGGATTAATAAATGTCACAAGCCAAGATAGATATTTTGACAACAACGCACGACAAATTAATTAACTTTTTTATAAATTTCTTTTTTATACAACAAATTTACAAGTACTTATATTCCCAGATGTCAATTTCCTGCGGCAGTACTTTAAATAATATGATGTATTTTTAAACCACTGATATTTGCTGAGTATATTGCAGTTTGCTAAACAAATTACGAATGGTCATACTTTGCAATTCTAAAAAAGTATGGTGATATTCAGGAGTATAGAAGGGTACATATATAATTCAAGGATATGCCTCAAAAATAAAATAACATATTTAATTATACACATACTTAATTTTCCACTGACGAACCTAAAACGATTCACCCAATGTAACTTTGTGTAATGACCTAAATTTTTTAGTACTAAAGTACCAGGAAGGTTAAATTTGCGATTACTTAGAACAATTCCTGAAATTAACTCAACTGACCCAGCTATATGGTGAAATTGTCGAATTTGTCTATTTATTTTGAATAGCTCAATTTTATTGAAGTAGTATCGACAAGTTCAGAAATCTAATTACAAATTTTAAATTTATATATTGTATTGTAATTATTATTATTACTGCTTATGCCGCTATAAAGAATCATAAATATTTCCTGCACATCCAGTTTTCATTACATTTTTCTATTACTCCTAAACAATATTGTGTTAGTAATACATGTTAGATATGTGCTATATACAAACTTTTCGAAGATATTATATTACTAAATGAGCGTATCATAATATTTGCAAATGTCTGGAATAGGTTTATTAATCTCCATGGTGGACTAGCGTGCAGTTATGAAGGATTGAATTAATATAACTGGAATTGTAATATAGATTAATATAATAATTTCAAGCGAGGATACCGTATTTTAATCCAGATAACTTGGAATATAGATAATTCATTTACACGATATTAACTTCTTAAAATTATAAGCGCTACTCGCGGGCGAATTTATCTTTATTGCGTACTAGAAGAGATGTATTATAGAGCATAAAACCACTTGCATTATACGAGCGAGTCCTTTGTATATCGAAGCTACCTAACATGATCAATACTGGTCAACAGGGACGGACTCCTTTGCATTTTTTATAACGCCCTGTTCTATCAAAGGTGAGTTACTTAGTTTACATGTAATATTCATCAAATATGCTTTTCCGATTGATCTTTGTGTCGGCCACTCTAAAATGGGAAAGATTAAGTTGATCAACTACCTAACAAAAAATGCCGAAATGAAGATTTTCACGAATAAATGCACAGTTTAACGAATTATCAACTACATATCGTTGGTTGACAAGTATAAGTGACCAAGTCGAAAGCTTCAGGAATATCTTTTCGTGGCTAAATAACAGCTTAAGGTGTTCTCCGCGCATGTTCAAAGCCAAACCAGATACATCATTTCCGAATAAGTATTGACAAAAAACCTTTTTCGTCGAACGCGGAAATCAAATTTAAACTGTCATTTTGTCAAAAGCAAGACTTTTGGAAATTTTACATTTAACTACTTTCAATGAAATTATGTCAAGACATTACTAAATGACTTCTCCATTGAAAAAACAAACAAAAACAAATGCTAATTATCACAATGTAACCGAAACGTGAGATCGGCAAGGTTTAATAGTTCGATATTATATTTTGTACACACGTTTCTAACAATATATGATAGGCACCTAAAACTAGACATGACGTGTCAGCCTGAAGTTCACGGATAAAAAGCTAACTTAGCCCTGGGATTGAAATATCGGATTACAGACAAATTATACATTTATAATTTGCCCATTGCATACTAATAAGTAATAAACATTTAAATATGTAGTAATATATAGGGTGCGTTAAATACGTGTTAGTACATTTTAGTATATTTTACTGTTTTCGTACTATCTGATAAATGGTCGCCCTAGCTTATGATCCAAGATAAAGACCTATTTCGTGTTTAACAAGTGAATTTGTAATTCAGGCAAAACCTCCAGCTTGTAACTACAGTATTTGTTTTATATACGAAAGAATTTTAATTGATTGCAGTGCTAAACGCTAATATATACTCACATAAAAGAAAATATAGCTTTTGTTAAATAACTGTTGACATATAGCAAAAAAAAAAAACAAAAATGAAATGTTCTTCATTTATTAAAATAATTTTTATTGCTGCTCGTCGAATTATGAAGCACTATATGCATATTACAATTATATACGAATTATATCTTAAGTTGGTAATTTTTTTTTTTAAATGAGACTCACAATCAGATATTTAGTTCTTTTAGTATTTTTCTTAAAACCAAAGTAGATATAAACTATGTTACCATCGTTTTTTGAAGTAGGTCACTGATCGTAGATAAAAGGATTGCTGCCAAATAAATCTCAATAAAGTAATTTGTAAACTATTAAGGTCTCAGGGCTTGGATGATTTAATATCTAAAAATTCGGCTTTTAATACTTAGAATTTTCTTCTCAAGTTATCTCTGTCTTATTCGAACCCTGATACAAATACATAACGCTGCGGCTTTTGTGACGTCATTAGTTAATATTTTTAACAATTTGTCACAGAAACTTTCGTAAAAGGTTGTATGTCTAACATACTTTAAGCATGTTAGGCCAGGTTGGCACGTCTGAATTCTTTCAATCATTCGATTAGACCAACTATGCACATAAATAGAATTTTCAAAATATTAAAGATTTATCGCATTTCACGTATTTTCAAGTTTAAATATGTCATTAATAAGAACAAATTTTAAGGAAATAAATAAAAATATCAATATATTACTATTTTAACAAAAAGAAACTATTTTTGAGACATCTGAATTTCTTGTTATACACTTTTTATCTACATTAATGTAGAAGCGATGCAATATAAGATTATTGCATATGA
Organism: Nebria ingens riversi; assembly: GCA_018344505.1. Classification (NCBI taxonomy): domain Eukaryota; kingdom Metazoa; phylum Arthropoda; class Insecta; order Coleoptera; family Carabidae; genus Nebria; species Nebria ingens. The sequence continues at coordinate 11,550 of JADQWA010000749.1, forward strand.
CTATTAATATTATTATTTTCGTTCTATTTCAGTAAAATATATTGTATTACTCTTGTTTAAAACTTATTTAAACATTCATATCTATAACAGCACATACAGTAAAAGAAAGAAAATAAAAAATCACTTAGAAAATTAATTTTTAGCTATAGTTTGTTTTTCATAAAAATGCAGCATTAGGCTTGTACCTCGTCGCTCTCACTTTGCACCATCTTTCTCAACCATAGGATATTGCTAATGCTATGAGTAAGAGCGACAAAGAAATTAACGCTGCATTCTTACGAAAAACAGACTATAGAATACAAAATTGTCATTTCAAAAATTAATTAAAATAACTTTGATATCATAATTACCGATTCGAACAATGCTATCTCAATTTACTCAATGAAGCACAATTAATTTAATATTTCGTAATTCTCGTTCTGTATCCCGACATCCTAATGAAATAATTAGTTATGAAATCATAAAGGAATTCAATTTGAAAAGGATTATTGTTATGAAAATAAAAACGCACCTTGGCGCACATAAGAATTCTCTAATTTATTTACGTGTTGAAATAAAATAACGCCAAATAGTATAAGGAAGAAAGAATCGTAACGAAATGAATGGTGAACAATAAGATAAGGTTCTACGTAAAACGAAAAAGGAGTATAGAGGAAATGAGAAAAACGAAGACGAAAAATAAAAGCACGGTGAAGCTACTGGGAGGCAAAGGAAGGACGAGTGTGATACTTTGGTTGTGTGCTGTGCCCATGTAATCTCGTTTTCTAATTTCATATTGGATAAGGTCAGTTGTATCTTTCAACGTGTTTCTATTATTTCATACACACACACATACAAAAATATCTAGATACACAAAAAACTCCTCCAAAATACACACGTACTCTTCTTCCTCACGCATACATAGATATACCCCTTCAAATATAGATACACATATAGGTGTAGATATATACACAATAAATATACAGCTCTTACAAATACAAATACCAACACATTTTAACAAAGAAACATCCGTTGTCTACAGAAATACAATAAAATGAGAAGAAGACAACTATTTGTAATATATGTTTCACCACCAAAAAATAATAGATATAATTAATCTATAAAAAGCATAATTCTCGTTTATTATTTTTTTTTATTCCTGCCTCGCGGCTGTGAATTATGTATTTTTTACCCATTGCCCATAGTTTAGTCTTAATCTGCTCACAGAAAACCTGAAAAAAAGATGAGATACAGATTAAAATATCAATTTTTCGATTTATTATTTCTAAACAAACTAGTGTTTTTTTCGGGTGAAAATTTAATTCTTAAGTACATTTATCGCATACTTAGATACATATCTTTATATCATTTCTAGATTAGATCAGTTTGTTTGTGGCCGGATACGGAAGTGCACAATAAATATATATCCCTATTGGTGTTTCCCAAGAGATCGTGACTAAACCCTTTTTTTTGTGTTGGAAAAGAAATTCTTATGGTTTGAAATTAGTGGCCTTAACAACACAACATTCTTTTACTTTTACCGTAAAAACGGGCATCTGCTGTTCTATGGGTCAATCTGTGATGACGTATGTAATGGAACTGAATTAGTTTTTGTACCAAAAGAAAGGGATTCTATAGTGAATCTGGGAGACTACAGAAAAATCGAAAATTACATTTTACTCTTGTTGGATAGGTTTGGTCATTGTGAAAGGCACATTGTTTTATGTTTCTGCATATTTCCGAAGGCAATTCACAGTGAAATTTATATTTCCCGGAAAACATTGCCATTAAAAATAATAAAAGCAAAACTTTTATTACCTTGCTGTAACCTCTGACAGTGGTAAACATTTATTGTTTATATATTTATTGAATTTCTGTTTCACAGATATTTCAATTGAAAAAAATATTTCTAGTACAGTGTGAATATAAAACGTTGATGTTACTTCGTCAATATTAATATGTAACGCAGAAATTTGTTTTGTTCATATAACATGAAGAACAAATATTTCTCTCTCCCTTTCGCTTTCAATAATATTTTGTAAAAGTACTAATTGGTAGTACTGTTCTATACTGTAGAACGACAAACGTTTTTTTAAAGTAATAGCCTGGTTTCTTCGTTCAATATTTGGATTTGAATAGGAGCTAGATAAATGAAGGAAAAATTCAAAATATTTAAAATCTTCTGATAAATGATTTAACGTTTAAGGTTAATGGGGTAAAAATATTATAAAATTTTGATATACTATAATATATGACATATCAACTATATTGATACCCAGTAGGTACCTACAATCTTATATTGATTTTCAATAAATGAACTAGTAATTTTATGAAGCAGTAAATTTCCATCCAAGGATTTATCTAGAATTTAGTATTATCAAATATTCTGTTATAAAACGCTATCGCTAATAATTAAAATGTTATTACAAAAAGAGTAGCTGATCTGATAGTGACCTACATAAAGATACGAAAATATACAGGGTTGAAGTTTCCCAAACACAAGGAATCGGTGATTCAGTTAACTTTGCATAGTGATCTGCTGATCTGTGTAAATAAAAATTTAATAGGAGAATTAAGCGGCGAGTCATGAAATGTAAATCAAATTCTCAGTCAGTGGAATACCCTTCTCATGTTATGAGCAGAGATAATTCGACATAATAAAGGCAAGTGTTTGCTAAGTTAATTGTAATTAACATGTTATTACCCATAAACAAACATTTATTATACTGTTTAGCATATAATATTAAACGATGTGCTTCGTTAGTATTAGCTAAAATCGTTATCAACTTCATTCTAAGAGTTTGACTTTACTCGGTATTATTATATAATCTGAGCTGCGCTCTAAAACACATTAGATGTAAATCGTATAACATAAAATGGAATAAATTTTCATTTCACATATAACTCATTAGCAGCCATTTGACGTAAGAAAAAAAAATCTGCAGTATTTTAAATGGACATTCTTAATCTTAGTAGTTGAGTTTTGTTTATTAAACATTCGCTAATTGGGATAAAACTTTTTTAGAAAATATTCTCAATTGTTTAATAAAATTCATAGTATTGCGCTCAATACGTTATTTTGACTGTGCGAGTATACATTTATATATTAATATTTTGTTTAGATAGGAAGGATATTCAAATACAGATTCTGAAAAATTCAACAAAATATAATTATTTATTATCCTACATTAGCAACTATTGTGACTATATGCTTTTAGTTCTCACACAAAAACTTAATAATGTATTTATAGATATTTTTAATATTTTACTAATGTTGAAACAGTTTTTTACTAAATTTATTTGTAGCAATATATGTTAAATACCAAATTATTTCAGTCTAATTTGGTGTGTTTGTGTATTCTACCGCCAAAACTGCTAAAATTATAATTATGAAACTTAAGATTTGTGTATGGCTTGCAAGTACGGCCTTTTTGGAGATCTTGCAGAAATCGCAAAAAATGACAAGAGTAATTCGTTTCCGGTTTAAATATTCTTTTTCAAATGTGCATTCTGAATATATTCAGACTCGACTCAGGGAAGGTTAAAAGCTGTATTTCCGTTAAAATCTTGTGTTCGAAAATGATCATGATCCTATACTTTCTTATATACATTCGTACAAGAAATTAAAAATTGTTACAGTGAAATTAAATCATAAACAACACTAAGTACAATTATATTTAATGAATTTAGCTTACTTTATTAGCATAATAATTGTAAATAATATTAAATGTAGAAATTATATTATTTTCTAAAAATGTAATAAGTAAAAACCTATATGAAAATGTATTATTTATTTTAATAAGAGCACTTCGGTTTTATATTTATCGTCATAAAGTTTTGTGCATTTTATTTCTTCAATTTAAATTTATACGCCGTGCATTTCATTATACGTAACTTCGCAGTTAATACCTGCATTTTATGCTGAAAATATGTTGAGAATATTAAATTACCTGGAAAATTTCATTCGTTATTATTGTTATGAAGAGCAACTAGTTTTATACATTTTGAAATCTATGTTTCTTTGTCTTAGGACGCAAACTTGATTGTGAAAAGAATTGTGTTGAGTTTTTATGGTTCTAAAGAATAATAAGCTATTCTAAAATATACATAATATTAAAATAACTTCACGAAAATACTACCGGGAATACTATGCAGAATACTATAGAAAAAAAATATATTCGAATGCATTTTTTTTTTATAATATAACAAGATCAAAATGCCTATTTAAATTTATTATACATGTAATTCTTAAGGTATACCTACAAAATTCTAATAACTGCATATAAATTTATAACAATATTTGTAATTTTCGGCAACGATTAAATTTAATCATGCTCCTATTATCCAGCGTTATCGTGTACAAATTATTTGGGTAACTATAAATGAAGATAATATTCCAATTCAACAGTAAAATACCTAATCTTCAAAACACAACAAAATCAATACAAAGTATAATGGGTATGAAAACTTTACACAGTTTAAGATAAAATCCTCGATAATGAAATTGGTAATTAGCCAAGCCAAATGCGAGCATTTCATTAAAATAATTGAGAATCAATAGATACTTGAACGTTGGATAAGTGTGAAATAATTGTTTTCATACTTTTCTAACGAGGTAGATAAGGTTGAATAAGCATGAAAGAACAGCAGAATAAAAATCACCATACTTATATTTATGTTGCATATAAACATAAATTTATCTGCTTACATATTTATATAGGTTGGCTGTATTCCCATGGTATAGATATTTTGATATAAATATACTTTACAATAATTTATTTGCTGTGTCCATAAAGGTTAATATTTCATAAAGGTCTAAGTATATCTATTAATCTTCTGTGAATAATTGATAAACAGTATATACCTTATGCCAAATAAATATCATTTATTAATGAGTAACTTTTCATATGATAAAATTCTATAGTAACTAGTTATTATTTTTATTAAACTAATATATTAATTTTACTTCAATGTAGATTATAATCTGTTACTCTAGGGCACGAATTTTATTATATGTTTGCATTCTTTGTGATCACCACTTAAGATACTTAGTTTGGAAACTAGTAATTTGTAATTTAATTATATACTCAAAAATAAATAATGAAATAACAGCTAGGTTATGTAGTATGTATTTACTTTAATAATACTACAAGAATATTAAGGTTTTTTTATTATTCAAGAGAAAAACTAAAATTTTTATCTTACAAAACTATTGCAAAAATTTATCCAAAAGATGGAGAAAATTAGAAGCTATACAACTGATTCTTAATTATTTTATCATATTATGAATTGTGTAAATCAATCGCCAATAGATATTTCTGTGATGATTTGTTTTATAGCTGAAGCAACCAGCTTTTCATAGTTAGATTTGCGAGACATCTATCGTTTAACTTTAAATTTGAATAAAACGTACTAAATTAGCTTTTGGAATACAGGGGAACGTGGCAAAAATATAAATCATTAAATTTTCATTTATAATTTTGTTTTTAACAGCAGATGTTTACATAAAACATATACTGCATTATGTTATATTTCATTGAAGTAGATAAGTTAAGAATAAAAGGAGAGTTCTACTTATGTAGAGATTAAATTAGTTCAAACATTCAACAGCGTTTTTAAATTTTGCTTTGGAATATAGATGGTACGAGAAATTGATATTTTCATGTATAACCATCTAAGTTTGAAAAGCCGCAAGCTGAAGCTTCAGCATGAGAATTGGACCATTATAAAAATCAATAACCTGAAATTTCCTGCAAAACCTACTGTAATATCTATTATATGATAGATGGCGCTGGCTATGAAGTATTATACAACCTACTTTTGCAGATCTCTACTACCATTATTTCAGATTCTACTAAATGTGAAACTAGATATGTATGCACATTGCGTTTTAATTTTTGGAAAAGAATGACAGGAATAAAATCAACAACTAATTAATTTGACAATTTTCTAGCTGCAGGCTATGGCAATTGAAAATACGCCGCCCTGGTGGACAAAAGAGAAAGTAATGTAAGTTTTCTTGTGCAGTTGGTTATACAGAATATGTCAAGGGAAAACATACTGAAAATAATGATAACAGAGAATTTTATTTATTAGAGTATAATACTAATGAGCTAATCATGAAATATTATCATCTAGTGCTAAGATTTTCTGTTAAGAGCCACTGTCTGTATTAAAAACTTCCATAAATATTTAATTTCAATATTCAAGGCATAACTTTTTAAATGAAGAAAGACATGTAATGGATGTGTCAAGATTTTTCAATATTTTACATATTATATTATTATTTTTATTATAAATACCATTCTTTAATTTGAAAACTGTTGGAATCGATATTTATTTTAGTTTGCTTTGAATTGCATATTATAATGTCGTCATTGCCACAATGCATCGTATTATAGTATCCCGTTTTAAAGTTTTTCAAAATTCTTTTACTTATTCCTAAATAAGAAAGGAAGACAGTTTGGAAACGAATATACATCACATTGTTATCCCAAATACAGTTGGATGCTAACAAATATCAATCAGTGTTCCCACTAACTAAAGTGCTTGCAATTGTGCCAAATATTCCCTAAGTTACAGTTATACACTTGCGTTATTTTGCGGAAACATCATTAACTATTATTGAAACGTTTTAACAAACTTTAAATAGGTACGCCAATTGATTCATAATAACACAAATTTTTATTTAAAAAATGTATCCAGAGGCGTATCTCATTTCTCATTCAACATGGAAATTTAAAACGTGAACAAATGACCTATTTGGCACATGGTATCATGAATTTTGTTCAATCAGAAATGGATACTGTTGAAAAACCATATACATATCTATGAATGTCAAGAATAAAACAACAAATATATATAATGTAAACACTTTTATTAAGATTTTGGTATAATCCAATAAAATAATACAATTTAATCTATAGCAGTATTCAGTGAATAATTACGATACATTCCAGCTTTCAATATTCTATTTGAAAATGCTTGTGTACTTGGATAGAAACAAATTGGAACACTGTGCACAGAAGGCGGAAATCTAGAACAATGAAAAACTTTTATATTATTTCAAAAGTGCCAAACAAATGTGTATCGCATACTTTTCATTTGGATGATATCCATTGTTAGGCGATTTATGTTGTAAAACAAACATGTCGGTCACAGATTAGTGCTCGAAACGTTTGCATATTCTACAAAAATTCTCTTTTGACAAGGGATAAACTCTAAGCCTGATTGCACCAACAAATAATCTATAATCGTCATTTGATTTTTGGTAGAACGTTATGAAAAATGTATGATTACGATGATATTCCTATCTGCCGATTATCTGATGTGTAACATTTTGTTTTTAATAAACAACCTGTTATGAAAGAACGGCTTAAAATTTTATCTGTCGCTTGTAGGAATCAGATGCTGTTTTTATGCAAGTCATACATTTTCTGAATAGTATCTTCGATAAAGAAACTATTGTAGCATTCACCAAAATAAATATAGTTTTGTTATACGTATGTGATAAAGAATATAACTCACTAAATTGTCATTTGAAAACAAAAAAACTTTGAAACTAAAAATAAATTTAATATCGTTCAACCGACTAATAATTATTGTGGATTCTATTCTAATTTGATCCCACGAGAGTAATCTACATATTATGTTGATATTGGATCACATCAAATATTAGCTAATATTCCCGTCCCTTGGGTGCTGATTTATCCAAACTAAAATTATCCCAAATTGATACGGTTAATAGGTATACCCTGATTATTGTTGATAAACAAAGTCAATGAAATTTAAAATAAGAGAGTAAGCCTAGTATTTCCAAAAGAAATGTTTTTTTATGGCAAAAACTGGTTATTATTCGGCCACACGTAGTTAATTTAACTAATACTGCGCTCTACGTATATTATTTCAAATTAACAATTGAATTTTAACACGAAACTAATCAACAAACTTTAATCTAGTCTAGTTAAAAAAGTATTTATATACGTTTTATATGTTAACAGAAATTTATTTATAACGGCTGAGCCATCTGTTGGTTTCTTTTTGACAGTTTGCAACACTGACACGCTTGACATTGTTCAAGCGTAAAACGATCTATTTATTATAGCGGAGGTTTGACACTACATGTCCATTAATGTCAAGCGCGTCGGGGTTGCAAACTGTTGAAATAACACGCACTTCAAAAAAAACCAACAGATGGCTCACCATATATAAGTGTAATTACACGAATAATGAAAAACCGATTGCTTTTTCGGTAAAGTTTATTTTGGTAATATTTTCCTAATTAACTAATATTATAATAAAGTAATTGAAATAAGTTTACAATTACTAATTATCATTGTTCATAGTAAATTTAGCATAATTTAAAGTTAAATTGCACTATTAAATAATAATTTAGTTTGCTCAATGTATGATTAACATAAACTTGTGTTGGTGCAATTATACATTAATTTCTTTGAGAAATTTGAACATTCATTTTCCTCTAATAGGTTTGCAAGTTCTAATCACCATTAGGGTGTAATATCAGTAATCTTTCTCTTTTTATTAATGCATATTTTAAGTGTGTCTAAAAGGAAAATATGAAGCGTAATAATGCAAGCAAAAACTTGCATCTAATTAAATGTTCTCTCGCCTTTTCGAGTGATTATGAATTGAGGTATCTTTAATTAAGATAACTCCATCTTTTCGAGTTATTTATGCGACGCAGTTTAGAAGTAAAGGGTAAGGGCAGAAGTTTTAAAAAGACAAAATAAAATAGAAAAAATAAACAAAAATAGTGCAGCCAGCAAGTATTTGATGGGAGAGTATGGTTCACAATTTATAGCGCAATTTTAGTTGTATTGCAGCTGATCCCGATGAATAAACTCCAGCTCGGTAATTTATTGCAACAATATAAGAGAGAGAAGAGATGACATCAGGCTTATAAGCTTTTACCGAAAACGAAAGTACACAGCATCAAAGGGTGCGTGGATGGAGAAATGATTCTAAACTCTATTTCTCAATATTTTTGCAGAATTGAATTACGTCTGTTTGAGAAGTGACACTACGTATCAAGGTTTTTATGCCTGGGTTGCCTCAACTCATATCTATATACTGTATAGTTATTTCAATCTATAACTAAAATATCTTGATTAATATATTTATAATAGCTGCTAACGTTATTATATTTGAAGCACGCATTGCCATAATGAGATATTCAGCTGACGTTGTAATAACTTCCTCGCTTCTTTACCCAGCTATCTAACTTTCACAAGCGTAGTTGAGGTAACTTTAGATATAAAAACCGTAACTATGAGCTATGAAATCTATTAATAATACTTGTGAACCATGTCTATGGTTTAGTACTACCCACTGTGTTATATGTATATATGCAGGTTACTTTAAAAATTAATACTAAACAGTACTGAATTTATTTAAATACCGCAAAGCATAGATGGAGAAGATCTATAAAATTCGAGTAAATATGACATGTATTTTTTTTTATTCTAATAATATCAAAGTGTGCAAATAAGATTTAAAGACATTTTTTAAGTAAAAATTGAGTTTTTTTCACTGAAAGATACACTAATGCAAGCCAATGCTTTGTTAATATACTGGAATAGATATTAGCGATATATGCAGGATATACAGACCTGCCATAATCGCTGGACGTAGTGCGGTAACAGGGATGGACGGCTGGTTTTCGTTGAATTCCGTAGCCGTAAAACCAGGAAGGATGGTCGAACCTTTTTGGTAGATTACACGTTCGGTATAGATCCGATGTCCTTGGACGCGATGGTGATTTTCTTGTCTCGTCTTCTATGTCCTGTTCATCCACCTCTGTTACCGCCGCAGCCGTTGCCGCCGCTACACAACTGCTACTACACTGCTGCTGATGTCCTTCTTCCGGCATGTCCCTTTTAACTACTCCCGGTTTTTACTTTTTGTGCTTGTCCGCCTTAACTATCCTATCTTTTGATGTTTTTGTATCGCCGTCGATGACAACGTCGAACTGATGCACTGCTCTGACACATTCCAACGGATACAGGTTTGTTTTATTGATTTGTTACTGTTCATGTTTCCGTGGTTACCGTTTACACATATATTTTCATTTACTACTATAGTAGCTGCAGTCACGCAGTCCATCACTGATATAATGCTAATTTCTACCATCTTGTTCTTTTAATTACTTGTAAAAGTCTATATATGTACATATATATATATATATATATATATATATATATATATATATATATATATATATATATATATATATATATATATATATATATATATATATATATATATATACATATATACATACATACATACATACATACATAACTTTATGCCTATTCCCAACATGTGGGAAGAAAACCTTTTACATTCAAATCTTCACAATCTTTCGTGTGATAAGACAATTTTCTTAAAATGATTTTATGAAAAATATGCAGCGTAATAAACAATGGATCAAGTAGTATATTTTCAAATAAGTAGTCCTATATGTATATGTCATTAATTGGTAACAAGGGCAACCTGTCAATAATTGTAATAATAATAAATGAATAAATAAGTGTGATGCATAAAAGAATTTGACCAGAAATGAATACCTCAGAATAAAGAAACTTGCAACGTAAAGAACAATCCTTGTTAAAAAAGTAGAATGCGGAATTGAAGTGAGTGAAGAAGAAGCAATTGGCAAACTCTCGGACGAATGACGCTGGCATTGAATTGAGCGAAAAGGGGTGCGGCTGATAGAGAAGACAGTTGCTTGTGCGGTTAGCGTAGTGTGTGCTTGCTGCGGCGAGATTGATGGGGTGCAATCACGCGCACTGCGTTCCAGAATCCCACTCGAATGATAAACGATACACAATGAATAATATTCGCGAGAGCGCGCGCGCTCTTCACCGTTCTATATAGACTCCACTACCGCGTGCGTGATGTATAGTTTTGTCTCTAGATGTTTGTTTCATTGACTTGTTTGCACTGCGCCTCCAGTTTATTGAATGGCGGAAAATCAATTTGCAAGGATTGCGTCAAAAATGCCAACCATAATGTCTGCGAATTTGTATGATGCTGATATGGCATCGATTTTGATATTATATTAACATTAATGTAGCTTCAGCTTTTATTCATATATATATATATATATATATATATATATATATATATATATATTTATATATATATATATATATATATATATATATATATATATATATATATATATATATATATATATATATATAATCATTTAACGGTCGTGTTGCAAAGTAGAAATATCCAAATCAAAATAAAGAAGATGATTGAACACACACTTCTTGTTCAGATCTCGATAAAAATACTGAGACTGCAGAACGCGAATTCACGAGATAGGAGCATGCTCATTCTACTAAGGGGCAATAAAATATAACAAAAGGAAAATAAAAAGGTTGCAGATACAACGTTCTTTAATATTCAAAGAATAGAAAGGTTTCGAGCAATTAATGGTCATCAGATAACCGGCGGTACTTGTGATGACCATTGATTTGTCGAAACGGTCATCTTTAAATGTTATGTAACTTAATTTATAATAGTATTTAAATAGGAACCAGAGTAATTAGGAGACATATGTCTACTTAGCTTCAAAAATGCATTTGGTTATAAAAATCTATTGTTTTAATTCAAATATATTGTATAAGTAAATATTGAAAACATTTATATGTAGCTGTAGTGAAATTATTCCAAATTTTTAAAAATATAAATTCTTGAGTCACCAATAACATCAGTATTTTACGTAAAAAGTAGAAGAAAGAAAATATCTCTCGACATTGATAACTAAACCGAAAATTTGTAGGGGTAATTTCGCTATATTTAGCTTTATATAATAGTACACGCTGCAAAACCCTACTCAGTATATAGAACACGGAAAGTTTATCTTTGTATATTCCTCTTGCTCTTCATTCTGACTTACCCAAACAATATCTTAATTCACTCTCAACTGTGAAGATTTTGAGTGATGAGCGCAGTAAATACACGCACACGACCATCGTAAAGTTTTGTCAATGTTTATCTCTAGACATTTTGTTGACGTAAGTTACGCAATTCTGATGTTAACAATGTTTGTCATATAAATTGTATATGTACAGTAACTAAATCATGTTTATGCATTAGCAGATTGAATGAAAACAAAACTAGAGCGAATAGCAGTAGTGATATTATCGTTTATCTTGCTCCTGTTCTATTTACATTTAAGTTTGTTACTTTAGATTCAAAGAATCTGAATTACAATAAAGAATAATAATAATACACTTACGAATTTTGTATTTTATACAATCAATTGAATATCTAGGCTGAAAATGGTACTTTTTATAATTTTAAATCAAAAGTATGCAATAGACAAAAACTTTGGTTATATATGACATCGCAAGCAATATAAGAAGTTTTTAATTCATTAAGGGATACATATTTTCGCTCATTTTTTATTTCAGTTCAATTTCGATCCAAAATAACAAACGATTCGTCGCCATTTATATATGTTCTAAATTATCTCATTATACGCTTATTTGATGTTTATGGTACAAAACAATTTAATATGACTGTTGCTTTGTTTATGTTACTCCAAATTAAGATAAATAATTGTTTTAATTCTTTTACACCGTTAAAAAATAAGCAAAAGTATTCTTTTTGTCAAGCGTTAGATATTGGAATTCCTTTATTGAACCTATATGTTTTTGGAAAATAAATTATTCTGAAGTTAGAAATCAATATAAACAGTCTATTATGGACAAGAAAGTTTATTCGAATTTCATGCATTAGTCATTGCACATAGCGAATTCACTCATCATTCATTTTGGGGCGAACGGATTTTCGTACAAAGCTAGCGAAGTACTTATATGTAGATTAGGTAATCCATTATATCGAGGGAACTGAGACTCGTATCCTTTGTTTTGTTTTTGAGAGCTCTAATACTGTGGTATCCACCATTGCTTATTTAATATTCCAAAACTCTGTATAATCTTTTCTAATCTATTTATCCAGTTGTTTCAATTGAAACAAAATTCAAAAACATTATTAAAAGGAAACTAATGGAACTTTGCCGCCTTTATATAGTATATAAACTCAGTAAGTATAGAATCACAATAAATTAAAATTGCACCATATAATTTTATTATATATATATATATATATATATATATATATATATATATATATATATATATATATATATATAATCATAGTGTATGATACATTATTACCGTTAGTGCAATTGAATTTTCATTATAAAGTATATAGGGAGATGGTATTTTCTAAAAGCACGATTTATCTAGATAAAATATTCCATTGGTAGATTCTGTGTTCGTTTGGTATTCTTGCTGACTCGCACAAAATCATAAAGCAGAGAAAAATATCAAAGATATATATGCGTTCTCATGTGAGGTAAAACTAATAATTAAACTTAGAACGTACGATAAATAAATCTCACATGAAGATATATCAAAAGGAAGTGTGGCTATAAAAGTAAACTTTCCACTTAAACTTTTTGTCTGGAATATATATTTCCCACAATGTCTATCGATTTCCAGTATAAGACTACGGCTGTATATGTATGAGTGTAAGGGTGCCACAAAGATGACTGAGCATCTGTTCCGCAGTTCTGCTTTTTATGTTATGTCAATCAGTTATAACCTGGAGTTCTTTCAAAAGAATAAACTTCAAATAAATAGTTCATAGAAACATTTAGAAACATTGTGATATGGCAAACAATTGATTGACCACACAGTTTTCTTTATAGAAAAACAAATATATTTTCTAAGTAATTTTTGTTTACTAGACCATGTTTATAACATAACCATGCTGTCACTTACTCAAACGCTTTTGGTTTTGGATAACGGTTTGAAAAAGTGATCGATTAATTTACTGAAAATTAAGTATACAAATAGTTACATTATAATGTATTTCTGGTGAATTTGGCACTTCTTGGATGCACACGTTGAATAAAGTATATCTTCGGTTTAATATATAATTTCTTTGCACCAATTCGATGTGATAGTATAATGAAAACAAATGTTTATTTTAAAAATATACAAATGTAATTAAACAAAAGCCGTTCTGAAAATAGAAGACAGGAAAGTATACTTCAAATGACAATTCAAATTATTACTCCTTACAGACATGCCATTGTATTTTGAATATTTGTAATGACCAAAGGTAAATTGGTAAACAGCGAAATGATAAGAGTTTGGTTTAGTAATCGATTTACATTTTTAACCCCAAACAGTTTCGTTTTGGGTTGTTATCAGTACTTTTTATCGGTTAAATTGGCTTGAAGTTCTGTGTTTCTCCTATATATACTCTATACTTTGATATTAAAACGCTTTGTGAGATAACATAAAACATATACAATCTCTAGATCCTTTGTAACTACCAAATATAAATTAATAAAATTTCTACTTTGATTGTTGATGCTAATGACTAGTCAACGTACTAACTAGCATAGGGTGAACAGAAGAGATGAAAACTTCAATGGACGAAGACTTCAAACGAACTTGAAGTCGTCTGGTCTGGCGTGCTAGTATATTGCTTTCGTTGGATTGTTACTTCGAGTATGGAGGTACTTCATTAGCTTCAAATTAAGTTTTTCTCAGTCACGTGCATTTGACTTTTATTTGAAATCAAACGAAAAAATGTACTTTAAATTTCCAATTATTCTTATTCCATCGCCAAAGTTTAGCGTTGCATTTGTACCTACTTGTGTCAGTTGTACCAAACTACTACATTTAAAAAAAAAATAGTATAAAAGAATACAATGTTTTTTTCAATGTGCTTTCGAAACTATGTAAAATATAAATAATCTTCAAATTTATTTATGAACTACTACTGAATTATCATTGAGATTTATTAGCTTATCGCTGAAATATATTCAACATGTAAATTATATATTAATAAAAAACTGTATCTAGGTTCTTGAGCAACGCACTGGAGAAAATAATATATACAATAAATATACGAAATAAAATAACATAATTCAATAAAATATGTTCTTTAAAAACATTTAATGTTATTGTTCTGGAATTAAGTTATTTATAGTGCAAAGAAGTAAAAATATAATTTCAGCATTGTTTTCTACGCCAAAGCCCAAAATAATATTTTATCTCTTCACTAATTGAAGATTTTCGGCAACCATTAGAAATGTTTGTTCATTATTCCTTTCTTTTGAGAACAAATGCTTAAATGAAAAAATATAAGCGTGCTGTGCTAACAATAGTATCGCATGAATTGTAAAAGGATGAAATAATAATGAAATAGCGTTTCTCTAGTGAGCACTCTATCTCTCTCTTTCTCCCCTTCCCCTCTCACTCACTCTCTTTCTCTCTCTCTCTCTCACACACACACACACGCACATAATAAGATAGTCTTACCTACATACACATAAACATTGGCACGTATTAATATGAGTGTGTGTATGGTACGTTAGCTTGCGCGTTGTCTCGCAAAAACGTTACATCTGTTCACATCCTAATCCGTTACTGGGATACTGCTCTATATATAGCTGCGCTTTCATATTTCATAAATCTAGTTGAAAATGTATAGAAAAATCGTTCAACACTGCACCAGCAAAAAATGTTTAATTTATTCAATTCAATATTCCGGAATACTGCAGGTTTTTCTTGCAAATATTATCTTTCGTGCAAGTTTGAAAATAGGACCCTTACAGACAACGATAGCAGTCAAGACCGACCACGAATATATTTGAGGCAATTCTGTAGTCGATTTTACAATGCTCAGAAACAAATGGGATTCTTATATGATTTTAACACTTGCCTCATATAAAATAAATAAAAAATACATCCCCAAAATGAGAGTGGCAGACTCCGTAGCAGGCGCGGTACTTCAAATTCACTGCAACATTTTTCCTATGTATAACAAAAATATAGAACAGGCATTTTACATTTAGATTTATTTAAAACAGAAACATAATTTATTAAGTTTGGTTAACATATCGGAAGTAGGTATGGGATATGATAGGCTAATTAGTACGGTGCTGATGCTGTACCAAATATTTACAAAAATATGTTCTGCACCGTATTAAAAAAAACATTTGAGTATGCATGTATCTCATATAAGTAAAACTAAATTATCGATTTACATTTGAAGCTTTAAAATATCTCGAAACTCGCACGCCAACATTCTGAGTAATCAGATATTCTATCATCGCAATATGCATGCAACCACAATGGAAATTATGCTTTATTATTTTTAAATTTCAAAATAATACTTTTCAAATATTTTTCAAATCTTTTCGTTCTATTTTGTAGTTCAAATCAGATCGCCTAAATGATTTGAATAAATGGCTAAAATATCAAATGATAAATGTCAGTTTCCCGACTCACATTCATTATAGATGAACTCATACAATCTTTATAGCATTTATTTTGACATTTACTACTCGAAGCAGCCATACATTTTTGATGATATTATTCTGTATATCGCTCTGAAAAGTATCACAATATTCGGAAAGAAATTAGTCTTAAGTGCGTTTTATAATTCCAATTAACCAGTCATTACAAAAAACAAAATTCTAGAAATCGGATGAACAATATTTAATATCAACGGTAAATATGTTTGTAGTTGATATCGATGCAATATGACTTTGCTATTTAAAAATTAAACAAGTGAAACTTTAATATAAGGGACACACTGTCAGAAATTACGAAAAAATATCGAATGAAGTTTTACGCGCTTACTATTGTAATGCTCTTGGTAAAATCTCATTGAAACTACATATAAATGCTTGCCATTTATTGTTGATGTATGGTGATGTTACCCTATTGGGATCCTGCGGAACTTTAATATCATCATTTAAACATTACCTGTCAAATTTCATTCCACATATAAATATTATGTACGCCTATATATTGTTGTATTGTTGATTGTGCAATCTTCATTCAACTTGTTACTTCCTTCGTCGTTTCTTTGCACTAATCTATGTAGATGGGTCCTCAGTAGTACAGTTTAGCCATGAAGGAGAAACTAAATCAATTTATAACTAGTGATGTGGTTAGTATTATGAAACTATATTTTATCAATATTTCACTATTGAATTTTTATAAAGCATATATTAATTCTTGCTATGAAATCAGTATTCACCGCATACAAATCCTTGCCTGACACTATCGATTTTGTTTAGCATTCGTTCATTATTAACTCTGTTTATTTCTATATACGATGATTGTGCGGAAATGTGAATATAAAAATATAATAAAATGGATGTATTATACGATCAAAAATGTGTTGGATTCTGTGTATGGAAACTCTGCACCATCATTTACCACAGTGGAATTTTGGGCAGCTGAATTTAAACGTGGCCGTAAGAGCTTGAGAGACGATGAACGTTCGGGACGTCCAAAAACTGCAACTACCGACGAAAACATCGCCAAAGTTCACGAAATGGTGCTAGACGACCGCCGAATTAAAGTGAGAGAGATAGCAGAGGTTATGAACATGTCAAAAGAACGTGTTTGTCGCATATTAAATCAACATTTAGACATGAGACAGCTGTCCGCGCGTTGGGTGCCTCGTTTGCTCACGTTAGACCAAAAACGTGTCACACCTCAGCGGTTGCAATGGCGAAAATCCACAAATTACGGTTTGAACTGCTTGACCATCCGCCTTACTCACCAGATCTAGCCTCAAGCGACTTCTTTTTGTTCCCTCATCTAAAAATTGCGCTCGGAGGACAGAGATTTTCGTCAAATGAAGAGGCAATCACCTTCGTGAACAATTATTTTGCAGAGAAAAACGCCGAGTACTATTTGGATGGGTTACAGAGATGGGAGCATCGCTAGGAGAAGTGTGTAGAGTTACAAGGAGACTATGCTGAAAAATAAAAATCTGAAAAAATGTCTTGTATCTTTGTTAGGTCGGAAACTTTTCAGACCACCCTCGTAAATATATACACTAGAACTGATACTTTTGGAAATATTTATGGGAAATTAGAGAAATAATTTACTTCAAACCACTCGCATGATATCGATTACTGTTCACACAAGTTACCAAAAATAAATTCCTGTACATTTCAATATTAAACTGTAGAAATAATAAGATTTACTAGTAAAAGAGATATTACATATATTATTATGCAGATAAATGTTCTAGCATTTTTTGTACCAATGAAACAAAGACGTTAAACTAATGCATAGTACAAAACTTAAATAAACAAGATCTATTCCTAGTATTACAATGTTGAACCCAAGTCAAACTGTCTCATTCGATTATTGTAGGCAAAGAAAATATTATGATAAGAGAACTTCGTTATAACTGTAACTTATTATGAGTTATATTTTAATATGTCATTGGGCGAATTACATGCTTGGTAAATCAGATTATGTCGACGGAATATAATGGGCCACATAGAGTTCTACTGTTGTAATAGGTAAGCTCATGTCGCTCTCACTTCATTCGCAAATGGAGTAAATTGGGTTATGCATTAAGTGACGTACAGCACAAGGTGATTATAAACGCAAACAAGACAGCATAACAGCCAGCTACCAGGCATCTCTCTATACTGTCGCTACGCACCTGCGTATTCAAATTAGAGAACCTTTCATCAACGATCGACAACACCATATTCAATTTGTTTGCATACAACCTACCACCGTTTCGCTCCAGTTAACTACTATTTCACACTCGTGAGCATTACTTGAACGACATTCTTATTGCTATACTTTATTCAAGGAGGTTCCTAACTTATTTACTTTGCTATAGCTTCTTCAGTCTATGTAAAATGTGAATGTATCTGCTGTTAAATGTGAATGTATCTGCTTTAATTTTTGGGAGGTCAAAAGGTGTATTTCCGTTAAAATCTCGAGAATAATTTTTCATGATTGCAATACTTACTTATTAATTTGTATAAGAAAGCAAAACTAGTTTCTTCTAATTGAAGCGCACTTAAAGATTTTATGGTTGAGTAGAATTTATTTGGGCCATAAGGAAAGTCTAAAATCCATGACTTTCAATGAATTGAACTAATTTAAGATAGATATGTCAGAGATTTGAAGTTATTCCAAATATCTTCAGAATGCCTGTAGTTTTTATGCTCGAGCGCCTGAAAAGTAATTCAAAGGAAGACATTCGCGTTGTTGCCAGTTGCTCTCGCATGTTACTGTAGGTACGTTAGAAATCAAAAACCTGCCGCAGTAGAAAATTAACTTAGGCACTTGAAACAAATCTGCACGGTAAATGAAAATACAAATTACACATTTGCACACGAGTAGACAGCAACGACGAGCTTATATCGCTAGTGCGAAATAATAACATTTTGAAAGTATGAGCTAGCCAGAACCGTCTTAAGATATTTCTTGGTATTGGGCCAATTATTAAGGACCATAATTATTCTCATTTAAATAATAATATCTGATTTAATCAATAAATAAAAAATATATGTTTGGCATAAAATTAATTATTTAAGAAAGTTATTATTGCAGTTTATCATTTTTTTTACTTAGATACGTTATTTCCTATCATCAATTTCCAATTCAATATTAACATAAATAAATGATTGGCATCAATTAGTTTTTGTTAATAAGATCACAATGACGTCAAGCATGCAATTCTCCCTATAACAGCAAACATAATTAAACAGTGACAAAATCATGAAAATGGAAAGATATGTAACGATGATATGGCTTTAATATATTAAATTGTAAATGACTTTCAAAACCGCAGGATAGATGCGTTCAAGTTAGTTTTCAACTGATTTAGTGACGTTAGTTTGATAGGCTACTGATTCATTCAGTCAATCAATTATAATGAAATGAAATAATTTGATAAATAAAAACGTATATTTTAGACTCTTTTATTTACTAAAATATGATATAATATTCTTGTAACATTAGTTAACAGGTCTAAAATTAGTATACCGTGCAATAACACAAATATTACAAGTTTTAAGGCTTTTTGTTTTCGTTCTCTATGAAGTTACAAAACGTTTAGACGAACGATGTATCGATTTAAATATAAAATAGTATATCTACATACAAATCAAAGATTATGAACATACACTTATAATTACCCTCTCCTTAAGACGGCTCTGAAACAACCACGAAAGCCGGGTACAGAGAGTGGAATATTATATCGCAGTTTCGTTCGCGCACGCGGATGTATACTTTGTGCGTTATTACGGCAAGATATAGTGCAGTCATTTAGAATTGTACAAGTTGCGGTATGCGCCGCCGCTCGATTCTGTTCTGGGCAAAGCCTACGACCACTTAAATTAATGACAACTCGGTGGTGGAACAGACGTGGTAATGAACCGCGACGAGTTTCTCAGCTCGCGCACAAGACTGAAATCTCAGAGCACTAGTGTCATCTATGGAACTTATATTAATAAAATTATCATTTAGTTGGATTTATATTTATAACAAGAAGTTTTTTCAAACGAATATAATATACGACGAAACAAACTAAATATCAAAATAAAAATGATAACCAACTTAAGATATATGTAGAAGAAAATGTCCACCCACATGTTTTCTTTGTATTGATTGTATATATACAACTATAATTATTTACTTTTAGTAATTAAACTTTCATCTAATCTTAAGTATTTTAACAGTGACATATCTAGTCATGTCAATGACAATAAAAATTCCCTGATGCTGCGATGGATTGAGAATGATTTAATTAAACATTTTCGGCAAAGTACTACGAAGGTTAGTAGGTATAAAGAAATAAACGCAAATGGTACACATTTACAAGAAAGAAATACGGAAGAAGTACAAGGAAGGCAGTGTGGGATCCATTAGTAAAAACATGTCAGGTTAGATAGACATGCCGTGAGAATCGCAACGATCGGCAGAGCGCGCACCGGCCGTTCTAATGAAATTCTCCTCAAACCTTTTCGCAATTTGCCCTTCTGCCAACCAGCCACTACTACACTACGTCTTTTCACCCCAAAACATCATTACGTTGTTGTTTTTCACTTCCGAAAAATTTATGCAGCCATTCCTATTGTCTAATGCTTGATTAATTATTTTTTTCTTACCATAACATGTTCATTTAATGGTTGCATTCGTATCTAATACAATATTAATTTGTTTTCCAAACACAGACAAGAGATATGAAAATAAACATTTAAATTAATTATACTTTACCTGCGTCAATTATAAAAGAATAATTTTGTTTCACACTCTCAGAATTCTTCATGGCAATGGATTGACAAATTTGTGTGAGTGAGTGTGCTTCAGTGAGCGCACGTGCGTGTGTGCACATATAAAGACTGGATACAAATTGGACAGTTTCAGATGAATAAATAAATATCTTTATATATGAGTAACAATATTGGTTATAAGGAAAAATGGTTTTTCAGATAGGAAGCACTGAAAACATTCCGCTTGATGTGAAGTGTCTATTGCATTACACAGTTAGGTTACCTCTATAGGGGTTCGGGCTCTACGCTTTTAAGTATTTGCTTACAATATTTATGAGATAGGCCAATGAAAACGACATACTTTATTCTCTACACAAACACAGACACACACTCAAACGCACACACACGCATAACCATAAACATATATGCCTAGATACGTATATACACACAAAAAACATCTGCAGTGTCTTGTACTAGACATTCTTATACGTAGTAAGTATATTTTGTTTAGATAAGAAGGATATTAAAAAACAATTAATAATGCAAGGGTTCATTTACTCACTATATACTAGTAATTAGAATGAAAATATGTTAGTTTTCAAATTAATTAATTTTTTTACAGAATATATTCTTCAATACTACAATATTTTAATTATATTACTAACCTTTTAAACACTTACCACTCAATCTATTTTGCACAATAAATGTCAAATCCCCAAATAATTTTAGTATATTTCGTTTTCCTGTTAAAATATTGACAGGTATAATTGATATATTAGCTGCTTTCCCGTTAGAGTTGAAATACCCCAAGCTGTTAATACCCGACTAACTTCAACTCAGGAGTTCTTGCTGTGGTAATAGGAACACCTTTAACTAATTATAGTTAAAGTTTGAGTAAACACTGTTTTCTGTAGTATTATTTTCATTCCCACATAAACCCATATTAGGAAAGAAAGAATAACAAACATTAAATTTAGCGGTTGGGTAAACATGCACTTCCAGTATGAATATTCTTTTTAAAAATAGGAGGTTTTCTTTCGAACCATATACGAGTCTTAAGATTAAAGTTTCATGATTATAGATTCAGCAGTTTTGGCTGTAGAGCACTGACAGGTGCACACAGACGCAAACGCATTCCTAAAATAGTCTCAATTCAAGGAAGGTCAAAAAGTGTATTAAGGAGATTAATTTTTTCATGATTACAATACTTATTTATTACATTGTATAAGAAAATAAAAACACAGGCATGGTCAACAGGATATTTTTCTGATGGTAACACACACACACACAGGCATGCGTAAATAAATGCCTGCATATTGCCACCAAGAGAAATCTATAATAGAGCTATGAATATCAGTGTAGTACAAGCATACAAACACAGGAAGACATACGCATAGGCACAGACCTTTCACATGCACGTACACAATCTCACATACACAAGCACGTATACACAGTTAAATATTCACATATAACGTATATAAACTCACACATACACGTGTGCGTACACACAAATAAGGTATAGAAGAAAGTAAAATAGGTATAGGTACGTGAACGGTCACATCTGTGCGTTTCGACTCGGCATTGGCTCGCAGAAGAACGTCGATTTATGAACCCAGGTCACGTGTGTAGTTTATGGAGGTGCAGTGAGCGCGTATCTGTGCTTTCATCGTCTTCGCCATCAAACCGGCTGTATACAGTCTGCACGCGGGAAACGAACAAACCAGCGTGGCGCAGCGTCCATATGTAGCATCTGAAGAATACGTATCAGGTCATAGAGTATCTCTTCGGCAACTGGCCAATGCACCAAATAATTAGAACTTCAGAATGTTTGGTCAAAATGGAACTAGCGCCAATAACTCGCAGCGCATTATATTACATCTGCAGCGATTTGAACTGGAATTTCTTATATAGAGTAGGTGTATCAGTTTAGATAGGAATGAAATACAACATTTTTAAAATTCAAGGATATATAATTATTTATTTTATATTAGTAATTAATATGACCAGACATTTGTTAGTTTTCAAATAAAATAAATACCTAACAGAATATATTCTTCAATACCACAATATTTTAATTATATCTCTAACCTTTTAAACATTTTCAATTTATTTTCCACAACTGATGTCAAATACCAAATTATTTGAGTTAATATATGTTCACATGATTTATTTTATATATATATATATATATATATATATATATATATATATATATATATATAACACTTATGGTTGTTGTGGTTGGTGTTTGGTGAAACATTTTATTAATAATATATATATATATATATATATATATATATATATATATATATATATATATTATTAATAAAATGTTTCACCAAACACCAACCACAACAACCATAAGTGTTATATATATATATATATATATATATATATATATAAAAAATAAATCATGTGAACATATATTCACTCAAATAATTTGGTATTTGACATCAGTTGTGGAAAATAAATTGAAAATGTTTAAAAGGTTAGAGATATAATTAAAATATTGTGGTATTGAAGATATATTCTGTTAGGTATTTATTTTATTTGAAACTAACAAATGTCTGGTCATATTAATTACTAATATAAAATAAATAATTATATATCCTTGAATTTTAAAAATGTTGTATTTCATTCCTATCTAAACTGATACACCTACTCTATATATATATATATATATATATATATTTACATACTTACGTAGCTTACCACACAAGCAAACAAACACACACGCGCGCGTGCGCCACGGGGACAGTTGTCATTCCAAAATAGTCAGACTCGATTTAAGGAAGGTGTATTTTTGTTGCAATCCTAAGTTCGTCTTTTGGTATGATTACAATTCGTGCGTATTACTTCGTATAAGAAAGTAAAAATGGTTCTACTAGCAACTGGAGCAAAACACGTTTTACAGAAATGGATGGTTCTAACATCTATTACAACTTATAGCTTTGAGGTATATAGCGTGAAATTGGTCAAATAAACTTGGTTTTAAATATATTCTAGAACCGATTACTGACTGAACTGAAACTCCATAGAATGTTCACCATAGTAAGATTCTCTCCACGATTTGCTACTGACTGGTCAGTTTTTTTCCATGAATCACAGATTTGGTATAATCAACCATTCTCAATTAATCACGCTTTAGTTTACAACGAAACAGAATCTCTACCTGCCCTAAAGATCATCACTGTCAGGGAATAAACGAGACTGCTTACTCAATACTGCCATTGGCACCATTGTCTGCTAATCACAGCTTCCATGCAATTGATTAAACCTAATCTTCAATTACAATCGTCACCATCGTTGTTAGCAAATCGTAGGTTTCTAGTTAGTTATATTTCTATTTTCTAACATCATTATTGAGTACGACAACTTCTTCGACTAGTCACAACCAGATACCAAGGTAAGCGAAAAAACTGATATCTGAACTGCTGCTACAACAATATAACTAGATGCTATGTATTTTATATGCAAAACACAAACCATGAAATTAATAGCTCAAGTATTTTATTTGTGCTTTTTATGCATTCAACAGTACATTTTTCTACGACTTGCCATGCACTCCAGCCGAAGACGACCATACGATCATACAATACGCATAGATAATCTGATCATATCTCTTTTGTGGAAGTTTGGAGGCTGAAGTGAGCCAAACATAAATCATTATTTGTAATCTAAGCGCGCTGCAGACGATGCCAACGGTGACTGTGGTGTTTGTCGTCTGACGGACACGTCGTAAGATTTTAGATAGGTGACGCGTGACGACATGGCAGAACTTGCGTCTTAAGCACCTGAATATACGCACTCTCGCATTGCGGTTTGAATATTTTAGGAACTTTTCTACTGTGTTTCATACCTCGGGCTTGTATTTATTTTATTTCAGATATTTTGCAAAGTAGTACCATCATGAATAAATTGATATGTTGATAGATAAAACCAAAGTATATAAAGTCACTTACAAAATAATAATACCTTGATCTTAATCATTGAAACACATGAATTAGGCTTAGTGGTTCACGTAATTAAACCAGAAGTACCTAACTTCAACATGCAAGAGTGGTTTAATGACTTAAAACTATTATATTAATGTTTTGATATAATTGTGTTCAAACCAAATTGACCCATTGTTAACAAAAAAGTTATATAATCTAAAAATATAGCATAGTCATCGAGATCAGAATATAAAATACAAATTATTTTGAATTATATCAAGAAATAATATGGCGAACTGACAGTTTTCGTCGGAACATTATAAAATAAAATAAAATTTAAACTAAATGAATCCCAATGTAATCTGCGAATGAAAGAAAAAGCTTAATTCAATTGTCATGCCATAAATTTGTACGGGATTCTTTTCACAAAAGTTACGAATGACAACATTAAGTGCAATTTTAAATTCTTTTTACGACTTTCTGTGCTTTCAGGCACAAATGGCCAAATGTCGTGTGCAATAGCGCCAAATATTAGTTCGGGTTTATTTCAAATGAAATTGGGGTTGGATGGACAATAAATTAATAAAGCTACTGAACAGACAAAAAAAAGTACCCTGAGGCGGCAATCAAGTTAAATTATTACCCTGGTTATAGGATTATACCTATGTTTCTCTTTTAAATTAATTTTTTTAGCTATAAATTTATGATATTTCTTACAGTTTTTTCTTTGTATCAATACAATGTTAATTAGTAAAATAGCTGTATTTATTTTTCTATCAGTGACTTTGTGATAAATAGGTTACGTTGTCTCGCTGTATATTAAAACAATAAAAATAAGTTATTAAATGAAGATACTACAGTGACAGAATACGTAATTTTTAATTTCATTTCACTATATTCGCAGCATGGAAAATGCAATATGGATGGTGGTAGTGCTGCATTCCACAGATAGTTGGCAGAATGCGGCACAGTTATGCTCGCGTACCGTAGAGCCAGGCTGGGCGTTCACATCATACTATGAAATTCGCGAGACGCAGCAGCAGCTATCAGAGATGCTCGAGTTCATAAATTGGACCACCTCACCCCCTTGGTTTCCACATATACCACTGCCACTATTTGTACATTTGGAACGATTCCAAACAACGGACGACGTGTTACATTGAGTTAGGACAACGATGTCGACGCCGCAGGACTCTTAGCTACTTGCTAGCGGTTTTTAAGAAAAAAAAGTTTGATATATTTCTTTTTTTATTGCCTACGTCTGGATTGCAAATATAACCTTTATCTATTGATCTTACTCAATGTATTATGAATTTTGATTTGCCTACTTATCTTTACCGCCAAATTATTGGATGTTCAAAATAATTCTAATTTTAAAGAATACTATCGGCTATAATTAATTGCTTATCTATTGCCAAATGATTGAATTTTTGAAGTATCTATTCTTATTTAAAAAATACTCTAAGTTAAAGGATTTTATTTTTAGTACGCCAAAGAGTGGCATAAGACTTAAGTGTCAGTTCATCTTTACGTTACATTTAGGCCCTCGCCCGTAATCAACTTAAAAAAAAAACTAGACTAATGATAACCTAAATATGTTTTATTTGGTACACATAAGCAAAGGGCAAGAGATAATTAAATACTTTATGGCTCTAAACCAGAATACATTTTTAGATGCTATTTTTGAAGAATATAAATTACAGTTTGTTAATTAAAACCGGAGGTTTGTTAAAATGGGTATGATAAATTTAATAGAAGCAATATCAGTCGAGAAGTGAGGTTATTCCGACTCTGGTTAAAAGGAGAGAAGATGAGAGAAGGTTAAACCAGGACTGGTCGGGCTACATGATTTGCGCACAGCAGTCTCCTGAGGAAGCACAAA
The DNA here is from genome assembly GCA_018344505.1 of Nebria ingens riversi. Classification (NCBI taxonomy): domain Eukaryota; kingdom Metazoa; phylum Arthropoda; class Insecta; order Coleoptera; family Carabidae; genus Nebria; species Nebria ingens. The sequence continues at coordinate 38,452 of JADQWA010000749.1, forward strand.
CAATATTGTCATCAGCGAGTTTCCTCGGGCTTCCCCGCAATTTATCCCTCGTTGACTATTGTACTACCCGTTTTATCATTCTCTTTCACGCGATTTTATTTATAGTCACGACTCGCCCACATGGTCGCCATATTCGCTGATATACGCGATCGTATGTTCCTTCACAAATTTCTAACTTATGGCACTTACTGCTTTACTACTGCATAGCTATCTTTCCTCTTTGTTTATTTATCTAACAGATTTTCTACGTATTACACGCATCGATCTTTGATGATTTATTTATAAGTTCTATATCATAAAAATATGACGAGTGTTCAATGATATTGTAAAATCAGATATTTTCCCAAATAAAATCGCATATACTCATAGTCAAAACAATAACAGATATTCTCATAATATTTTATAACGTGTAACTAAGGTTATATTTAAAACAAAACTGGACTTTTTTATACATAGTAGGTATATTTTGTGTAGATAGGAAAGATATTAAAATATTAAAAATTTAAGAAAATATAATAATCCATTACATTATATTAGAAATTATTATGGCCGGACGTTTTTTAGTGTTCAAATGAGCTAAGAACCCAACAAAATAATTATATATAATATTTTAAATATTTTACTAACCTTTTAAACACTTTTGCACTATACATAAATATAATTTCTCATACTTACGTCATCATAGCAACATAAATAAGAAATTAAAATAGATTTTTTATTTGTAATTCGACTCAACTCGACTCAGAGAAGGTCAAAAGATATATTTCTGTTAAAATCTCGAGTTTGAACATTTTCAAGATTACTACACATCCGTATAATAAAGTAAAAACAATATATTTAAAATCGATTTAGATATCTCCTGTGAGGCACTATGCTGTTACTTGATTAGCATATATGTAAATCCTGTTCTATGGAGTTTCTCACACAAACACAAATCTACCCATTTGTCATTTTTAGAAATCTATCTGCTGGTACAGTTTATACTTGATATAGCGAAACTTGCATTTTAATTTTTGACATCAAAAGAAGTCTATGGCAATATACAAAAGCAATATTCAAAAATTCTAGATAATAGAAGATGTGTAGAGAGATTTATTAAATAAATATTTGATGAAGGAGAGTAATGTAAAAGGAAAGATATGTATGCAGGTATGTATCTATAGTATATTTATAAAAATTGCAATCTATTTACAATTCTGAATACAAACTCACGGGACTTGAACGGCGCGTAGGCATGAGAAATTTTCATCAAAGCCCACTGACTGCGTGCGTATGTTGATGCTCATAGAGGTAAATTTTACTGTAACGCAGGGAAAGCCATAAAAAGACGTGACTCGTTTTTATAAAACACAACAAAAATGTGTGGCATATTGTTTTTAAAATATCTATAGCACAGTCTTCTTTTATGATATATGTAGATTTGTAAATGAAAAACATGACTTTGCTTTAATAGCGTTTCAAAATTTTCATGAGCCTAACGTGACTTGAAATAACTTAAGGTAACTTCTCATAAGTGAAAAAGAAAACTGGTTTCGAGTTTGGACAAATTTGAGACACACCCAGGAAAAAATTGTAAACTAACCAGATGATTTAAAATAAAACAACGAATGAATATAAAAATCCCAAATATTTCTATTTTTCTATATTCGATTTGGATCACCTTGCATTTCAGAAGCTCATCATGTAGCTGTCGTAGATGTAAATTGAACTACATCTTGAGAAAGGAAGACAACTTGATAACGGATACATAACACGAACCATAACCACAAATCTGTTTGACAGATGTTAACAAGTGACAATCAGCGTCACAAACTAAATAAAAACACTTGCTACAGTGCAATTTGTTCCTTATCTAACCATTAAGCAGTGAAATCATTTCGCTCAAACTTAATTAATATGTTGTTTTAAAAAGAGGATACCTACATTTTTATTTCTTCAAACACGGATTTATTTCAATAATTTGTAGACAACGCTTTTATCTCTAATATATCTTTGTTCTTCATAGGTTTAATTTATTGATTCTTGCTCCAGCAGCAAAGACCGACATCATAGCTAGGTTTTCATATTATAGCTTCAAACATTTAATAGTAGGTAGAACCGTGAAATATTATTTTGATGAATTCACTGGGAGTGCTTTGAAATCGATCAATTCTGATAGGGTTTTTGAATTCAAGCAAAGATTGATTATGTGAAGTATTTAAAATGTGTGATACTGAGAATGAAAATAATGTGGAATTGTTGAATCGGCAGTAGCCATTACCGGACCGGTAAAGCATTGGTTTATCGTGCAACCATCTGTACTGTCTGCGGATGGAATGACATAGAGAGAGGTTGTAGGCCACCGGTAACATGAATTTGGCGCGGCTATCGCTGTCACTTGATCAGCGAATCGAACGCGTTCTGGGACGTTCCGTCTTTTTCTGTGCCATTTGGGAGATAGGGGTGACGTGTGTTACGTCGTGTCGCTAGTCGCATCGGAAATAGAAGAATTATTGAACCCAGCCAGCTTGGCCTAGAGCAGGGACGCATTCAGTTCAGGTACTCATACACCATCCACTCTTGCACACACCAGGCTATGCTGTCGGTGATATATGCGATTCAAAATGCCTCTCACTTCAAATCGCTACACACAAGAGTTTATCCGTAATATTCAATTCTGATATACTTGAATTTAGGCATATATTTTCGTTATCGTCTTACCCTCATATCTGTGCTTTCATTTAAGCATAAATGGATTTATAAAATAAAAGCTGAACTTTAAAATATAATTATATATTAGCATAGCTTTTAATATAAAATGCAACTTCAAATCGAAGTTATTGTGTATAATATAATACAAAAAATCATGAAAATTGTACATCAATTGTTTTCAAGCAGTATAATTTCATGCTAAAATTCTAGATGGTTAGCGTAACCTATCAAAACGAGGTAACAATAGCATCAAAATAACACTAAATAAATTTAATATCTATTACTTTAATCTAATAGTAAAAATTACACTTATACATATTAAAAATTTAATGTTACTAAATAAAACAAAATTACACCTTCACATAACAATAGCAGTAAAATAATGACGGAAATAATGAATTTGACAATATAAACTTTACAGAGCTAGAAGTTCTTATTGTACACACATACATACATAATATTCATCACTAGACATGAAGTGGACATTCACCAAATTTGTAGTTACTGAGTACGTCCATTTGATCCAAAACAGATGCTCTAAAAGCTCATTCTGCTTCAAAGCGTTACTTTATTTACCCTGGAGCTGTATCGTTAGCCATCGGTTATGTCATAGTAGAACGCTTAGAGAACGTTTTGATGAAGATCTATTTACACCAGAATTTCAGTGACATGATATCTTGATATGTTAAAGAATTTAGAATAGCGACAAACAAATTAAATAAGTTCAATATAATTTGAATACTATTCAATTTTCTTAGCAAATCATCAAATATTTCTGGTGATATTTAAAAATGCATTTTAAATTATCATTTAAGTGTAGTACCGGTACTTTTGCATGAGAATATAATTTCTCCATAATAACTTTCCTCCGAATCATGACGAGAAATCATGTCTTTTGTAAGAATAATAACGTGTCTCTACAAATTATTAATCACATTAAAAAAATCGTAGTGCATTTATATCTACAGTTATACTAATCTCATATTATTTGGTGCGTTTGTTTATTGCAGCAAACCTTGTGAAGTAAACTAAACACGCCAACAAGTTGTAGCGATTTTATTATTTTTGACGGATCTTTGCTAATAGCAGTATTTTTAATGTTTTCTCTTTTACTGCTAATTTTTAATTAAAGTCACTTTTACTTGATTTGTGACTGTAAATACCACCCATTGTTTTTCTTCTATCTCTCCAGCGTTTTCTTAACTAGTTGTATTATTTTCTTTAGTAGGTCAAACATTTTTAATATCTATCCTTAGAAATACGAATGTTAGTGTGCAATTGCAATATATATTAAATGTGAAATATCACATCTATAAATTGATTGAATATTTTTTAAAGGTTTACGTTTAAATGAGAGCAAAATAAATAAGTTACTTACACATGTATTTCTTCACAATAGTTATTTACTTTGATGTGTGTTGCTGGTCAATAGTAGAAGCTAACTTTGGTATGTGATTAACCATAACTAGATATTTCTCTCAAAATTACATTACTATATGAAACTAGTTAGGATGGGCAATGCTACATATAGTACTATAATTTCCATATCCGTTGAAATTTCACTAGCAAATAGTCGAATTACTAATCAAAATACAACAAATATAAACAACATTTAGTGGTATCCATTGGCATACGTTACGTTGCGCAGGGAGAGTTATAAATTTTAAACATTGGTTCGTTATGCTTGTAAATAACGATAAACCGGATTAACAAAAGAACGAAATTATCTGTGAAACGTTAAAATATTCGACGCATTGCTTTTGTCAATAATGATTTGTGTTTTGATAACATAGCGACCATGAGAAATGATATTGGTACATATGCATGATATATTTATTTATGCACGTGTGAATTAACTAATTAAAAGTATCATCACAAGAGGGTTAACGTGTGGAGATAAACCCACACGATACATTTCGAAAGGTCATGGATAGGTAATAACCATGTAAGTTGATACAAATACTGTGGATTGTATATTAATTGAGATACCTATATAAAGTAAACAAAAAATATGTATTAAAAATAAAATATTTATAGTAAATAAAACATAACATTTCCATTCCAATACGCCTCACTTGGCGTAGATTTAGCATTCTCAGCGTTATGGTTTGATTAAAATAGTTTAAGCCAGTAGTATCAAATCAATGTTTAGACATTTTTTTAACGGTGTCATTTTGAAAAAAACGTCAAAATAAAAAATATGGAACTAATTGTAGATTCTTTTTTGGTATTTTAAAAAGTTTTCTAAAATCAATATTTAAGCTCGTTGCTATGTGGGAACAGTATTAAAAATTAATAATTTTTTTATATTGGGGAATCTATCAAAGTGTTATCTTATTTAAGGCAAAGAAAATATGTTTTGTGGAGATTTTAATGTAGTTTAAAATTCCAAAGGATGGAAATAAATAAGTTTTAAAAAAATCGCTTCTGGATTAATGACCTGTTTATATAGTAAAGGAATTTCAAATACGTGAGTTTATTTCATTGAACATATTTATAACTATAACAATCGATTTACGTTTATTTAAATAAATAAAACATATTTCCAAATATCATGGAAAAATATATAAGTTCGATCAGTTTACCCAGAAATTTATTTAAAAATTGATAGGTATACCACATAATTATAAAAAGATGAAAATACTAGACTATAAATTTCTGTAGATATTCTATTATAAAAAATTAGAAAAAGAATTCTTACTTTAGAAAAGATTAAAATGCGGTGCTACCACAATTAACAATTTAATAAAATCTACTAATGTTTTTTTTTTTAATTAGGATTTATAACATAGAACAAAAATGCAATAATGCTAGAGTATTGAAACATGTTTTTGTGTTTGGCATGGAATATCTGTCATAGGAGATTTTATGTGTGTAATACTTCGCATTTAGCTCAATATTGCCGAATTATTGTCGTTTAAATTAGATTTGTTGACTTTAATAAATCAATGACCAGTATCGAATATCGATTGATACGAAGGTCACAATAACACGCCGATTTTATATTATGATATTTATGGCTCTCATATCCATGATTCGAGTTTTTTTTTAATTGGATTACGACTAAAAGTATACTCCCAAAGATGATGATTATATTTACATAACTCGTGATTGGATTGTGTGAAATAGCAAAAAGAGATTCTTGCTATCACCCAATTTGTTTAAATAATCAAATTTGTTTGAAATTATAAAATTTAGTAGTTGAAATTCATGTATTGTAAAGTACCTAATTGCAAAAGTTAGTATAGTGAACTATTTTGTAACTGTGCTGCTTAAGCGTTCATAAAAAAGTTAATTAGTCGATTTAATACATTTTTTAAATGGTTTAGTATGAGGTAGCATTGAGAATTATAATTAATTAATTGCAATCGATTAAACATATTTGTCTATTATTACATTTATATTTTGTTTATTTGGTGTATTTATAATAAATATATCTATAAATATGAATATTCTAATACAAATTAATAGATTTTGCGCAAATATTAGTACACTAAATATTGCTTGATAAATCAATATAGGATTATTTACAAAAATTTATTTGCTTTGCTTTTATTGCTATTGCCATAATAAATAGAGTCATGTTTACCGCTACGAGTGTCATCGTATGATTTTGCTGGATCGGTTATTGTATTTTGGGGTTCATTTATTTCGTGGTTATCAGTATTAATATTATAATGTATTTTTGGTTTGTCGTTTTTACAAAATATGTTGACTATTTTGGTTTCCTATTTTATGATTCAACGATGCTATGACATATACTACACTCCTGTTTTTCGCATTTGGGAATTTTTTTATTATTTTAGGTTATAATTATCATAACATAACTAAATAATTAATACCGTTCTTATTAGTAAATAGTAATATTAAAATAATTAAATTTATAGATTTGCAAATAGTTTTTTTTTCGGAGCCCTTTAAGCCACAGTTAATTAGTGATATGGTAAGAAATTCAAAAATGTTAGATAATCCCGTTACAGATATGAACTTCTGAAAATAATATAAAAAAAACATTTTTAAAACAAACGAAAGGTTATATTTTAAACTGCAAGAATATGTGTACTATTTAATAATTGTTACATAATAAAGTTGTGTATGGCGCTATTTTAACTATTTAATATTTATTATTATAATTTATCGGTTTGTTCTGAGCAAGTGTTTTCAAAACATAATAGCTGTATTCCAGGCAGCCAAAACAAAATAATTTAAATGATTCTAATCATCAGATTTAGAAAATATTTTATAAAATATCCATTTGAATAAAGATTTTGCTATTGATGGACCAGCGGGATTCTCCTGTTGTTTTCGCTGTTTTTTGATCATATTTAGTGCATTACTAACAATACACACGTTATCACTCCAAATGTAGCCCCAATTGCATACGCATCTATAGCTTCCTGGTAGATTTAGGCAAACTTCACGTGATTCATCACAAGTATGATTGTTGGTAGCGCATTCGTTTACATCAACACAAGTTCCATACCGTGACTGCCATACGTAGCCGGCTTGGCTGCACTCACATGTAACATTCCAGCGATTCAGAACGAGATTGGTTAAGTCCTTGTTCAGAACACGCTCAAATGCGCACTTCCGCTGCTGCTGGCCGACCGGATTATCCTGTTGAAAGCACGGGTTCACCTCACTATCCCAGCATTCATTGTATGCGGAAATATGGCGAATGGGACAGCATGGGTCCGGACATACACTATATAATATACACCCAAACGATTTACTATCATCCGCACGGGGATCGTGATTATTGGGGCCGAACGTCGCGTCCAAACATCTGCTGAAGTTATCACACGGTTCTTGAAGAAACTCCAACTCGGGTACTCCGTTCATCGCATACCAGCAAATATAGAAACTGGCAGTCGTGCGCCACTGAAATTTTTCGATCGGTCCTAGAAATGGGTTTGCAAAGTAATCATCTTTTTCTTTCATATTCTTGCATTCTATATCAATTGCGTTAATTTGGTTTGTATAATTATCTCCATACCTATGGTCCAAATTATATTTTAACATTTCTTATTCTACCAAGAAGAGGTTGCAAAATCGCTAGTAAAAACTATTTTGTAGAGGTATGCATTAGATATAATTAACATGAGAAATACATTTGGATTAATTTTTAAAATGGCAATTTAAATAATTTTTTGTAAATTAATTTTAAATAGGTTGTTATTTTCAGTTTAAACAGGATGATATCAACACCAAACGGAACTTATAATGCGTAAGTGCATATAAGGAAGTCCAGTGTAGATGTTATTTTGTTACTAAGAACATAACTGTGAATTGCCAAACATATTTTGTGGTTACAGTTCATATTATTTATCCGTTATTAAATTATCTTTCTTTCTCAAGACAGAAAATTAGAAGAGTATTTAAAATGTATAAACTATACGAGAAATACATTTAAAAAGAAAACAAACAAAGAAATTGAAATCATATGAAATAATATCGATCATTTGTGACTATGATTAATTATACGGTTCTTAGCCTAATTTCACTTAAGTAGGAAGTGTATTAAAATATTCAATTGTTTGCTTATATAATTATAACTGATCTATTGTCTAATTCGCGGGGCTCTTTAAAATAAAATGTGATCCTGATGTCAGTTACCTATAAATATAAAATTATAGGTTATATAACGTTCTAAATTACTTTCGAAACAAGCAAAGTATCACGAACTATTATTAAATTGATTAAAGTATTATAAAAGAGTACTATTAAATATTTCTCCATTCATTTGAATAAGCTACCTAATATGTATACTTGAGCATATATACGCATACCATTTTTGTTCATTGATGACAACAGAAGTATCATCTTGTCTGAGTGATACCGTAGCCATAACCTTTTTAACCAAAAACTTCATACAGCTTAAGAAGGATGGTTCACAATGTTTTCTTACTTCCCAATGTAAAGATCTCAAAGGTGGTTTTGGATATAATTTATAATAATTCGATTTGTTTTGGGATTTCATTGTTTCATATCGCCTATCAAACTCATTAAATTTATAGTCACGCAAGTAGTAAGCTACATCTTTGATTGCATCGAGTAACCAAGCTAGATTTTCTTTTTTTTCTGCTGACGCTTCAGTGGTGGTGTTTTGTGTGTGCGAGCTGTTTGCACATTTATTCCCCACTGATATAGTTTCCAACTTAACGCTGGGAAGATCTCCCTCATTCCCGGTGTTTTCGCCGAGTGTCCCATAAACAAACAGCCATACTGTTGTATACAAAGCTATTCCCGTTGTCATTTGATGCATATCGCCTCCTGTATTCTGTTTATTTAATTTAAATTGGCTTCCATAGGAATGGCGTCGTTGGGCTTTTGTTTACCGCGTTTCGTGCTTGAATTTGAGGCAGGCAGTGCGACACAAATAAGTGTACCTCTAAATTGTATATTATTAGGTATATAGTCAAGGAGCCTTGACTAAAGGGTGTAATCAATTGAGATGGAAATAAATGGTCGCGGTGGGATCTCACACTAACGCCGCGGCGTTAAATAGTGAGAGGTAATGATAATGGGACTGACGTTGCATAAGTCTCCACGCCATCATTATGTTCGTAGTTAGAACTAACGTCACGCTCATTGCTACTGCATACTTACTCAGTGCAGAATTACCTACATAATTTAAGCTTAAATGCTTTTCTCAGTAAGAAGACAAAAACTAAAAATAAACATGCTAGGTGACGGAAACAGTAATTAGGCACAAATGTTCAGGCCAAGGTATGATTACGATTACAAAATAGTAGTGTATAAAACAAAATAAAAAAATCACAAATTAATTTCTCTCCACAAATATTCTAAACTATTCTTCAATTATTTCATGTTTCATATCCATACGGAAAAGAAGAATCTTCCCAAACACCATAACAAATTTAATAGATGTTCTTCAATGTTTATAAATATGCATACGCTGTGAGATTGTTTAATTTGCACTGTTTAATACATAAATTTATTTTATTTAAATGGTCAAAATAAAGTACATAAAATATAAAATTAAAACTTCTCTTAAATTACCAAAAATTATAATATAATTAACCAACTCTGTCTAAAAATTAAAATTATAAATAATATTTAAATGTATTACCATAGCCTAAAATTAATGATTGAACGCAAATAAGTATTTCAAGCATTTTCCATTTTAATCACACTTTTATTTAAATATTCATATTCTAGATGTAGGTAGTATTATTTTCTTTCAATTGTTGAATATGTTCTCTAGGAAATTATCGTTGGTTTTTCTGAGAATAATTATATAAAAAGAAATTAATTAGTACATAATATGAAAATGTAGCACTGAACATATAAATAGGAAACTCAATTATTTATAGTTAATTCATTTATCCCTAGTTCTGCTGTACGGTTTATAAGCTAACTTCTTTACACAAAACATGTGGCTTGGTTTTAACTTATCTAACCCAATAAATAAAGGTTTAGGACGCAAGACCTTATGTAAATGAATTTTAATTAAATTTATCGTTCTCTTAGAATATATTCACAAGATCATAAGTGTATAAGAAGTTACGATGAATTGAATATACATGTTTACTCTGAGCTTAATGTGCTTGTGCACGAAACATGCAATTATTTTTTCACACACACACACACACACAGACGTCATTCCAAAAATAGTCGGACTAAATTCAGGGAAGGTCAAAAGGTGTATTTCCGTTAAAATCTTGAACTTTCATGATTACAATACTTACTTATTACTTCGTATAAGAAAGTAAAACAAAAGCAATTAAAATTAATTAAACAACTGATATTTATGTATCCAAGAAAATTTTGATATTCATTCATGAAGGTATTTTATTAAACGAATACTACTTTTTTTAATTATCATACTTCACTTATTTAAGACCTGTAAGGTTAAGTATGAAATTTATAGTATTTTGTCGTAAATTACACAATTTGTTTATTATTTAATGGTAAAATTATACATAAACAACGACGTTAAGCAAATTTTAATCAATTTTACTTAATTTCACTTAATAAGCAAAATAAAACAGACCAAAACTAAATTGCATCAATGCTGCAATCTAGCATGAGTTTAAATGTTCGCTTCTATGTAGATAAGTAAAAAAAAATTTACTAAATATAAATTTATATTCAGTAACAATAAATCTTTATTTTCTGAAAATATTTGTGAACGCGAATGAATTTTAGAGAAACATACTGTTAGTTCAGTAATGTTAGTGAATGCTCTTCTTAAGGTGAACCATCAAGCTCGCAAAAACATCGTGTCTTGCAAAGGAAAAGAAAAAAAAACTATTCGATGTGTATTTGCATAAAAAATGTCTAGTAAAAATTTCATTTATTTTGATCTTGTATTAATGGAGAAAAAAATAAAAACTATGAAAAAGTGCCCATTTTGGAGGTTTTTAGTTTTTATCACCAATAATACTAGTTAAAAATAAATGAAATTTTAACCATGCATTTTTAATGCAAATACACATCGAAAGAATTTTTTTAAAATGAAAACCCCCAAAATATGCACTTTTTCATAGTTTTTTTTTCTCCATTAATACAAGATCAAAATAAATTACATATTTACCAGGTATTTTTAATGCAAATACACATCGAATGGTAGTTTTTTTTTTTCATTTGCAAGGCACGATGTTTTTTCTAAGCGAGCCTGATGGTTCACCTCAAATCAGCATAAAAATAACAATCGGCAAACTATTTTCAAGTGTTATTTATATATGGTGAGTGGCAATTTTCAGTGCGCTGCCACAAGGTGCGAAGTCATCGTTACTTGTGTTAGTTTACGAGTGTCGAGCTGGAACACAGCAAAGCACACACAGATCTCTAGTAGTGAAATGGTGTCGGGTCGTAGATTAAGGCGAAAAGTGGACGTGCGGTAGTGTATGAGTCTGTTACTGCCGACAACTACGAAGACGACAAGGGTAGGTCGACTAGACTCATATCCACGTCTCATTAATTCCTCGTACGCTCCTTTGCAAATTAACTTAATATCTAATAGAGAATGGGTCCGGAACCATTTCCTTAGAAAATACGGATACTAGTTTCTCTTTACTTACTTCCTGTACCATAGAAGTGTAAATGTATAGATAGAGTATACACCTTTTAAAAGCAGAACTATTTTGCAAAGAATAATGGAACTATTCTTGGAATTAACATGTATACGTATTAGCTATAGTTACTTTTAACTTCCATAAATAATTTAGTGGGTCACTAACTTGTGGGTTGTATAAATTAAACATCATAATGCATGCGGAACGGAAACTAAAGCATCTCTTAATATGCACTAAACCCAACATAAACCTAAGCTAATTTTATTGAAAGTTGGATCGACATTTACAAAAACATTACATGCCATGTATTTGTAGTTTCCGACTAAATATATGAATTATTAAAGTAATTAGAAAATTAACTAACTTTTGTTATTTCTGGGTGCAAATATCTAATAATTTGGTAAACCGCTATTATTTTAACTTAGACATAATTTTAATGAAAGAAAAACATATTAAATAAAGCATTGCTTAACATCAGAATTTTCCTGTTAATAAATATGGCTAAGAATTATTCTTCACGCACTTACAATTTGGTGATATTTCTTTAGAGAGTACAACTCTTCTTTTCTAATCGACGGATTATATTCAAATGCGTCAAATGTCATACAATATTTTTAATATAATCTTTTTTGAATAATTTTTCACATAAATTATTTTTTATTACATATCAGCTTTCTTTATTTTTCTCGAATTCAACATTTTAAAACTTGATATATCTAAATTTAAAATAATTAGTTTTTTTTTTAATTTTTGCTTATGTCACCTTAAAAGCAAATTTTTATACGTTAAAAAGAAACCATCTCATGTCATTTACCACAAACTTCCCTGACTGCTAAAATCAATTTAATGTAGCCTGTTTAACCTTAGCTTACCCAATCTTACGTTAAATATTTAAAAAGCATTCATGATTTACATTTATTCGGTAGCGATATTGTAAATGAGTGTGCAACATTTTGATCTATTTTATTTACAGTAGTGGTGTTTCTTTCTAAGTGCACCACACATGTATCCTTATTCAAAAGTGTTCTGCGATTGCAAGGAGTTGAGAACCACTGCTCTATACTATTGAATAGGTTTCCCACTTTAAGATTTGTATCTTCTTGATATACCGAGATGCCATGATTGTATTGCCGTGTAGCTACGAAGATTTCTGTGGTGAATGTAGCCAAAATCCTGTGGGCTACGGCAAAGTAGTAATTCCGTGTTTATACCACAAGAACTGATATTGGGGTCAACTCGTCTTGGCTGCATTCGATTTGATTGGTTGTTTAGGCATATTTTTTCAAATCCATGGGTATTTGAACCTAAAGAATCAATCCTCAATTTTTGTTTAGACAATTTAGCAATTGAATATTCTTAAATATAGATTTTATATTTTTGAAAATATTATTCTAGAAATGAATGCATGCATCATTTTATTAAAAAATATATCTGTTTTCATATCACTTCAAATACGTTGTGGATTTTTATAAAACTACACATTTTGCGTTTTAAAATTTTGACGGAGCAATTATTTCACTGAACTTTATCGCTTAATATAACTAAGATAATAATAAATTTGCTGGTGCAAAAAGATTTATGCAATATATGAAGCTACGAAATAGTAGCTAAATAAACATTTTAAACAAACATTTTTAAAGTTAGGCATTATTTTCGAAAATGATTTAAAGTCAATATTTAAGGTCGTTGCTTTTTTGAGGCCCAATTACTCCAGAAATAAAATTCTTAGTTGATTATATGCGAAAGGCATGAATTGTGTACTCATAGATTATCTATTTCAAATTTGGAGTCGATATGTTCAGTATTTTCAGAAGAGAAGGAGCGACAAGTTTAGTCTTACGAGCGACTTAGCGGATGGCGACTAATATCTAAATATATGAGTTATATACATTTTTGGATTCAGGACGATGATACACTAACTTCTAATTAATGACTTTTTCAATCCCAGATACTTATAAAAACACGACGTTCAGCTCTTCGGTTCTACGTACCTGGAATCTTTCCAATATATGCCTAAAACATTGATTAGAGATTGAAATGCCACAGATACCAAAAACTGCTTTAAGTAACATTACATTTGCACATTATTTTCAATCCAATAATAAACTTGTATAAATCTGTAATATAATTCAAAAGCCATTATAAATTCAAAACACAAATCGGATTCAAGTAATGTCAAGCTTTCACGCCAGCTGTAATGTCATTACTGATGAAAATTTCTAAAATTTATTTTTGACACTACATTCATTCAAATTGCGTTCGTTCAAATCTAGTCGTGTCCGACAAACCAACCGACCACTGAATGTAATATCTGCACTGATATGACAGTAGTGTATTCAACGATTGATGGCCGTCCATACTCTAACTGTTGTAATCAATAACTGTCCATGTTGTGATTGCTATCGGATATTACTGTGCCTGTATACGCTTCGTTCAGCCAAGAGCATCATATTTTATTTGGTTTTTAAATTTTTATTGCTACAAGCTTGCTATATTTCATTTTAATACTCGATATCACATTTACTATTCTCACAATATATACGTCGGTAATGAAATATCGATACCGCTAATTGAAACTTTTATTTGATAAAACAACATGATTATATTTCAATGCCATTATCAAAACTATAAACAACTCCTTTCTAATATTATTTGGCGTCTATTTTGTTTAAAACAAAAATTACTATTCGCAGAACTTTAAATAAAAATCAAATATAAATTTTTATTTTTAAAATGGTAATTAAAAAACAATCAAATACAGAAATGATAGCAGTAGTTTGAATCATTTACCTTAACCTAATTATTCAATCATTATCCTTAACCTTAAAAAGAGCTTTCCTTTTTTGAAGATTTGCCCAGCAAATTAAATTAGAGTTTCAGTTTGAAACACTATCTGAATATCTTATGTATCTAAAATATTTGCTTGTAGATTAATTACAAAATTAACAAATTCGAATCGAAGATATTAAATATAAACTCGCTAAGAGTATATAAGGACTAATAAATATATGTAAATAAAATTCTCAACTTTGTCAACTAAAATCAAATATAACTCAGGTTAATAATCTTGTGCTATGTGCTGATCTATCGGTCGGCGAATGATCCTGTTTATGCATGACAGAAATTGGTGTTCCACCAACTTATTATAATATGCATGCGGTGAAATGTGAGTGGTGGCTCTGTTTTTGTGATGAAAAAAAACTTTAGAAGAACTCGTTTTTGTTCCAGTTTTTTGGTGGTTGAAGGAAAAAATAAAATTCCTTGAGGCAATTGACAATCATCTTAAAGTCAGTGGTGCTTTTAAACTTTATTTCTTTAGGTACTTGCAATAATAAATTAATAACTCGTAGATTTATTCATTGTATTATAAGACGAGTGTGTTGCGTGTAATGAAATATATAAAATTTGTCGTAGTAGCTGACATTAGATACGACAAAAATAGCACTCAATTTTGTGTATACTGTAACCAGAAAGAGCATTTAAAAATAATGCATGGTAACCATGACTAACAAATATTATTGGTTTCCAAATTAAATTCAATAAGCGAATAACCACAAATCAAAGATGCCAACATTTTCTTATTATATATGTATTTTAATAGTAATATCAACGAAAATTCCTCTGGAAGAGATTGAAGTGTAATGAGTTTCTCCTTATAGCATATTTGAATATAAAATATAATATTTTGAAGAAATTTATGCATACTGTCCTATAATCAATTTGAGTCAAATCTATTGAGATGTGTATTGAAATAAGTATTTTTCATATACCTAGCAATACTTTATATACTTATATGAAATTTGAAAATTACTTGACTTTGATAAAAAAAAAATTCTAAAAATGCGAACATCTCTGCGTCTTGTGTAATTTTAAAATAGATTTTAATAGCCTTCTTTATTTAAATTATTATTTCTTAACCAGTAGAAGGTTTGATCAAATTATACATAGAAACTTTATTATTAGTAAAACTCAGGTTAATGTTAAAAAAATGAATTCTTAATAAATTATTTTAGAAAATATTTCGAATTGAAGAACGAAGTTTTCTATTATTTTATAAAAAAAGTAGGTATCGTAAAATGAGTTAAAAAATACACAATAAAAATTGCTAAACAGAATTTAACCATATGATTTTAAGGTATACCTACCTAAAAATGCGAAAATCCAGTATAATCTATCCGAATTTATGTATTTTTTTTCTGTTTCAAAGTTAAACAAAGAAATAAAATATAATTTAACAGTTATTACGTAGCAAAGAACAACGTTGTTTAAATTGAAAAAGTTTATTTTGCGTTTTCTGGTATTATTTAATTAAAGTGAGCTCGGCAGCACAGCCATTTTTATAAAAGTTGTTTATTAATGAAATTCGCTTTACACCTACTGAGAAATGTTGAAATGAAACTTTTTTTATATAAAACAGCTTGCCTGAAATATACTACCCACAAAAATAAAAATCAGGTAAGACTTCTACTGCGCAATCAGACTGAAATTAAAATGTCACTGTAAACATTATAATATGATTATAAAATTACAAATTTTTACAACCTCCTTTGACATGTTCATTTTGATTTAATTATCACAAAATGTTAATAAATTATTGTTTATCCTTGTTTATCACACATAGAGAATTTCTTTTTAACTAACATACGTATATACATTTATAACTTCATGCCTATTTCTATCAAATGAGGTGGCAGAAAACACTTTACATCCATTTACATCTTGAAAATCTCTCGCTATTCAACTCTATCCTTACAAACTTCTATTTCTTCATTCAAGTTCATTACATCATACATCATACGCGCTCTTCTATACCGCTTGCTCACAACTATTCTTTCGCGCAACTCAGTTACAATCATATTTATCTAATTATTCCGAGGACGATCCTGTATCCTCACACCATTCATCTCACCTATATCATTATATTTCGTTAATCATTCCTTCAACATTCTTTCAACTACGTATGACATTTTAAGAATTACTAGTAACTGGTGCATTTTTGAAAATAGGTCTGAACTTAATTAATGGGAAATATTAATATCTTTTATTTTGAATATATTGTATTTTTGCAGCTATATCAAAGAGATCGCAGAAACGACCAAAAATAGCTAGAATAAGCATGCACTTTATTGACTTACTATTTAGTGAAACACAAGCTTTGGTTTCATCAATGCTCAGAACTCGACTTTGGCGATTTGGTTAGCATCTGTTTTTTATCAATAAACAATATAAGTACTATAACCATCGATATCACTAACATTTTTTACAGCGGTCGATTGAAATGTATTTTATCCATTTCATGTACAGTAGTTCAGCTATGCAAAAGTAGTTGTCGCTAGTAACATCAAATAAATGTTGAGGCAATTATTAAATAATTAAAGAAATTAATATGTAATTTTTTTGTTGGTATGTTCAAATTATTTCTTAAATTAATATTTATGGTAGTTGTATTTTTGGGAGCCCAATAACTTTTCGGAAATAATAGGCCTGTTAGATTAAAATATGAACGACACGAATTGTGTACCCATAGATTATGTTGTATACCAAATTTGAAGTCAATCCGCTCATTCTCTTCCCAAAGAGAGGACCGACAAAGTTTGATCTTACGAGCGACTAATATTCAATTATATCAGTTATATATATTTTAGGATTCTGAGCAATAAAAGACAAACTTCTTTTTTAAAGAAATGTTCAATCCGAGCTACTTACAGACTGAATGCTTTAGCTCTTTGGTACTATGGGTACGACGGTGAGCTGAAAAAATTGACTTTTACGATTTATATTTATTTATTTATGGATGATTAACAAATTTTATGCGAACCATTAATTTCAAATCGTAGAGGGCAAATAAATCGGTGGATTCACATTGTGCAGGGAGAACGTACCGAGATAATCAAAAGCTCATCACTCGGTTTCGCAAATATCAAAAACGCATTATGATAATTTGAATAACATGAAAAACCGCGACGCAACGAGAACGGTTTGTGGAAAAATTTAACACATGCTTGGCAGGTTTTCGACTGCGTTCTCTGCCTCTACTTCTGGCTGCGTTCTCTGAAATCCGCCACGTTTTCTGAAGCCACAGCCAATGTCATATGGGGGAGAACCTTATCTCGCCTGCACACATATAGTAAGTAGAAGTACGTGAGTGAGTTTAGATCGCAGTAGGTCAGGACGTGTGCGATCGATTCCGATAT
Source organism: Nebria ingens riversi (assembly GCA_018344505.1). Taxonomy (NCBI): domain Eukaryota; kingdom Metazoa; phylum Arthropoda; class Insecta; order Coleoptera; family Carabidae; genus Nebria; species Nebria ingens. Next base: position 56,378 of record JADQWA010000749.1, read on the forward strand.
ATTGTTGGATTAAACGATAATATAAACATATATAGATATGCAGTATTTGATTCTCACGAGTTTGGAGAAAAAAAAAAAATCTGTAACCGCTTAGAAGGATGTGATCGATATTTATATTGTAAATATAGTTGTTTGTTGTAACAATATACTTAGTACATATATATATATATATATATATATATATATATATATATATATATATATATATATATATATACGATGTTTTGTCGGTAGTTGCAGTTTTTGGACGTCCCGAACGTTCATCGTCTCCCAAGCTCTTACGGCCACGTTTAAATTCAGCTGCCCAACATTTCACTGTGGTAAATGATGGTGCAGAGTCCCCATACACAGAATCCAACTCATCTTTGATTTGCGTAGGCGTATTGCTTTTCAAAAACAAATATTTGATGACAGCTCGATACTCGATTTTGTCCATTTTCATAAAAACACTCACATCAACTCACTCAAACGACTGTTACATAACAACTGCGCGTCCAAAATGGCTGAAACTTTGGTGAGTAACTGTCAACAGATGAACAACGAAATTCCCTAGCTTTTATTTACGAGTGCTGCTATCTTCATGTTGAGGTCGGAAACTTGTCAGACCACCCTCGTATATATATATATATATATATATATATATATATATATATATATATATATATAAATGTATGTATATGTATATATATATATATATATATATATATATATATATATATATATATATAATATATATATATATATATATATATATATATATATATATATATATATATATATATATATAAATATATATATATATATATATATATATATATTTATTTATTCATTTATTTCTTGTCATTCAACGATATTTATAATACAGGTTGATACTCAATTATCTGAATCCATCTTTCTTAGATTTTATATAACAAATAACAAACATATTTACTTGTTTGACATACTTTTTGTTTGCGAACGGCATTTCATATTTTTAGAATTTGGACCTTGAGGCTAAATAATTATTTTGAGTTAACCGATATTTTCTAGATATCTGTTTCCCGTAAGTATGATTTAGTTGTATGCATGTTTAAATGATCGACTAAATATTTATTTTCTGCTGTTATTTTTTGTTATACGTATTCGTGTCAAATGATTTTCACTGCATTATTAAAATAAAACTGATATCTAGTACTTACATAGTACATGCACTGCTTTTACTTGAAACCTCTAGACCTAATGACCAATTTCCTGGCATTAATTTGATTATCGTAATTTCATTTCTGGAGTTACCAAAATCCTCTTAATAGTCTTTGGAGTTTAAAATTAACTTATATTCTTACCCAATACATTGACAACCTATGTTACGCTCAAAGGGATCTTCAGGCGGCTGTTTTAAGCTAGAAGTGGTCATCCTGGCTATTAAAATTACTTCCATTCGAAAGTTCTATTACGTTGGTCATTTTATAAATTAATTGCTACAAAATAAATTTACATTTTTTATTAAAACTTTTATAAATAAATTAATATATTTATGAATTATGAAATAACAAAAGAATGAAGAAAATAAAATATAAGAAATTGCCTTCGTATATAATTTCGTAATGTTTGGAACAAAAAGAATTGATTAATTTTAATTAGAAAAGCTATTATCTTAAATTATGTTCCATGTTTTTTGTAAGGCCATAGCGCGAATGGATCTTTGGTAAATGGCATACACGTATTGTATGCTGGTAATAAGGCGGCAGTAACAGTTGATTGAGGGAATGGTTTGATATTGAAATTGATGTGAAACAAGGTTGCGTGATGTTGCCCTGACTATTTAATATATACATGGATGTATCATTATGCCGGTTATTATGTGGGAGTGATGATGTACTTGTTGGTGGTATGAGTGTTCCTGCTTTAGCTTTTGCAGATGATTCCATGGTTTTTGGTGAATTAGAAGAACAAATGAGTAAAATGATACAGAATATAAGTGCAAGTGGAAAGGATATGAATCTTGATCTGAATGTAAGTAAATCAAAAGTTATAGTGTTCGAAAAAGATGAATTTAAGACATTGTGTAATATTGTGGTGGATACACATCGACTAGAGCAAGTTGAACAATTTGTCTATTTAAGTTGTTTATTCTCTAGCGATAGAGAGTATGATTGCGAGAAGAGTAGCTGCTGGTTGTAAGATTCTAAGGGATTTAGGAATGTTTGCGATTATTTACATTTCTTAGGATAAAAGGTTATATGTGTACAATAGTGTACTTGTGCCATCGTTGTATGGGAGTGAATGTTAGGTTTGGAAAACCTAGCATAGAAACATGTGGAAATAAAATTTGAAAGAAGTATTTGTGGTGTTTCTTAGTTGAATGTTCAAGTTAATAAGGACGCGACATACATATGAAGGTACATCTAAATATATGAGATATTAATTTTGGTAAGGAGATATACGTGAAAATAATTTATATCGATAAATTTAGTGAAGCTGTAGAAACAGCTATACGATTTTATAAAAAAAAGAGTACATAATCCTGCATTTGTGCTGGAAAATTTATAAAAAATTATTTATAGGTTTTTATAGAATATATAAAGTTTTGTAAATAAATGTACAAAGAAAATTAGATCTTTTCAAGTTTTGTCAGAGAGTGTCTTGTTACTAACAATATATTATAAAAAATGAGAATATAGAGGACATCCCTGAGAGGTAGTATTCAGAAATGAGTGTCGGTTAGAAGTTTGATTAAAGTTATCAAGCGGTTTTTCCAGGAGCTAACAATGGCTTTGAATTACCTTAAAAACTTGCTTTTTTTTGCCACATTTCTCTTTGCTTATGGTTTTCGTTTTGTTTTTATGTTTTATTAAAAAAAGAAACATAAAACTAAGAAAAAAGAAAAAAAATCTTACTGGTAGAAATTTCACTAGATCATTGATATTGTTATTCATATGTCGGTGGGGCATCCAGATTTATGTCATTTGCGCGTTGTAATTGGAAAATATCCGACATGAACTAATTGTAAGTGATAAATAATAGTTTGATTCATATAGAGATTCATATAGAGAGAGCATAGGCCATGCAAATATGTAAATCAACTCAAAAATATTATTTGTTTTGTTTTGTTATTTTTCTGATCATTATCTGTTCAAGATATGTTCGGTTTTAGCTATTCTGTTATGAGTGTACACTTATACCGCATTCGTAGTATTTGCATTCATTACTTTGGATTTGCTGTTATATCGGCCATGCGCTCTGATATCACACTACACATTCCCTCTGGTGGCACACCATTAATAATAATTAAAGAGCATTGTCAAAAGTGATAACTGCTTAGTAATCTTCCTTATAAACAATATACATGTATATAATAAGATGTATATGTAAATAATTGAAACTATACAGAAATCTTTAAATATAGTCTCGTTGTAGAATGCTTTGTTTTCGGTACGACAACAAATACGCAATGAGAAAACAATTGATAAAATACTCTAACTACCAAAAGTTATAACCCAATTACAATATTATCTAATACGTATTTAAGTTGGCGGATTTTCAATTTTCAACGTGAACCGGTAGCCGGTTACTCTAGAGAGTTTATATTGTTTTGATGTAGAAACTGTTAACGTACTTGTATTTCTCACGGGAACAGTTGTAGGCACCGACGCCGTTCGACGTCGTTACCGTCCCATGGGCTTTGTTATAGTCCGGTACGATATTTACGAGTGTGTGGTTGGCCACACTGCACCGACCACACCACGACTTACGACCAAACCGACCTCTGATAGCCCCTGATGTCTTTTGCTCTTATGCTCCAAGCGTCACTAGCTAAGCTATGTGCTATTTAGCACATACCACTTATTATAGTAATAACTACGTCATAATGTACATTCTAGTGACAATAAAATGAATACTGAATGAAAAAACATATTTATTAAATGTTTTTTTTTATTTGTAAATTATAGTTACACATCTGCAGTGTCTTGCACTGGACTGTCTTCTATGTAAAAGATATATCAGTTTAGATAAGAAGGATACTAAAATACAAATTCTTTAATATTCAAGGAAACATAATTATGCATTATACTATATTACATATATACATACATAACAACATGCCTATTCCCATATAGGGAAATGTACGATATTAATATTTCGAAAAACTTATGTTTGATAAAGTTTCTTCAAATAGATACATTAATTATTTGTGTGGTTGGCATTTGGTGAAACTTAATTTATATTATGAAATTAAACACACTTGATAATTGTTTATAAAACTATTCTTGTGAAAAATTTTTATTATAAAATCTAATTTGATATATGTACATACCTACCTACTCTGTATAAGAAAGTCCAGTACAAAACATTGCAGATATTATTCCTTTCGCAAATCTTTTTTCTCTTCTTATACCATTATTGTAATGGTCATACAATTTGTTGTTATTTTGCTCCTAGTGTAATATCGCGCGTTTGCTAATAAAGATGCAGAGGTGTGCAATGAAATGAATGGCGTCTAGTATGTTCATATTTTAGAAACATTTTCTTGCAATTTAATTAAATCAGGAGAAAAAAATGAAAATGAAAAAATGTAGCACACGGAATGTAATTTCATATTCACGGCACGTGTATTTTTTATTAAATGTGCTGACAAACCACCAGATGTGACTATAATTTTTTCTCTATTCTTCTTTTGTTTTAATTTACGACTCAAGTATATGAAATATTTTGCTGTAACATCTGCTGCACCGTTACTTTTGTTTATGTAACATGAGCTGGCATTAGTCTCAAAACTTTATATTATATCTTTATTATTATTATGGAGCTAAACAGATTTTGTTTTATGGTTTTTATATTACATTATTTTATTATCTAACAAACTAATTGGTAGGGAAGGGGTAATTATACATATATATATATATATAGAGAGAGAGAGAGAGAGGGTGTTAAAAATTAGTACGAAATTTGAGGGACATATAGTAAAACAAAAAATACGGCAAAAAGTTGTAATGAACATGCGTCTGCGAAAGAACCGTTTTCAATATACGTCTTGTTCTGTTTTGAGCAATACATACAGGCTGTACATCTTCTCCATAAGGAAGCTCGTACCCTTTCAAATGAGGTGGTGAATAAATATAAGAATTTACATGCTTTTTTAACATATGCAAATATTATCTCCCCAGTACATTTTACAAGCTATGTGTAAATAATTTTGCCTGTCAATTGTTTATGAAAACAGAATCCACTCAAATAATTTGGGATTTGGTTTTAATGGTTACATATAGTTTGAGAGAGAAGTGTTTGAAATATTAGAGATATATACAAAATATTAAATACTGTAGTTTGTTAGGTATTTAATTTATTTGGAAACTAGTTTGGTCATGTAATGGATAATATTACTGCCTTGATTATTAATTTTTTTTATTTTATTATCTTTCCTATCTAAACCTATATGTATATACCTACTCCTCATAAAAAAGTCCTGTGCAAAATACTGCAAATGTTTTATTTATTATATTCAAATTATGGCATTTTGTGCTTTATTTGTAATCTTCTCCTAAAATTACCGAAATATATCATTCAATCCCAAATAAATAAATTCTCAATTTTATCACGTATGTAATATTTGCAATAATGGCAATAAATGTAACGAAAATAAAATACTGACATAGTGAAGTGTGAAAAGTCTATATAGACAGAGGTTCTGTTTGCGCGTGGTTACACAAAATATGGATGTTTGATTTGTTCTTGTGGTAACGCCAACCGATATAAATCAATGCGGTAACCGGGGATTTGGGAGTGCGCGCCCGAGGATGTTCCGTAGTTCGGCGACGACGCCATGTCAACTAAATCATTATTTTGTAGAACTACCTCTAACCTAACCTAACCTAACTTAACCTACTGCTGCTGCTGCTATCTACCCGCTGCGCCTTGCACCAATCCATGTAATAAATACTACAAGTGTAAGCGTACGTTGATTTAGATATCTCAAGTTTACAAACAAAATCAAAACTAATGCTAACTTCATTTTCTGTTATTTATTCAAATTTGGTTTAGTGTAGATTTTTTACACTCACATATACAAACCTACTACAGCCATATTAAAATCATCCTGTCGGCAAAACTGCTGATATGGTCATCATAAACATATTCTTTGTCTATTTCTCATAAGTTGAACCGATGCCTGTCAAGATTCAAAACTTAAAATAAATCAGATACAAAGAATGATAGATCTATATTGGTATTTGGTTGATTTAATCACAACTGCCCCAAAATATATACTTATACAAACTAATTATGTCAAGAAAAAATTGTCAACTGCCGTATATAATTTTTTGCACGCTTTATCAACTTTTTATGAAGAGAATCAAAATATCAAGCATATCCATCTAGCTTTATTCCCTTAATCCATAATTTCAGTTTATGTCCTATTTCCTATATATCTATGTAGTATATCCTAGCTTCATGCACCAAATAGCCCTGCACTCGCTATTCAGTTCAGTTCACTTCATATTACTCTACTCTATATATTTTGTGACTGTGTCTGTGGCGGAAAATGAAGAGAAATGATCTGTTGGGTCGTACCGGTTTTTGCCAATTAATTTTACACAATGTAAGACTTACTTCTACGGTCTGGTTTATTTTTTGACTTTTTTCTTTGTGTCAATTTTGCTTGCTTCAAATTTATAGATTACGAAAAATCCTGAAGATAGAGCAAATAGTTTCCTAATGAACAGTCAGGATAGGTTTAAGGTAATATTTTAAAATGCATTATTAATTTTGATATGCTATACAGAAATACGATGCCGAAAATGTTTCCAATGTCAAGCTGTTTTTTAGACCTCATACGTTAGTTATTTATGTGTTTATTCATTATTAAGTAACAGTGGAGCTCGTAAAAAATTATTTAAAACTAAAATTGATCTATCAAACCAACAGGTAACTATTAGGGACTGAATATGCACTAAGGTTACATATTGCATTTTAAACTTTTTTATTCGTTACTGATTTATAATCCATCGAAAAGAAAATTTAGTTGAAAAATTATTGAATAAACATGGTATTATTTATGCAAAACTAACAAGTTATTGCAAAATGTGTTGATAGACAAAGCAAATTAATTTAATCCGGTTTACATCGTTAGTTAATGGCATGAAAATTCATTGCGACTCTATATGAAAACTTGCCAATATCGCAGCCTTCGATCGCTAAAGTGACATGCACCGTTTCGAACTCATTTTTCATATATTTCTTAAGTGCACTCTTGACGATGTCTGCCTTAACTTTCCGTCTCCTGCTCCGTGGCGTGTATATCTGGTCTGATGCACGCCACACCAATTTCCTGGGAACTGATATCCATTAGCTGTCAGCACGCCCAGTCGCAATAGCGGCGGTGCTATAGGGTTGGCGCGCAGAGCGCCAGGAAAAAGCGAACTAGAGGCTATTGTCAACGTTCATCCGTCAAAACATGCGTGAGCAGTTATCATCTCTCGTTCGACCCCCTCATTGTCAGAGAATAGTTATATCTCGTTTTTTGCTCGCTCGTCTATCCTACACTAATTGATTTATTGTTGAAAATGTCAGTGGATGCTTTTTTGTCCATGTAGAAGCGACAGAGTTATCTGCTTCATTTGACAGGATATAGACGTTCGATTGGTTGTTCGGACCCATGTAACTCTATGTACGTATTCATGTAACGTGGTTCTAGCTTCATTAAAAAATCGGTGTAATTTGCGTATTGTGTAAGCTTATACGAATTCTAATTAAGACTTCTATATTTGTATGTTATTTAGTTGGTTTGTAAGTTTTTTAAGTGTCGCGTACTGTAATTAAAAGTATATAGCAAAATAATTGCTTCTATAAAATAAACACAAATCATAATAAAACAAGTTAGGAAATAAACTTCCACTGTTTATGTTATAAATCTGCTAATATCTGGGACTAATGATTAAATCGCTGCAACACTTGTTTAATTATTACATTTTTGTAAATGAGTTATTAATTAGACTTGCTGCGGTGTATACCGATTGGAGTTTTAAGTGAACATGATTTACGCTTCATAATAATAATATAACTCCTAGGTATGTGTAAACAAAGATACTTGTTTGATTACTATATTTTCGTTATTTGAATAGTTTACAGCATACAGATAGCCAGTCGCGCATTTAATCGGTATTTACCAAAAATTGAAATTATATTATTTAATGATGTTGATTAATTATCAATTTTACGCTAATGATAAGTTACAGCAGATGAAATGAAGAAATTTTGTTAATAATAATATAAATATCTGCAATGCCCTGTACTGAACTTTCTTATACGTAGTAGTTATATTTTGTTTGGATAAGAATATTAATTTACAAAATTTAAAAAGTTCAAGATCAAATATTTATTTATTATGCTATATTAGTAATTATTATGGCAAAAAAAAAAATTAAAACCAAACAAAATGTAATATTTTGAATATATCAATAACCTTGAAACTTCTCTCTAAATCTATTGATGTTAAATTCAAAATAAGTATAGTCTATTTTGTGCTCCTATTAAAATATTGACAAGTATATGCTTACTTTATGGCAACATAAATAAGAAATTTAAGATATTCAATAAAAAAATAGTTTAGCATGTGGTATGCATTTCGAAGAAAATTTTCAAACGTAAGTTGTGCGAAATATTAATATCTATCATTTTAAATATTTGCTATAAGTGCAGCCGATACGGAGATATTGCAGAAACGACGAAAAATGGTTAGAGTAAACATGTATTTTCGGTTTGAATATATTCTTCACAAATAAGAAGTTATATTGCGAGTTATATCCAAACCTTAAATTTAAAGATTCATAATTTTACATTCAACAGTTTATCTAGCAGTTTGGCAGACATATAAATCCTGTTCGTCATTCTGTCATCATGGCCAAACATCTATTTGACCATCATTGTCTGTACGTACGGCAATTTCAAAAAAATTTAATTTGTTAATAATGCATGGTCTATTGATACGAATACTATACTGATACATAGCAGCGACCGTAATAACAATGTCTAGTTGAGTAAGAACACACAATATATTCGTAATATAGTTAAACACAAATATAACACAATCGACGATCTCGTACAAGGAAACAGGAATGCTAAGCATCAGACAGGCAAGCGGGTGCGGCAAACAAGATGCGCGGGCGCTAGGGAACAATGAAACGATCGCTCGTATCCTAGAAGATTGTGCCTAGTGCTTAGTGAATAAGACTATGCGCTGCTTCGGACGATTTCTTCATCAATCAACATCAACGTCTCTTTTATCTCTCCGCCGACGGCATGTAAGGGTGGGGATACAAAGATCTTCTCCACTCTCCGGCTGGAGGAACGTTAAGGATACATTGGACAATCTCTCTCTCGGCTGGGTGTACGACACCAAGCCATCATCCTTCATAGCCGCGCAAAGTCTGTTGGCTGGGTGTCAACTCGTATAACATTTATGCACGATGTGCCAACGGCTGTGGTAGATACTATGTCATATAACGTTATACTTAAGCAAATTTGAAAGAAAGACAACCATATTATCTTGCAGGAACACAGTGTTCAGTGCATATAAGTATAGATAGGGCATAAAAAACAAGTATATAAAAAAAATAGAGTGGTTTTAGCTAGAGTATATTTTTTGACTTTGTTTTTGCTTAGTAAAAAGAAATACTTGCTATTATTTTTAAAATTTACAAAAAAATGTTTCATGAAGCACTAAACCTGGAATTCAATATAATGCATTTTTTCTGAGCCTGACCAGCCATGAGTTATGCAACAACCACAAGGTCCGTATATATGTATGTATGTTTAGATACGAAGTATACTTAAACACAAATATAATTATTCATTTACATTTATTTTTCTTTTCAATTTTTGTGAAATAATCGAAATGCAATTGTTCATTTTTCTTCTACACAATCAAATGCATATGGTAACTATAGCAAACTTGCACATAGTACACTTTTTGAATATTTTCATTTCATAAATATTAATCACTTTCATATTGAATCATAGCTATTTTTGAGTGATATTCTAGTAAACGACAAATCGACATGTGCTTCGTGTTTAAATAATGTTTACACAAATGTATGGGGCTTTGCTGAGGGTTATACAAATCTTAAATTTAAAATTTCATATTTGTATGTTCAATGTTTTCAGAGTTAAAGTATTCACACACACGGAGACAGCCAGGCATCATTGAATAAATAGATAATATGAATGTTCAAAACGCATATTTTCGTTAAAATCTTGATCACAATACTAACTTTTTTTGCAAGAAATTAAACAAAGAGAAATATTCTCCAAAGTAGACCATGTTTGTGGATCTAAAAAATATGACATTACCTTTTTTTAAACCATTTTTCAATCTTTATATATATATATATATATATATATATATATATATATATATATATATATATATATATATATATATATATATATACATAGATTTCTTTATTACATCTATGAAGAATACTGTATAGTGCATCCCTTAATATTCTGTTTATAATTAAAAATAAACTACTATCGGCAATCACGCCTGGTTTCCAGGAAGTAAAAGCAAAACGCTTGATCTGCTGCTTGCTTGTGTAGGACGTACTTCAGTATACAGTGACACAACAATGCTGTTACTGGCAGTGCTCTCGCCAGTGTTGTTGTAATAATTATGAGTGCGCTTAGGATAGCACGTTCGCTTTCCCTCGATGCGACGGTGGTCACGGTAATGAATCTCCTGATGTATCAGCACGTAGCGACGCGCGAATTCGCTAATGAGCACGCTGGGCTGGTGGTATACACGGAAACGCACGACCGAAGGTTCTTTGTAATTATAATCCGAACATACCGTACCCCGAATCCCAAACCGAACATAGAACGACAAATCCCAATTTCGGATTATGCCAAAACTACGATTACTGGCCACAATTTAGATTGTGATACACGTCCCTCAGGCTTGGTTTACGCCCAATACTTTTCTAAATTTAAATCAAAAGGATTGCTCAATATTCAGAAACATGATCATATTTAGTAGGTAATGTTAGTTTAGACTATTTTCCTGTTACGTATAGTTAACTTCTATCATACAAATAATACAGCTTTTGATATAGTCGTGTTTATATTTAATTTAATCCTTTCAATCCTAGTACTAACATTAAAAATTATTTGCATAAACAATATATTTGCGTTTATGTCAATGAACACTTTTTTAAGTTTTTTCTCTTTTAGATAGAAAATATTTTGTGCTGGAAAGTTTTAAAATGGTTTTTACTTTCTTATACGAAGTAATAAGTAAGTATTGTTTGTTTTAGTTAAAGCAACTTGAAAATTCAAATGAGGTATACAAACTTATTTTTAATACTGGAAACTCAACAAATTTGGCTGATTATTTTAATTTAGATAAATTATTAGTATCAACTATTATTTAATACTTTTCAAAACACTGCAATAAAAATGAATTCATTAATTTTGTATTTATCTAATATCATTGTAAATTGCAGGCTTATGGAATCAATACAAGTTTTAAGCAGTTGTCATAAATAACGAAATCGTTCCTCACTCAACCTACTCGTATTTGACAATATTTATTTATAAACATCGTGATTCGTATATCGAAATTTGAAAATAATATTATCCTCTTAGATTAGTAAAATGAATCTGTCTAAATGTACACTTTTCGTTCGTCAGTAGAACTTTCTGTGTTTACAAATATTGATTCTAAATTTTGAACCGAGGATTGAAATTGTAATATTCTCGTCTGTATTAATTAATTTATAACTGTTGCGTGGCTGACAAATTAATTTTAAGCTTATAGAGAGCAGGCGGCTGATCGAAGAAGCAGACAGACGAATTGATGATAACAGTTCTGGAAATCCGTCGTCTTTAAATCTTACATTTCTCAAAACTTTCGAATTCACTGGTACCAAACAAAGTGGATTAAAGACATATTAATTGAAAGATTTGAGTAATCGAAACAATTTCTTAAAGTATACAGTGGAAAATGATGATGAAGGTTTCATAATGTTTTGCGTATATATACAAAGTTATTAAATTTTACAGTCTATTAAAGTTTGCATTAAATTTACCTGAATTTTATATGGACTGATTAACAGTTGTGTGATAATTATCTAAATTGACTTTAACCTCATATCCATTAGTTATTAGTGATAATTGGATATGCCGTTAGAATTAGTTCAATGCACCACATATATTCAAGTTAGTGTTGAATTGAAGTGTAGACTGTGAGATTGCAAGTAAAATGCGTTTGTAAGTAGAAATCATATAACATCGTAATTAATCATTTGAGAGTAACGATTTTACTGTAGGTTGGAGATTGTATTATTCATAATTATATATGAAGTAATCGGAGGAATACCAGTAGATATTTTGGACAGGAAAAAACGATTTGTTATATTTCCATACGGAGGCTCTTATAAGGTGATAACACTTACTTAGTTTTACTGTGTTTGTGCTTGTTACTTTACAGTCAATCAATAACATTTAATAAGTGATTGTTATTGCAAATAGAAATGTCAAAAATAAATGCAAAATAGCTATATTTACTATATAAGTACGAGTTAAAGTTTAATTTAATTTTTAATTAACTAATTTATTAAGTATAAGTTGGTATAACTGAGCATTAAAATTTTTAAAAAAAGTAGTTTGGCAATATTTAGTGTATCATGTTGCACGCAAGTAGCTGTATTAATAATAATTAGAGAAAAACTTGAGCATTATTCTGTAATTAATCAATAAATAAGTGAATGCAATTTAATTCGCAATCAAGCTAATTAAGATAATAATAATTGAAGTAATCACATTCTTCTAAATGAATAACGATTAATAACAGCATAACATTCTCATTAGGAATGGGATTAGGAAATATTGTAATAATATTTATTATGACCACATCATTTCATTATTTAAATTTTTACTTTTATCACAACATATCTTTCGATTATTCACTCAATCATTTCCACAAATACCTTTAGCAAATCTTATTTCTACAGCAGTAATCTTAATTAACGTTCTTATTTTCGTGCCTATTACCAACGTTATTACCTAACAATATCTCTCATACAACAACGTAAGTTCTAATGCTGTTATATGTGCATAGCATGGTTTCCCTAGAGTGATTAATTTATTTTAAATAATATACTTTAGGCAGCTCTTATAGATAACAGATTCATTTTCAAAATCGCAGCTTTTTCCATCGCTATAGTACGCTTTCAAACTTTGATGCAGTATTGAACTGATGGAGTACAAATTCGCCATATCTAATCAGGTCTATTCTAACTAGTGATAATAAAAATTGTATTGTCTACAGCAAACTAAAAATCTGTTTTTATTCATCTTATATCCTTGACTACATTTAACTTTAGAATGCATCGTTTTGTTACTAACGTTAGTTATTAACAAATTAAAATAATTTTTCTAAAATCTATTAAAAGTAAATAAAAAGACTCCAACAACATTTTTAGTAATATATGAACTATTCGTAAATTTTCTCCAACTTATCATTCATAACCGAATACCATATTTGGTGAATAATAATTTTTCGTCTAATAATTGTTGCAAAATGTGGTTGGTTCGTTATTTATTCGTTATAACATACATAAATTAAATATGACATCTGAATTTGCGTGTTGACTTACTCTTGAGTTTCTCATCCATAAAAACGTACAGACTTCCTCAGAAACGAATATATTTCCATTAGAATCTCGAGTTTAAGATCTCTAATTATTTCATGTAACAGAGTAAAATTGCTTGAAGTTACTCAAAAATTATCTTCCAGTTTCGCCTAAAGAAGAAAGTTTAAATTTAGATGTATATATGTATGGGTGGTATGAATATATCACTTTGTAAAAAACAAAGGACTTGATATAGCATCATAAATATAGCAAAACGTAAAAGTGTGCATATTTCTCTTTGAAATACAATTACATGCTTTTAAAATACAGAAGCCACATAGATAAAATAAAATGGATTCAAAAGGATACGTCTTTTGATACTTTGTGTTTAACGCTTTCAGTTGTTTTTGTTGTTTGTTTCTACTGCACGGCTGCAGTGTTGTATTTTGTTTTTAAATTTGTTTACCGAAAATCCTTTGTTATATCAATATTTTGTTTGTTTGGTTATATTAGTTGCAGAAGTGAGCCATGTTGAATCAAAATGTCTTACATGATGATATTAGCTACACTAAAGATATTGTTTATGAAAACTAAAATCCAATGTTTATTTATCAGCAGCGGAAAAAAATATTTTACTCATATTTCAATATTATGTTTTAATTTTAGTTAGTTATGGGTATTGGAATACCGGTCATGTTACCAAAACATCAATCGTTAGTGTTTGCTTCCAATATTCAGTTTCAATATCCGCAAATCACAAATTTAACGCAAATTCAATCCAGTCTACCCCCAATTATAACGCGCCGGCGTCGGCAGGCAAAGAGTGAACGAGCTCTAACTTATATGGCATTAGAGGCACTCATGGATAAGTATGGATATTACTAATTTAGAAACAATATTAATTTATTTTCAAATTGTATTATAACTGACGGTCACTTTTCCGAATATAAATAAAATTAAGTAGATTGTTAACATTTTATTTCTATCATTTTACACGTAACGTATCATAAAGTGGTTCACATAATGCTTTTCGGTGTAAGAAAATTGAAATATCTTTCATTCTTATAATAACTACATATTAAAATTAAGCTATTTTAAAAATACTTACCTAGTTATAGTTAAACTTATTCGTAATCGATAATGAGAAGAATTAATTTGCACCATATTAATATATATATATATATATATATATATATATATTATATATATATATATATATATATATATATATATATATATATATATATATATATATACATATATATATATATATATATATATATATATATATATATATATATATATATATATATATATATATATATATATATATATGCAATATAGTTATAATTAGCTCAGAAATACACAAAACGTAAATTTCCATTTAAATATCGTGCTCTATCTAAATTTTAAATATGTAATTACAAGATGTTTTTGTAGTTCACTATCATGAATAAAACATCCCACTGTGAAAAATATTTTAAACTATTCTCTTTTTTGTAGATATAATATAAATGGCCAGCAATGTTTATTGAGAAGTATATGCGAAAATGCTATGCATTCGTTAGATCATGATGCCAATGGGTTATATGGACAATTGATTCATATTATATTAACGTGAGGACTAAATTAAAAGCAATAGTTAATTTAATAATAATTTATAAGCCTTTAGACCAGAATATGGAGGTGATGATCAGGCAATTGACAAGAGTTACTTGGATGCCAAAAACGCTGGAGAATTTGGAGTGGATTGTATGTCTTTATATCCAGGTTGCCCATTGGGGCATAGCTTACTTGATATTATATCTGTTTTGGATTATGTATAGGTAAAATAATAGTAAGTATATATAAGAAATAGAAATTCAAATAAACATATTTTCATTTATTTATTCTACCAGAAGCTATTATATATTCACATTCAATTTATATCGCCTATAATTTCGTTTGACGTTCTAGTAATATGACATTTGTGGTATAATATTATAAAACTTACTCTTTAGTAAGATGAAATAAAACTTCATAATTCAAAACTAATAAATAATTACCCAGCTGAAATTAAGAAAAAAGGTTATAATTTATGTAATTACTTTATTACGGGTTAACAGCAGAATTTTAAAAGCAAGGCTATCGCAAAACCTATGATACAAAAATCATATTAAACTAACTATGTTTTTTTAAAGAAAATTGTAACCTACCATTCGCTAATAATTTTTGGAGAATACGACAATTTATGAATTACATATCTTCAAAATTAATTTTCGAATAGCAATTAAAAACAAAATTAAAGTTAATCAAAAGGTAAATTCTCTTGCAATCGTTAAATTTTAAATCATTACATCATTATCTGAAGATCGCATGAATTTAAAAAAACCATGAATCGAAATTTACTTGTAGTTTTTGATTTATTGATCTAAAGACAAAGTAGGTATATTTTGTTAGAAATACAAATTTTCAAATATTTAAGAATATAAAATTATTCATTACGTTTAATTAGAAATTATTATGGCCGGACATGATTCTATTTTTTATGTTGACATTTAGATAATATTTCATTGCATTTTGGTTATGCTTAGGACACAATAGTTGTATTATGCACATTTCGTGTTCGTAGCTCGTTTTCTATTGATGAAGTAGATATTTTTTACAAATTTATACCTTAAGTAGTAGCAGTATGTATGTGTTGCATGCATGTTTTCAATGAAAATCAATTTCCCTGGTGTATGGTGCAGCAATGTTTGCTCGTAAACTTAACTGCTGCAGAGCATCATAATGTGTTTAGCAAGTCTACATAAATCATGGTTCATACACCAATACAAACACGCATACACACACTCTAACTCAGGCTAGCATGCACAAAGATACACACTGAGCCAGCCAGAAATGAGATCGCTGTAAGAGCTGGCGCTACCGTACAGGGTGATGCTTTCCTGGCCGATCGATGAAAAATCAATTTGTGTTCATTTGATGCGTCATTTTTCGTAGTCGAAAAATAGTCGTCTAAGATATATTACATCCTAAATCAGTCTGAAACTCTGAATACGTTCTGACTATCACGTCTCGTCGCTGAATTGACTTTACAGTTTGAGATATTGCTCCCTTGGTTTGTGTAGTCGGTATAATATGTGCTTTAAAATCGCTCAGAAGAACTCGAATGAAGCTGTATTACCCAATATGTTTCATTAGCCATTCACGTAAATTAATCTTTAGCAATTTGGTAAAATAACTTTTGAATGTTATGCTTTCGTTTATTCTATTTAATCTATCAACTAGTATACACAGAATATGCGATTCTTCGCTAAGTTATGCCTATTTATAAACATTATATATTTAACATTTATTATAAAAACAATTCATAAGTTTCTTAAAAATGTGTACCTAATTCAATAATATTAGTTAATTTAATTCAGAGAAAATTAAACGTCTATTAGAAACATTCAAAGATCGTACCTAAAGATTCAAAATATTATGCTATAGGTATGTTGATGAGTATGATTAAAGCTCATGAGGCTCTTTTCGTTAGTTACGTGTTTATATGCATAAAATAGTGCTCTGAAAAAAATCTATTTAGTTATGCAATTATAAAACATCATGACAGATATTCGATTTCTCTCTACGGAAGAATGTGTTCATGTTTCATCCCAGTTTATCAAATTATTGCGTATCTTTTTATTTGATTTCCGTAGTTAATTGTTGAGAATATAAAAATACCGCATTGTTAATCAAATAATTTAAAGTTTTGCTTTTCAGAACCAATTCAATGTAAATATAAGCATAAAAGCAAATCAACTTCACGAACATCATAAACAATTCAACATTTTACATTTGTAAAGCCAAAGTAATTTAATAAAGATTCAAATAGAAACCGTGACAGAGAGATATACAACAAGCGTACTCATATGGGGCGGAAATTACATTTTAATTTTTTATTAGTTAAAGAATTAAAAGGGAATAAGTTCTAGCAGATTATCTGAGCCTTCCACAAAGGATATTGCTTATGGGTTATAAAATAACATTATTTCTTTTATTTAAAAGGAAACAATGTGACTGGTGCAAGAAAATAGCATAAATCTTATTTCAACTCTCATAATTCATTGTGGCGTAGAAGGCGTACATGCCGAAAAACTATTTTAGTAAATGTATTGTTATGACAATTTGAAGAATGATGTGCAATTAATCACTTTTAAATCTTTTAATTGAAGACTGCTTTCTAAAATTAAATTGTTATTATTTTATTTTTAAGTTGGCACAAACAAGGCCAATTCATATTAAGAACACAAACAGCTTTAAATAGTAATTTTCCTCCACAAATTTGAGGAGAAGGATTTCCAATTTATCATATTCATCGTGTTGCACGGCTCAAATTATTAATAATTATTTTTAAAAAACGTGATATGTGAGTAAGAAATGTGTTATAGTTCACAATCAAACGTAAAATAAATTCCTTAACATTGATTTGTTGTTACCGACGACATTAACTTTTCAGAAATGTACCTTGCCAAACTTTAAGCATTGGCTTCAACAATGCTTGTTTGGATATCCGTATTTGATATAAAAAAGATTTCCTTGAATTTTCAACATGATGTATGCATTTGGAATAGTTGGGTCATTGTTATTTCTAAGACTATATAAACACATAGTAT
This sequence comes from Nebria ingens riversi, assembly GCA_018344505.1. Classification (NCBI taxonomy): domain Eukaryota; kingdom Metazoa; phylum Arthropoda; class Insecta; order Coleoptera; family Carabidae; genus Nebria; species Nebria ingens. The sequence goes on from JADQWA010000749.1 coordinate 74,622, forward strand.
TATCCGCTGCTATTTGCATTTCTAATTGCGTTGAATGAATAAGACAAGACGTTCATCCATCAACGGTGTTGGTCGTTGATTTAGTTGCGCGAGGCTGGTGCTGTCATGATGGCTATCCGTATGTATATTATATGGAAGCATCTTTTGGTATTCTGACATATCTTCCAGTCTGTTTTGTTTGCCTCTATATTACACTACATAATATCATACATATATAGGGCCCAGCTTTGAATCCCAAGAGCCATCGTTTTCATATCTGTCCTGTCTTGGTATACGAACACGCTTCACTTATTCCACCAAAATCTTATACGAGATATGTATGTCGACACCCAAGTTGAATTATCTTTTGTCTTAGTTTACCCTTAAATAATAATGCTACACGTTTACTTCATATCCACTCTTAATTTTAATATACGCACAATAGATCACGTGTAGGAATTTATATAAATTTCATTTACTATCTTAATCGAAGCAAATATAACTTTTTTATAGCTTATTATATTTTTAAGAATATTTAATTAGATTATTTTCACTTCTTCTTATGAATATAGTCAAAATGAACCAGTAAGATGCATTTCTAAAGATTGTTATTTTCTTGTTTTTTGACATTTTTTGTTTTCAGTTTTTTTGCCTTTTGAGTAAAAGTTGAACGATATCCACATGAAAAAATAGTATAATCTATATTTTAAATGTTCTAAATCGTTCAAGTTATTTGTCCAATTCGTATTTGTGAATGCGCCAAAGCAGTTAATTTAAAAATACTCGATCGACGAAAACAATTCAAGAAGAATTATTTGCTAGATCCAATTGCTCTTTTGAGAAGAGAAATGGTAAAAGTTTTGATCAAAATACAATAGCTCAATTGTTGCAGGTGACATATAGATCAATCTCCGCTTCAGTCTATAAACTTTATGAGAATTCAGCTAAATTATTTCATAAATAACAATATTTTCTATTTATACAGAAATGCTACCAAGCCAGAAATATTGTATATGATTATTGGAAAAACTTTCGTATACGATTACTAGTTGAACATGTACCAAATAAAAAACAATAACCAAAATGAACAACAAATTGTTTCAAAACGCATAAAATTTTGGAACGGATACTAATTTTGACCTATTTCGCATGTAGTAACCTTATTAATACATTTGGCATAATAAATAACATTTACTATGTTCTACATCTCATTGTTATAGTAACAATTTCAACTTGTTGCCGTATTCAAAAATCAAGTTAAAATAATTCTAATTTTCATTAATACAACCATTCTTAGTATGCTGTTTTTTTCATTAAATACATTTCGGAATAGTTAAATAGTTTAATTCATTGTTGGAAAATATTTTAAATCATTATTTTTAATTGTATATTTTAAATTTGTCCTTGCCTACCAGCTACAACTATCGTTTCAGGAAATTAATATTTTACGAATACAGGTTTTATATCAAATTAGTCAGCCAGTAGAGAGCGAGCAACGGCTGTAGAAACAAGTAAATTTTGGTGTGTGCAATGTGTATGTATATATTTTCTCTAGTATTCAAAAGACATTCCAGTTGGTGAATTATAATATGTGAGTGTGTTATTCTATAATTTGGGATATTCATGGCATCCTGTCAACATATTAATGTAAGTGAATGGTTTAAATATTTAATATTTTTAGATATTGATAAGGATTAGATATTAATAATATTAAAAGCTTAAGTTAGGCGAGTTGTTTAACTTTGTCTGCGCCTGCGCCTAAAGATTTACTGTATATATAAACAATATATGATGAAAGACAAGATTTTTCAATCGGAGATATTTACAGACACGCTTTAGCTATTCGGTACTACTAACGTTTGAATGTAATATTATTTTTGTTGAGAATGAATATTATTAATATAGTAATGGAGTGCATTATTATAGCGTAATATATTCTAAAATAGTTTGCATGTGGCTAAAAATTGGTTCAATGCTAACGATAACATTTTAAACATAAGTATGCATATATAAATATTTAATAATTTCAACTTACATTTATTAATTTTATACTGCCAATATACAGCAACGCTCCATTAGTTTTAAATAATCGAATGTTTTACTTAAAATGTAAAAATACTTGTATAATCTCGCCTGTATCTACGAATACAAAATAATAATTCAACTCTTTTAAATATAAACTTGGGTTAAAACGTTTTTTGATACTTCAAAAGAGCATATCACTATAAAACCATATAAAACTAAGGTTTAATATGCTTCGTATACCGATAAATCATTAAACATGGCTATCAAATTAGTTTTTATTGGTGATGCTTACTTTTCAAATGAAAATTAACAATCAATTATTGATTATCAGGATGATTCATTGTTCAGAATATTGATATTTTTTGGTATATTGTAATAGTGTCTGCAATGAAGTACTAGTAGATAACGTAGATAAAAATATATGAAGCGTTAATTGTATGAATTTAAGTTCGGTTAGTTTAATTATTATTAAATACTTTAAAGAATATATGTATATATATATATATATATATATAGATATATATATATATATATATATATATATATATATATAGTATATAAATAAAGATCTAGAATATCGATTATATGCTCATTTTGCTTACACATTGAGTAATTAACGAGTCTGGTGTGAGACTCCTGATGGCGATATGTGAGCAAAACAACTGTAATCCTTGGTACAATAATTATTTATCTGATTACATTCCATTTATCTCCGTGTAGAAATATATGCTAGGCTATTATTGCCGTGCAAAGCATATACTTTCGTTTTACAGCAAAACGAACATAACAGCGACAACGAGACCGTTTTAATCGAGATGAATGTGACAGACTTAGCAAAAGAAGGAAAGATAGAAATAAAAAGGGCGAAAAAACATTCAAACTGAAAAACTTCTAATCTAAAACCTGGCTAGGGTATTGTGTGTTTATAATCCAAAATGAGATATTCCGACTGTCTGTTTAATACCATTGGGAAATTTAGTATGACACTGTAGAGACTGATGGTGGCTATACACGTTTATTCCGTCACGCAGTTAACTTCTTTCCGGTTAATACATTCTTAAATAAACACTCTGTTTAGCACAGTTTTTGTTGGTATGTAACTGGTGCTCTGTGCTCGAAATACAGGATCGTTGTTCACTATTTGTCAAAACAAAACTTAAATATATTATATTACATGCTGATTTTATAAACAATATTGATGGGTGATCGAATTTTTTTTGCCACGTAATATTTAACTATATCTGCAAAAGGTGTTGGAAATTCATTTCGGCAGACAATGTGTTGAAAACTAACGCTTCTTAATATTAAAATAACAAATAGAAAATATTAGATAATCATTATTGTAGTTGACCAAGTAAAAAATTGAGAAATGAGCAAGCAAAAGCGAAATAATAAATTTTACTAGATAGTTATTAATCCAAATCCGTTTATCAATAAAAGCAATAATATATCTTATTAAAGATTAAATCAGAATAATCGAAATGCCTTAAAAACGAAATGTCTAATAACCCAGAAAATATTTGTAGAAAATAATAAACCAATAATCCAGACAACGATAGAAAAAATTAAGTTATTGCGAAAAACGGAAAGAAAAACAAATTAGTGGTTATAAGCTCGGATTTAATACTAAGGAACAGGAAAATCCGAAGCACACGTCTGTTCTATCTGGGCAAATATAACATCCGGTGGGCCTCAGCCATTTCCTCAATAATCTATATATTGTTCGTGTGGGATTGTTTCAAGCAAGTAAGCAAGCGAGGATTTTTTATCGTTTGCGGTGCGTAAAGTATGAGATTTTCTTTTGATTTTTTGCCGTGTTACGATCTATCTTGTGGGGTTGGCTATGACTGTTTTACGCGATGATTACATAACGAACAAACGTCCTTGGCCGCGTGCCTTGCATCTTCATGCATTTGCTAAAGTAGTGGTAAGCGTGCGGTGAGCGGGTGCCCGTCGACGATAAATCAACTCTCACAGCCTCAGAATATTTCAATCCCATTTTTGTAATGATAATGGTTTTGTTTGTGAACTTGTTCCTGAAGAGTTCTTACAAAATGATTACATGTTTAACTTTATTTTATTTTAAATGAATATCTTTACCAGATTTTTGAACTTTCTTATTGAATATAAAATGGCGAATAATATAATGTAAAACGCATATCGTATATTTCGATATAGATTTTATTTTTTATTATTTACATGCTGTTATCATGTTGTTAATATATAATCTAAATGGCTAATGAAAATAATGCGTAACAATACGGATATTAATTTAGTGTTGGAAAAAAATCTATTATGAGCTCCGACGGAACTAATTTGCATTAATATCTTAACTCATTTCCACAAATTGTTATTTTTTTTATATAGTCCTTCCCTGTAATAGCACGGAAAAACTTGAAACACCGCACAAAATAAATATAGAAAACCATTTTGAGTTCCAATAAAACAAAGGTAGCCGTGTAAGAGCTGGTTGGTCGATTCAAGTTGCCACTTGAACAAGTTGGCTTTAGAAGTACTTCGCGCGCCCGATAGAAGGATGTTCACCAGCTGGTCACATTCTCAACGGTTATTAGCACAAGTGCTGAAAACACTACGTGCTCCTACCTACCTTACCTTACCAACATGCGATACCTATGTATACATTGTATCAAACTGGGGTACGTGACAATTGTTAATTTAGTATGTAACATATACACAACATATTCCACTCTGGTAAACTTATCCACATTTCTCTCTTCATCTGTGCATTTGAAATCATCATTCAGATCTTTCCCGTTAAATTTACTCTTCTATCAAATTTATTGTTGAATAAATAGTTTACATGTTTATTCAAAGTTTAAACTTAACATTTTTGTAACAACATTTGCTTCGCGGTAGTAAACAATCTTACAATAAGGATAAAGCACCTACTTTTATCGAAAGAGGTTCAAAAATGATTTCAAATAGATTTTTGCTAAAAACCACTACATTCTAAGTTATAGGTATTTAAAATACTAGTTGTGTTTCCAAATAATGCAGATAATAGTAAAATTATAAAAACTCGACAGTTAAGACCTCGACAAAAATCTATCATCCTTGTCGGCACCGTAATAAAAACAAACGATCTAGAAGAGTTAAAAGTTATTCTTAAACTCAACTGAAATGCTGCAAATTAATTATCAAATTGTATGAGAAATGAATATCTGATTGTATCATGGTTATATTATCCTTTCTGCTAGTTAGATATTAAAACAATCGTTTTGAACTTAATATTTTAAAAAATTTGTGTTGGAATTTAAAGCAGAACATTGTGCCCATTTGACAACGATTGCAATGAAGCTTTAAAACCGCTGCTGTTTTCTGTTCAAGCACATGAAAGATACCATATTTTTCGATTGCCAATGACTCGTGATATCAGTTTGAATAGCCCCGCTATCAGGACAGGACAAAAGTTATACAGTGGAATCGTTTATAGTTATTGATATTGGGCCTTTTGCGAGATAGCCATTGATCTAGCTATTCTTAGCATCAGGAAATATCATCTACACGAAAAAGGACAATTTTATTATCCGTAAAACAATGATAGTTTATTTTTGTTATTTTTGCCTAACACGTATCTTTACTTTCGTATAGTTTAAAGCCTAGTTGAATTGTTCTTTCATATTATTGAATTGTTCTGAGTGCAATAAGGGATCAATCGATTTTATATGTAACTTATGCATTTAACAAAAAAGTAAAATACTTTCGATATTCAGATAATACCTATATTATCTATGTATGAGTTTCTTAGAGAACAGAATGATCTTATTCTAAGAAGAAAAACTCAACAAAATAAGTTTAAATCTCTCACTGTGCAATTGCTCGAAATAATAATAAATTGTTGGTTGAAATGTATGATATCTAAATAGCCAAAAGTACATCTAATCATTACATAAACCTTACTCCATGTTATGTACTGAATATACAAGCGTACGTCAGTATATATGTTTGCATTCTAGTACAATGTCACCCAACGAACACATGTATTCTTCCCGAGACAAACAACATCAGTTATTCGAGGTTGTTCAATATGTTCTCGTGTGCATACAATATATACAACAACCATGCTCTACATACAACAGCATAACACGAAGTCATCCACTTATACATCCACATACAATCTAAAACACAAAAATGTATACATATACAATCACATACACATAAGCAGAAATATTCTTGTTTGTATCTACAGCCAGTCCTGGCCGTAGTAGTCAGTATTGCATAGGACGTTGTGAGTACTGGCTTCCCATTTAACTAATACGAGGTGAGTCGATCCGAATGAATCATGGCCCGGTCCACCTACTAGCACCAGTTCCATTCCTTACGCTTATAGTCCATGCCTTCATATTTATACGTATATGTACATATTTACCTGCAAATATTCACATTTGCACCACAAATTGGCTAAGCACGTTCTCTAGTTGTGTAATAGAAGCAGCACATGCATAGTTAGTGCTATGGAGTTGGTTAAATTATGTAGTACTTATGATTAAATAAGGAATACGCAAATGACATTGTAGGGGCTGACCGAGAGACACGTCAAATTTATTTATTGTTTATTTGGGGGAGAGGTTACGTCTTTCTAAAATATAGTATGCTTTGTCCAAAATTCAAACAGAATATTTTCCTGAAAACACCCATACGAAATGTAATTCAATCTTTCTACTAGCACGTATTAATCTTTACTCTCTTATACGAAGTAATAGATACGTATTGTAATCATGAAAAAAATTGGTGCAGAGGTTTTAACGGAAATACACTTTTTCACCTTCCCTGAATCGAGTCTGACTATTTTTGGAATGCCGTTTGAGTGCTCTGCAGCCTAAACTGTTGAAGGTAAAGTTATCAAACTTAAAATTCGTATATAGCTAGCAAGAAAATTGTATTCAAACTTGCAAGAAGACGTATAAATAATTGGTATTAATCATATTGAAAATTAAAGTGATCATTACAAATCTATATAAGTCAGGCTAGATTATTATACCATTAACTCATTTTTATATACAAACATTTTTTCCTGATTTATCGAAAAAAAACTAATTCCAAAAACAATGTTTACGCACAGAAAATGTATAGAGCAAATAATCCAAAATAAATCAAGGGATCATCTTGCACAATAGCACAAAATATTCACTCAATTTAAAACGATTGATGAGTGTTTTGTTACAGTGCTTACGCTTCTGCAATTTAAATAATTCACAGATATGAATACACTATGCTACAAATTTGTAAAACATCTGCAGCATCTTGCATGGGACTTTCTTATACGTAGTAGTTATATCAGTTTAGATAAGAAGGATAAGAAAATAGAAAAATAAAAAATTCAAGGAAATAATACTATCCATTATATATTTGTTATGACCAGAAATTTGTTAGTTTACCTTACATAATATATTCTTTAATGTCACAATATCTTGAATATTCACTAACCTTTTTAACACTTCTCTATCTATTTTTTACAATCAATGTCAAATGGCAAATCCGAATTTATTTTAGTCTATTTTGTTTTCCTGTTAAAATATTGACAGGCCATGGTATTATATGCTTGAATAAATATAAATTTATATACATACATAACTATAGTAACGTAAATAAGATATTTAAGTATTTGAAGAGTAATTTTCTTGGAACTGGGACACTTTAAAAAAAACTTTTCCAATAAAAGTTGTGTTAAATATAAATACAATTTATTTTAAATAGAACTATTTTTAGTTATGGCATACATACGTACGCAGGCACACACATACAGGTATATTTTCGTTAAAATCACGAGATCGATTTTTTCATGATTACAATACTTCGTATAAGAATGTAAATATTGAAAAAATTTGTACAAGTGTTATTACGTTTGAAAAGCTCTACCATAATTACTTTTTCATGATGCAAAAATATTATAGAATAGAGTATACATCTATCTTACATTTCCGCGCAATGCTCTGTAGAGAAAACCGCACTCGCAGCACCGCTGACACAGCAGATTCCCATCTTTTCGTTCTTTTTTTTCACACTGGCATACCACTCGCGCCTTTTATCTATTTTTATTTTATAAATCTGGGCCGTTCCTTTTTTCTGGAAAAGGATTTAGGATTATATTTAATTCCACGTCCCGAAAATGTTAAGCCTATGAATATGGCGATCATCAAAGAAACTTTGTAAGTTAATTTTCAATTAATTTTAAATTTGATGTCACTTTGTTGAATTATAACTTTTTGTTTGACGATAATTTAGAATAGTTTGTTTTAAAAATTGCAAAAACCAGTTTATATAATATTTATCAAGTACATAGGATATATAAAATGCCTAAATATGATATAATTTTAACATTAAATATGATTGTCTATTTGAAATGCAATTTGCTGTTAATTACGTTCAAAAACCATCGTTAGATACTAAACTGTATGTACAGAAAATGTATAGAGCAAATAATCCAAAATAAATATTGTAAATAACACAAAAAAGAATTTAAACCTTTGTGATTACGTAAGATTGTTTGAACTTGTAATATTGTTGGAGAAAGCAGAAAATCAATAAAATCTGATGGTGCCTGGGCAGTTTGCCAACATATGTTTGTAGTTATTCACACATTGCTACATTCTCAGTTCAGGCTAATTACACTGGGCAAACCACAACACTGTGTAGTGTGGTATATTAAGAATGATTCCGCACTCCACGGTTCCAACGCTAGCAAAACAAAGCACTATGGGCCTGCAGAATATGCAATTCGCTACTATAGCTACATAGACTAGAGAAACAATGCTGAAGTTACGATAACAACTAACCATTGTAGAACAGTGGCGTTCCCTATAGAAAGAATGTTTCGGTGTTATCATTTAGTATAAAACTGTTGTTGTTATAGATATAATATCAGTGGCGAAAATGCGTCACAAATAATCACAATCTATATCAGAATCAATTGAAACTGAATCTCACTTTTTTTATAATAACCAATATGAATAATAGAAACAGTATATGAAATTTACAATGATACAAAGCGGAAACTATGCAGTTCTCTATATGTGATGAGAATATAGAATTTGACAAAATAAGAAAGCAAATTATGCAGCATTAAACACAATTAATGTTACGTTGATTAACATATTTTATCGCTATTTTAAAAGATTTTGCGAAGCTTTCAAGCAAAGGTCAATAACTAATATTTAGAAAAACAGACTTTTATTTTAAATCTGTTGTAAACGTAATCTGTAACATGTCAAGAAACGTTTGAACACTATCAAATAAAATGTCACTAATATCACACAACTGTGTGAATTTAAATTATTCTGGCGCTTAACCGTAGAAAACTGACATGCAATTACAACGGAAGTTATTTTTTTGACAAGTTAAAGATAACATGCAACCTGTCAAACACATTTGAATAGTAACGAACAAAAAAGCCACTAAATCATAAAACTCTATGAAATTAAATTCAGTAGGTTGTGTTTGGTTGCTATAATTATGTTATTTTAACAGTTTAAGTAAAACATTGAGGCATCCGTTAAGAGGTATTTGTGGTGTATCAAAGAGAGGCAGAACGAGAAATACGTGGGTGTATGAGCAGTGCGATATTGTATGTACGTATATTTAATTACACCAAAAATTATGTTATTTGATATAAATATACTAATTATATTTATTAGTCTGCCACTATAATTTCGTAAAGAATTTATTTGAAAATACTTGTATGACCCATCGTTAGAGATGACTGACTGAGAAAATTTAATTGTGTTAGTCTGTAGGTTTAACTTCCATCCTACAATGAATCTTATGTGTTCGCCGCTGCTGTTGTGAAGTGACGCAAAAAGAACACAACTTCATTTAAATTACTCTCCAATCCAATATAGATTGTGTGCCCCACGTGCACAAATCACTTTAGTTCGTTGTTATACCGTCGCCGCAATCTCTTTATATACTTTACGACGATTCTTCCAATGTGCGCGCACTTTTAATTGGGAATTTTAATGGAATTTTACCATAAGAATAGTTCCAAAAGACGAAAGTTTTTCGAAGGGACTTACGCGTGTAAATCTACATTGTTCGACGATTTATGTGTGCTTTTCGACGTGTTTTATGCATTTTTTCGGTAGTTTGAAGTTTAAAATCAAGGCTGTATTTTTGCTATTAGGCATGAACATTTTGCTATGTAAGCTTGTACCTCTATGAAATTTATTTACTAAAGAAGCTATAATTATTATTATGTTTGAATATTATAGAGATACAGTGCTAATAAATTGTGTAAAATTCTAAGAGTGATTATGTAAAATTACAATTAATATAGAAAACATGTATGCTTCACTTCTTTTGAATATTGTGGCGCTGTTTTCTTTTCCGTATTTTTCTATACGTTTTCCAAGCGATTTCATTTTGATTGAAATGCTCGTCAAATAAGTGTGATTGATATTTTTACTTTGAGGTTCTATGGAAAGGAATACTTTCAATATATAACCACCAGAAGGCTGAGAACTAAATTTATTTATTCTACATTGTTGACATTATGTTGCTAATTAAATAATAATATCACATTTTAGTCTTATTTTAACAAAATATATTAAATATAAATATAATAGTTTCAGTTTCAAATTAGACTGAAATTTTGTAGGTAAAATATGATTTTAATATGTAGCTTTAACTGTTGCGCTGATGGTTTAAAAAGATAATGTGTTAAAAATGTCTATTTAATTCAAAATGAGGTTACATCAATGCGATATTATAAATTAGAGCGTTTTTAAAATGAACAAAATTTGAAGGTTTCACTTTATAATTGAAACTGATTTGATTGTTTTCGAATGAGCCATAATCGAACGCGAATCATTCATGTTTTGAAAATTTGTTTGCCATACACCAATAAATATAGATGCAAACATGCGAAAAAGCAGCAAAATAATTGCAGCTAATTTATTAATGTGAAATTTAGTCATACGGGTGGATATATTAAATTTCTTTCATAAATTGACCATCAATAATATCTGGTAACAAAACATGTCAAATTCTATATGTAGCTCTGTTTCCCTGTATATAGCACAGCTAGCTATTCACCACCGTTTCTGTGCAAACAATACCACCATATTGCATCAGGTGATAAATTATATGCTCAGTCAAAATATGTCTCAACACCGGCTATAACTCTATGAATAATGACATCAACCATACCAGGCCAATTGCATTTGTAATCGACAAATTGGTTCTAATATTAGTTACCCCTACACCAACCCAAACATAACCTAGAAAATATAAAAAGGTGAATAATGTTTCCAATAAGCTTCTAGATTTTTCAGAAACATATTTCTAGATACATATTTCTAGTAAAACCTCAATAAATTTATATTAACGATGCAACAAATCAATTGCTTATTATACATATCTGTTCATCGCAGACCGGGTAAAAAATTCTTGCGCAAGTCTTGAATTGTTATGATATTATTTGCATATACTTGACAGTATAACGCACTTATATGGTGCATCCAAGTTTTGTTATCACCTACTATATTGTTAGAGTTATGATAGACATCGCTGAAGAGTGCGCAACCTTTTTAAAGATGTTCAAGAGTCATATGAAATTGCTACAAAATTGTAGGAACTTTTTTTAAAAATTGTTTATGGATATACATATGTCAAATACTTCTACAAAGTTTAGAAACGTTTCACTGTTTAAAAACTAGATGATTTTTAATTTATAATTTAACATAGACTCTAATAAAACAATGGTAAATTTATATTAGGATAAATGATGGAAATAAATACAAGACTTGAAGACAATAGTAACGAAAAATGTCATCAATATTCACAATTAAATAATATTCCTTAAAATATACCCACATAGTTAATACTCCCTTTAAATTAAACGTTAAACTATTATTAGTATTGCAAAAATGAAGTAAATCGTAGAAAATTGAACATAACAACTAAAAACTAATCTCAATTTGTGTGTATTTGGTCTGAAGTCGATAGTTTTATATTATTGATATTATTTTTCTTTGTATGCCTGTTGTAGTCATGGTGCATTTCGATCGGTAGCTCATTATTGAATAACGTCATTTTATAATGATCTAGTAATCAAAATACGTTGTGACCATAACAAAAATTGAAAGAGGCCATAAAGAAAAATATCAATAATATCTATATATAATAATAAACTATGAACTGATAAATTACGAAAAGCTGCATTATTGTCCCGGAGAAATATTAAAATCGATATTCAATCAAGTTGATTCAACATATATTCACTCTCAATGATTAATTATTATAAATAATAAATTAGGAAACTTAGCAATTAAAGATCATTAGGAATAAAATAATAATAATTCTTCTTAAGTTTATGACTCCAACCATCACTTATGTTACTTATGACTTGTTGCTAAATGCAAATAGCAAGTATTTATTCATTTAGAATTAAAGCTGCTTTTATCCGCCGTATTATTAAATACATCTGCAAACCAAGGTTGAATAATGAATTTTCTCAGAATGTATTCTATATCGTGCCACAACTTCTTTACCCGTAGGGGAGTAACGAACGTATTCATATTTTAAAACAATTCTATTAATCGGGTCTTAATTTTACAACTTTTCTTTATAATCCCAGTCAGTGTTCTTCGTGTGTTATTTGGTATTTTCAGTTAGTAGTTTTATTTCAAACTACTTAATTATATGGTGGTTAAATACGACGCAATTCAGGTTTCGGTTTTAAACTGACATTCTAATTGGGGTCCGACGCACAATTTACTACATTTACCTATTATATTTACTGTCTTTAGTGGGTGGCTTAATAATCAACTTAAGTATACGATCTGACATGAGGCGCTCTATGCTATGCCGGACGTATCAAACAAACATGCAATTCTAATGTATGCATCGTACGGGGGTCTGGAATGGTTGATGGTTAAAAATTTTAAGCCCGTTGACATGCAATGTGCTGTTTCATGGAGTCGGTATCTATATCAATCTAAATATAAGGCAGAGTTTCTCCGAGTACTAATTACAGTTTTTTCCCATTTGCCCAACCCTTCCAGCTGGACGACTACCATTGCCAGGGTGATGAGTTGTAAACGGCACATTAGTACACGCTACATTCTTTCTTCTATTACATTAGTTCTGTATTCTGTTCTTTTGCTTTTTTGTTCATGCTCCCTTTGCTTAAATCATGAAAGGCGTGCAATTTTATTATTTAGCTTTTTTTAAAATAAAATATGCGAGTATTTACTTTTGCAGACAAGTTGGAATTCTCGAAAAATAGTCCTATTTGAATTGTTACCTAATTTTACGTTATTTAATTAAATTATTCATAAACAAATAATAATATGCATTGGAGTTGACATGCAAAATCATATCATGGAGAAACATTAATTAGAAAAGTTATTAGAGAAGCTATAGTTGGCATATCATATTATTTGAATTATTATAATCACATTTTTAGCGATGATTTAAAGGTGCAGGGTTATGATTAAATAACGCTTTAAAACTATATAGTAGAAAATTGGTAATTGGTGTCAAACCACCGCGATATGGAGACTTGACACTACATGTCTATCAATGTCGACCGCGTCAGTGTTGCAAACTGTCGAAATAACATGTACGGTTGCAGAAATGTTTGTCACTGCCATACATAAAATTTAAATACATTATTGATCCTTGACAGACTGTTACACAATTGATGGTTTCTTAATTAACTTACTCTATTACAACCGTGCTTAAATATAACAGTTGAAAATATACAATCCTGAAGTAAATTATCGAATACATTATTTTATTTTAATATATTGTTATTTCATCAAAATTCTACTAATTTCCGTTTCGAATGATTTTAATACGAATTGATACATCTCTGACATTACGTTGTTATTCAAAAATATAATACACATACTATCATAGCCGAATGCACATTGTATTACATGAGTAATCAAATTTCAAATACTGTATTCAGCGTTGAATGCTTGGCAGATATTTGATGAATTTGGTCCGCATCCAAATGCATTGAGCAAATTGACTCCGTTGGCCTAAACATATGAGGTGGGCTTGGATAGTAGTTAATTTTAGACACCCGTGGACACCCAAACAATTGTTGTAACGATACTATCATTACGTATTAATTTCAGTAGAATTACTCATGTACATAAGCCTAATAAACGTTATGAATTTCTAGATTAACACATAAAGTTATTTAATTTTGTATACAGTGAAAATATGATAAGTATTATTACATCAAAATTGTTTATATAAATGATTTATTCTATTAGTTTAGCGAAGATATTGAAAATAAAAATCTATGAAATCTAAATTTATATAAAAAAGCATATAGCAATGTCAATGAAGTAATATCCATTCTGTTTATATAAACGTTCTGCAATATACTTTCGCCTCGACGACGTAGAACAAAGAAATATAACAAGTTGTAAAATTTCAAACAATAATAAAATTTTGAAACGTATGTAGTGTGGTGCGCATTGGGTCGTGTTGACAAGCTGTTCCCACATCAACCCAGGCAGACACACATAGACAAACACTGAGAGAATCAGTCTGGTTTGCGCGCGCTTGGAGGCTGTAAAATGAAGTGTAGTTTGTTCGATTTTTATTCCGATCACGCCGACAAACTTCTTACTTTACACCACCGAGTGACAAAACACATTACGTGTAAAACATGTGTGTGGGTCGGTTGAGTTGTATGTATGTGCGCACTAGGCACACTAATACTAGAGCAGCCAAAATAATACATTCGCACAGAATAGAACGTACATCTTCACCTCACCGCGCTTCGGCACACTTCGTTTTATCCTGTTCGTTGTGAACGCCAACGATAAAAGCACACCGTGTACCATACTCGTACGCGGGCATGTCACTACAGTCGAAGACAAATTTACAAATCACAATGTCTTACGAGTCGAGTTGATATACTGGGTGCTGATATGTTGTCACATTAAATTTCAACAGTTTTGCAGTTGTGCGAATAAATATTTGTTGCAATGTCTAAGCTAAGTGACAAGTTTCAGAATAAATAATAAAATTACATGTCATGTACGTGTTAGTATGTTTCAACCATCATTCAAGCTGGCGTTAGTATCGTTATGTTAGCTGCACTATGCACAATAGAAACGTAGAAAAAAATAAATAGAATAATGTGTATGAAATTAAATTAAGGACATTGAATGCCACAAAAAATAATTTATGATTCAACAAAGCAAGAACATTAGACTTAGTATGGGAAATTGAATTTTAAACGCCTTATTTGATATATTAATTGCGAAAACAATTATTATATGCTTGTGGTTATAGAATAAAATATTAAATAATACTTTTGAGAAGTAATTAGATGTCCTATAATTAAGATGCTAAATCTTAATTGGTCAAATAATACAACATTCAGATAAATATTTAATAATGTTTCCCTTAAATATTTGTGACCTCAACAATAAACAATTTTGATGTATTTGCATCGCTCATACAATTTCTAATAAAAGAACATTCTTGTTTTACGATAATCTTAAAATTCCTGCGGGAATTTATTGCCAAAAAAAAAAATCCAAATATGAATGGCTAAAAATAAATTTTTAAAAAGTACGTCTGGCGTTAATTTATACTCCAATTAATAGTATGAAGGTGATAAATTATTTTCATGGCATCATCACAGCAGCGGTATATTGCCCAATATTTTATATGCTTATAACCTTATGAGAGCGTTGCAATAACGTAATGGTAGTAAAAGATTTGGCCTTAAAAATTCCATCATTATAGTAATGAACATAAAAATCTATATAAATTTTCTCGGAATATGAGTCTTTTACATAATACATGTTGAGAAGCACTTTCATACTGATCTTCGCCGATAGATTTTATAGATTCATTTTTTAAGAAGTCTCAAACACTATTCTTATCGTTTGCTTTAAAGATACTTGTTTTATAGTCAAATGTAAGCGCGGAATCTTTGTGAAGTCATGTCGAAATTATTTCTTATTTTGTGCGCATCAGGTATAATACCATGGAATGACGTTACTTTCCTCAAACAAGAAACATCGTAAAATGAACGACTGATGGAATCGTAAAGATTGCGGCAGTATTATGGTTGCATTGTCGTCTATCAACAGCGCAGCTAGACGCCAAGGTGCAGTTTTGCATCTAACGTTCTGATATTCACCTATTCTATAGATAGGAGTTACAGTTCAAATTTGCACTAAACAGTTAAATGTTTCATAGCAGTTTTATGGCAACTATATTTGTCTTACGCATATTAATTTGAATTAAGCTCGTTTAAGATTATCTAACAATTTATTAATTAAAGTATATTATATTACATAAACTGATATACACGGTGGATATTAATGTTAAATAATGCCTAGACTATTTTCTGGATTAAAAGATTTTTTTCATATAATGAAAAAATATATATCTGCATATATGATAAAATAAAATTGCTTCTTGGTTCGTGAATTCCGATGACATTTAAATTACGAAATATGTTGTGCTTCGAGCTACCATTTTGCCACTCAGTCATGAAATGTAATGACTATAGGTGTAATTTTTATTTTGTAATAAATTTAATAATTTGAAATAAAAATATTCAATAAAAACTATATAAATTTATATTAAGATATTGAATAGTGTAAAATATGCTTTAAAAATCATAAAAATTTACATTTTTATTTGGGATGCTATTTTGCAAATGAACTATCTATGATGATATGCACAGCTAAAGGCAGGTACGTATTGCTGAATTGCTCCACACGGATATCGCTGAATTTGCAAAATTTCTCGTGGTATTGGGCGACTCCAGATATTTATGATTCATGATTTCATGAATATCAGTTTGCTTACAAAGACAGAAGTTTATCAATTTGATCTATGGTATTTCCTCGCGAATGTGTAAGTTCATGTTTATTTAATATTGGTTATGCTTGCTCCTACACAATACTGCATTGTGCATACTCTAATCGTGCTATTCTGTATCTCATATAAGAATTCTATAATACTTTGAAAAAGTGGTAGATTTACAAATGTGTCGCTCATAAGCACTTATCTTTTCTGTACCGTCCCAATTCATAAATTTTTACTGATTTACGTTGGTGATACTTGTTTAGTACAAAAGCATAGGAATACAAGTAAAATATTATTCTCAAAACCACTTAATAACTAGTAATAAAATATATAATATTTACATATATGTATAAAGGAATTATAATTGAGATTAAATGGGTCTAAAAATTTAATTTATTCCAATCTTTTGACGTCATGTTTTCGACAGTTCAAAAGTTTCATTTATGGCAGCAAAAGTAACTGATGCTAATAATTGATTGAACAAAGTTTTAATCCTCTTGAAGTTATGTTACTATGTATGTCAGCATGAGTAGAATTCCTATTTAGCATTAATTTTCATTTTGTAAATCCAAGCATTGGTTTTGCCAATGTTCAGAGACCGCCTTTAACTTGGCTAAAATTTGGCATGGTGAATTTCTGTATAAATAAAAAATATATATGTCATTTAATTATCAATAGCATTGACATATGTTATAGCTGTCGATTGAAATGGATTTTATCCATTTTATTTACATTAGTTTAGCAATGAAAAGGTAACATCAAATCTTTAGGCAATAATTAAATAAGTTTGAATGTTATCATTTGGCCTTACGGTGAAGATTAAAAATTTGTATTTTCAAGTCAATATTTAAGATCGTTGCTATTTTTTAGGGCGAAAAAACTACTAAAATAAAAAGCATAGAAGATTTATAATTTGAGCAGAATGAATTGTGTATTTATAGATTATGAATACCAAATTTGGTGTCAATGCGTTAAATATCTTTAGAGAAGAAGGAGCGACCAATTTTGGTCTTACTAGCGACTGATCTCTAACATCAAGTATAAAAGTTATATCTTTCTTGGACTTACAGACGAACTTTTTGTTAAAGAAAATTTTCTTGTTTTCGAGATAGGTATGCACAAACACATGATAATAAGTACTTAACAAATTTAATGTTTAATGTGCACGATTATTATTGACTTAATTAACACGCCAGGATTAGTTTTTGATTGCGTATGTCCTAATATACTCGTATGTATACTATATAATTGAATCTTACAGACGTCGAATTGATAATGATCAAAGTATTTAAAAGTACTACTAAATCAGTTTTAGCGAAATTGCTATTTTTCAATATACATTATAATAAATCCTATAGCCTGTGCTATGAAGCGTTGTTCTGTTTTGTAAAAAAATAATTTATTTTTATAGTAAAACTAATTTGATATTCGATAGTAATTTTGTGAAATATTACGCTATAAAATATCTATCACAACAGACTATCGATACACTTTATGACGATATCATATTCGTTAGTACGCAAAAGTATCGAGTATCAGAAAATTTCGAACATGTAATGAGAATCATCATTCCACTATATTATATCCTGCTTACAGATACATGCATCCATACACAGAGAAAAGCAACCTGCATTAACCAATAATCCAATCTACCAATATGTACTATCACTCTTTGACATGCTCATTCGTGTTCTGTGCATTTAGCTTCCAAGAGCCCTGTTATATACACCAAAACTGTTCGATATCATTATTGCGTAAGCGCTTGTAATTAATTGAGTTACGTTATTCGATTATGTGTCACTCAAATCAAATGTCAATAACCGACGAAAACTAGTTATGCAATCCCTATCTTCTCTCATAATCACGGCTGACAGAATTGTCAAAAAATCTATATCTTATATTCGATGTAAACATACATATATGGTATTTAACATCGAGTGTAACATATAGACATTTTTGACGATTCTGATTAAATCTTGACTATAGAACACAGTTGTGTGTGTGACTTTGTGCACGTGTGCGTAAGCGTGTGTATGTATGTGCAATTGGATTGCATTGGATTTCGGAAGCAAAAATATATAATGAACTGAATAAATAATTAATACGAGTACATAATATAAAGGTAATTACAAACATTATGTGCAATTAATATTTTAAAATTTAGACAATATATAATTTAAATTTAGCTATCATTTTCATATAATATGATAATTTTTTAATTATATTATCAATTTAACCATAATTTGTAATGCGGCTTGGATTATTTGAGCATTCTAATTATTGTTCACGAAGCTATTTTCATTTAATTTTTGGTAAATTAAAATATCTAAATTTAATTCTGCAGTCATACCAATATCTTGTCATTATCGATTGAATTTTCTGTACACTCAAAGATATTATTTATTAAATTTCATAGAAAATTTTATGAGAATCATGGTAGGTTTATTAAATATTGTTTGAATAAAATGAATTAATTAATTAACTAATTGGCACTTTAATGTGAATAATTGTAGTACTACTGAGCAATCATAAATTAAATTAGTTTCCAATTGAATGTTGAACATGTCTCGACGTCTAGTTTCTTGCTCGTTCTAGATTTGATTGTGGATGACCATACATTAGATCAACACTTAAAAACGATTTACTCTATGACATACCTATATATTTTACGGTATCAATGTGGGGGAGTTTATAAATTTTATGTGGTTGTAACTAGCCAAGATGTTTAAATGGTCCAACTGTTCGATGGTATTTGGAAAAATATCTTTGGGTCTGTGCCCAATGGGTTATTTAACTGTTTTATTACCTGTTAATACAAGGTTGTCTTGGATCAATTCAGAAGCTTATATTAATAAATTTAATAAGGAGAAGCATCCTTTAAAATTTTTTTGTAGTGTCTTGCGCTGAACTTTTTTATACGAAGTAGGTATATTTCTTTAGATAGGAAGGATATTAAAATATAAAAATTTAAGAAAATATAATTATTTATTACGGTACTTTAGAAATTATTATGGCTGGATGTGTTTTGTCTTCAAATACACACACACACACACACTCACGCCCGCTGAGAGCAAAAGAGAGAGAGAGAGAGAGAGGCGCATTCCAAAAATAGTCAGACTCGATTCAGGAAATGTGTATTTCCGTTAAAATCTCGATATCTATTGTTCTCACGATTACAATTCTCACTTATTACTTCATATAAGGAAGACATTTTTTTACTTTTCAATATAGTATTTGTACGCGTTTACTAAGGATCACTTTTAGAGAATGATGCATTCCTTCATAAACATATGCTAGTATCAGCTGGATTACATGTTTAATATTATTTTAAACAAACGTTATGATATAAATGACATACATATCTCCTGAGAAGATAAAAGATATTTCCCATCCAGGTACTGCATATACTGCTACTAATGAAAAGGTTGATTTTTCAAGGTGAAGATCCTATTTAATAAGGAGATAGTCTCACTTATTATGTTTTGTTATTTTTCAAAATTAATAATTTTGAAGGCACCAACCAATATAATATCATGCGGCCAAAATATGTAGTAAATTAAATATATTATTACTATGTTAAAAATAGAAAATGTGTGTCATTTAGTGTAAGGTTCAATAATAGACGTTTGCATTCTATGTCTGCTTTATACAAATTGTGTATGCGATAATGAGTTCGTTTATCGGTTATTTCCATAATCATTTGTGACGTCTCACGTTCGTTATATCTAGTATATATTTAGAATATATTTTACAGAAATGTACTGTAAATAGAAACTCGTATGTAGGTCTATAAAAAAAATATTGAATAGCAAATAAGTAATAATAGAATAAGAGATTACTTATTGAAATTTACAGGTGCCTACTCTTAAATAATATTGCCACAATTCTGATATAATTGACATTAAAGACTAATTTATTATCTTCAACCCAAATTACATTTAATACTGATTTAATTCATCCAATTATATGTAGGTATGTAAAAATTATATATTTAATTACGTCAATGAGTTCTACCAAGTATTAATTAATCACCTATATATTTTTATTTTGGAGCTTCAAATTCATAGATTTAATTATAGGAATTTCATTTTAACTAAGTAGTCTACAAATGACAAAAATATTAATACCAGGGTTAACAAATTTTATGTTGGACTACATCGTCAAATTATTTTGGACAGGATAATAATGTTCTAATTATTATAATAATTGTGCCATATAATTATGTGCCCACTTGACAATTCTTATACTTGAACGGTTGCAACATGGATGAAAATTTACACTTGAAGACACGTGAAGTTTGCATAATAAAACATATGTAAATACGCCACTTAATAATGTAAAGCTTGAAACTACACTTTCAGGTCAAGAAATGAATAAATTTCTTGGCAGAACACATTTCCAGAACCAGATAATAACCAAGTCAATTATTTGAGTTAGAGCTACTCTTTCCTCTTCCGAATAAATAGAAATTATAATGGCTTGTGTATTTAAATATATTTTAATTGTGAATAAATTTATTTAAAAATTTGAAAAAGTCACTTACCTAATGCTAATTTAATACAGATTTGATGAAATTTCTTCAGCAAAAACATGAAATTAATGAAAAATATATTTTCTTAGTTAGAAGAAATTTAAAAGTTTATCAATTATATTTGTCTAAAATTGATTGGCTTTTCTGCACTGAGTGAAATATTTTAGGCCAGGCATATAAATATGCGTATCACAACCACATAGATATAAATAGTTATTAAATGTATAGTTGATGAATATAATTGAGAATGAGTTGCGCAAAAGGAAAATTGTGAGCACGCGAAATAGAAGAGCATGTATGAAGGATCTGATGAATCCGAATGAAACGAAAGAAGTGTGTAAGCATAGAATTGGATGGCGAAAGATTGTGAAGATGTGAATGTAAAGGGTTTTCTGCCACCCCACGTTTTGGGAATAGGCATTAAGGTATGTATGTATGTATGTAAATTTGTACGGAAATATATTTTTTGTAACGGATAAATATTCTGGTTTTTAGTATAGGTACATACATATATATTATATTAGTCATTGATTTGTATCTCACTCAGTGTTTTTTTTTTCTTGAAATCTGGATTTCCAATGCACATTTGTATACTATTATTTGTGTAGATAAATTTAACTATAGAACAAAATTTATAAAATTTTACATGCCAATTATCATATAAGAATGCTAGAGCTCTTCGATACTAGGTACGGCGAGCTAAAAATAGGTATTATATCAAATAACTTACTGCTTGCTGATATTTGACCAATTTTTCTGCTACTAGTAAATATGATTTGTCAAAGAAAAAAATCTTAAAGCGCTCATGTTATATCAAAAGCTTCAAGGTCAGATAGAAAAATTTTTTTTATTGCGTAATTTATTTGGAATGTATAATTAAGAAGGAACAGCCTATATATTTTTTTACTTTATGTTTACACAATTTTCTAGTTAGGTATTGTATAAATTTAAAATTCTGTGCTAATGATATTGTGTTCTGTTTCTGAGAGAGAAAAACAAAAATATCTAAACCAGTGAAAGCAATAATGAAATTAAATTTTGTATTCACTCAGTACATTACCCATGACAAATGACAGTGGTATTTAATTAAACACTCGATTTAACAATATTAAAGTGAACAACATGGGAATCTCGGTAAGCCAACAACGTACACCATCGCACCTCTTTCACAGCAGCGGCAGCAGCACGGTTACTGCACACTCTGTGCGCACGATAATTTATTCATTTCGATTTTCTGTAGGGAATCCTTTCGAGCCGCAGTCTTTTAGAATCGTCCTCGTACATCGATGGCAGCTGAAACATTTATCTCTTAATGCCGATATTTATTTTTTTCTTAGTTTGTGTTTCCTGGCAACCACGCTTTACTAGTTAGGTTCACTTACCCACTTAAATTTGTTTACATTATGAGAGTCTATTTTAGAAATCTTTTTTTTTTTAAACAATTGCATTCATAGTCACACATGTTTGATCATTTTTACTGTATTCATATTATCATATAAGAGTTGGTTGATATTCTATTTTAATTTAACAACTTTTTGGAAAAGACTTATTTTGGTAGATACTAAAAGTCGGAACAAGTGTGCGTCACTGTACATGCACTCACTTTAAAATATATTCCGGGCTCCTTTTTGCATTTCTCAATCGAGGTTTCGCAGAAAGCTAAGGACGACACCAAAATTGCTGAACACGCGTTGCCATGTCTGAGATTAATTTCAAACGGCAGATTCCATTCTGCATCGTTTCCATATCAAAGTAATAGGATACTGTAATTTTATGTCTAGTTGAACTCCAACGATGTTGAGTCAAAATGCCTGGAGAAACTAACATATTTTAACCTTTTGACGCGAGCATTCTACAATTTGATCTAACTGAAATATCTTTGCACTGTTTTTGACAACAACACATTGAACAATTTTTGTGATTTGAATATCTGAAATTACGTATGAATATATAATCACTTGATGGAAATAACGATTACAAAATAAAGGTGATTTAGTTTACAAAATACACAATTCAGAATACAACTGCTTCAATGACTAACATAATATTTATTCACATTAAAAATAATGAATATACGTACATATTTCATTAATGAAATGAAAACAAAAATAAGCCTGTGTTCGTTGGGTTAAAAAATCATAATATTTAATATTACTTTCACTTATTTGAGGACAATACTATTTTCCGGATATAGTTCAATTGTAAAGATCCATTAAAATATAAAACGAAGCGTTACTACAAGTACAAATGTTTCTATGTTGGCTTACCCTCAGGGGACACTTTCCACATATGTTTTTATATGAACACACAGTATATGTAACGATTGTGACCATTTTACATACCAATTACGTATATTAAGTGCGTACTTTTATTTAAATTTATGCATATATAATATTTTGAAAACCTCTACAATGATTTATGTTCTGTCGTATGACAAAATCTAGTATTGACATTTTGTTCAAATTTATATTATGGTAAATAAATTGTGATTAGCTTTTTATAAAGTGAAAAGTCAAATAAATAGTGGTTAAAATATTGTAACATAATATTGCCACGTAAGTGGATAAAATAATACTCAATTTCGCTCGTGAGTGGTTTTTTTTGCGGCCGCAGGTTAAAAAAGCAGACGAGTTGCAATTTATTCGTGAAAAAATTGTTTATTGTGAATAAATTATATTGGCGGTGGAGAATCTATTATCGATGCGACACGATCCGAATTTTCGGGTCGTTATTTAGGCGTCAGCGTTTTTCATTTCTTAATCTAATTCTATGGGTTGCTTCACAGTGGTGGCATTGGCGGTTGATAACCTTGCCCAATAAAGTTTTTCCATTAAAAAAAACGCCAATAAATTCCGATAATAGAGAGGTTATACGCAACATAATATAGTGTAACGCTCCAACATAAAGTACCTGTGAAGTAATCGAGGGCGTTCTTTTATCCTCGAGGGGGAATCTTTTAAAGGCATCCAGGGAATTTGCGAAAGGACCTGCGTATGATGTTATTCTCTGGGAGCTCGATACCACAACGTGGAACTAGCCTTATAGCCAGATCTATTCAAATAATCATGGCACTCTAGAAATACGGAATGTCCAGGGAATTTGGGTCGGAAATTGACAGAAACGTTCAACATAAATACATAAAGTGGTGATGGTAGGCTCTGTTAAATAGCATTATATATGCCATTTAGAAATTTTCGCAGTATATGATAGTTACTAGTTTTCTTTTAGTAACAAGTAGTTCAATCTTGAAGGCAAATTATTAAACAGAACATAGAATAGAATTGGCTTTCTTATGTATGTAAACCTTTTCACTTTCATTCAAATTGATGGATGCTCAGCTGCCATTTCATGACTACATTCTCTTGCATTCTTAATTACGAAATAGCAACTTTTGTGTGCAACTTTAATACTTACAATAAGCAAAAAGATATTGGACTCATCTCAATATATAATTAGACTTAAATAATAAGTAAAAATATTATTATTACCACATTGAAATAATTGTAAAAATTCCAAAAGCAAAACATTGCCACTGTTACAGATTTCGATTTAAATATTCAATCAAAATACAAAATTAATAGTGAATATTACAAATAATACCAAGATCTCTTTTAAGTATCACATTTCTTGGACTAGTGGCTATCGTTTTCTAATAGAATATTGGAACGTGCATCATTTACAAATACAAGATGCAACTATAGACGAAGTTCAGATATTCTTTGTTCCATACACGGACAAAGAGTTGAAACAAAGAAATACTATAAATAAAAGATAAATATATAATACAAGTTTGCCGAGTAAAGTTCGGTACTAGAGACATCTCGTATGAGAGAATATGATATCGTAGTGCATCTGTGCAGTTTTTAAAAGTTGAGAAAGACCAAGGATATAGACATTTACACTAATACATATCTGTATAACACCTGACGAGCATTGTCTTAGTTTACAAACACATTTTTACTATTGCGCAATAAAACTGTTTTCATATCGAATTTATTGTTATAGGTTTGTTTTTTCTCTGTTGTATCGAAGACAATTAATGAATAACATATATTCGTATTTTTAACGAATAAAAGATTTTGACAAAATATTTACGAGATTTCACTACATTTAGCCAGAAAAATTGACCATTATTAGGTTGCTGATTCATTAGATGAGATTTCATGATCCTGCATTCAAATTATTTAATTGCAACCAGTAAAAGTTTTTTAATTGATTTACAATAAAAATTGTAGCAGTTTAGATGGCAATAACTTCATAGTGGATTGTTTGCCAAATTTGAATGTCTTGCATATGTTATACTAAGAACTGGTTCAAAATTGCATTGGAGATTATTTCATATTTTAACACATCGGCCATGTATTGGCCCTAAACTTTCTTTTACGTAGTCAGTATATTTTGATTTGATAGTATATAAATTGAAATATAAAATGATTAAATTTAAAAGAAAATATTTTCATTCATTATGTCCAGTAAAACTGCAAAGTTAGATTATTGTCAGATTTCTAAAAAAAAACATATGTATTTTAGATTTAAAATGTTCGAATCTATAGTAATATACAGAAAATATAATTATTCATTACACATTATTAAAATTTATTATAGCTGGACATTTTTTAGTTTTCAAATGAACTTTAAACCTTACAAAATATTTTCATAAAATATTTTTAATTATTTACTAACTTTTGTAACGTTTTTTTCACTAAACTTATTTGTGATACTGACAATAAATGTTAAATGTCAAAATATTTGAATATTTAAAACAATTGACATGCATAGTAGATGCGATTTATTATATATAATTTCCCATACCTACGTAACTATGGCAATATCAATAAGATAAGATCTTGTAACTGGTACTTTTTGAAGAAATGTTTCAAACAAAAGTTGTGCAGAATACTAATATCTTTCAATGTCATTCTAACTATTTTTACTGCAAGTATAGCCGTTTCGGAGATATTGCAGAAATTACAAAAAAAGTCTTAAGTAAACATGCACTTCCGGTTTGAATATGCTTTTCAAAAATAGGAGGTTTTCACCCCAGGCATATACAAATCTTAAGTTTAAAGTTTCATAATTTTATCTTCAACAGTGTAGGCTGTAGAGCGCATACACACAGACACACACACACACACACACAGATGTCATTCCAAAAATAGTCAGACTCGATTCAGGGAAGGTCAAAAGGTGTATTTCCGTTAAAATTTCGAGAACTTTTTTTTTCGTGATTACAATACTTACTTATTACTTCGTAAAAAAAAGTAAAAAGTGCTGGCAAATTTTGGTATGTATCGGCGATGATAGAAGTGCCGGAGACAATAATTGGTGCATCAATAGGTGGTAAGGTGAAACAAGTTTGTGCTCAAAACTCTGGAAACTAATGCGTGCATTGTTCCTTAAAAGTGTTCACTATATTATGTCATTGAAAAGGATTAGGGCGTTAGAAATGATGCTTTTCCAATAGCACGGATACAAAGATAGGATTATTATAGTCTGATGTCTTTGCGATGGAGTCAACAGAGAAAATGATGAAAAAGCAAGACGTATCAGAAACCCACTTCAGCCATGACACGAGATGCCGATCGTATCGCCTCGGGGAAAATATAACATCGGTGGCCGCCGTTGCCGCCGCACTCTCGATATATGATGTCGGCGCATTTGTCAACTTGATGTGGCTTCCGTCTAGGCTGGTGTTATAATAGTTTCGGAAGGGCGTCGGTCAACGGATGTCCGTGATAGATGGAATCTAACCCATCGACGGATGCATGATACTCTTGTCTATATATATATATATAATATATATATATATATATATATATATATATATATATATATATATATATATATATATATATATACTACAACGATTCACTGAATTTTAAAATCTTTTACTTGAAAAATGTTACTGGTCAGTAACACAGATGGATCGTTTCTAAAGTTGGCATGCCTATCGTATTTGAAGTAGGATAATCTGGAAAAGTTTGTGTTGTTTTGAATAAATTTCGGGGGGAAAAATCGTGATTGATATTTAAGTTAAGACTTAGTTGGTATTTTATCAGTTTCTTACTTTTTCACATAGTTAATTTACATTATTCACATGAACGCGCAGCATTCACACCCGTTATGGATAATATAATAATATATCAGTTATGAAAAAACCTGCTACACTGACTTGCCACTGATATAAGTGTATGTAAGGTATGGTTAAAATAAAAGAGAGAAAAAAGAGAAGAACCAATACAAAAAAAATAATCGGATTGAACAATAATTACTAAAAGCTAAATATACCGGTTCGGCTTTATCGGATAAATTCCTTATTTAAAACAATTTATATCGTTGATAAGCAAAATAAATTCATGTACCCATGGCCCCAAAATAATTACACAAAATTAACGGAAGAACAGCGTAAACATTTGCTTTGGGGTTCATGCAGTGATCGCTTTCATTCGAGCGAAGACAAGGATGGTATGATAGTAATTCGCTAGCGGTCGGAGAGGTGTCAGCACAGGCTAACCTACCTCTCCGTGTTTATGTGCAGCTGTCGTACACCATAATTGCCAGGCCGTCGTCCGCTTGCTCTTATGCGATTCCGATTTTGGAATGTGTAATTGCAAATTCAATATATATATATCTATCTATCTGTATGGTCTGCATCACAGAGACTGGTACGATTCTTGTTTAGCGAATGGGTAGCCACTGCAGTAAAACGGAAAATCGATTCTGAATCGGTTTTAGCGAAACGGTTTAACATTAATCTGTAATTGTTGTAATCATTGACAACTGCACGAGGCATTTCAACTAGCGCACTGTTAAAAACCATAGTTGAAATAATGATGATTAGCTATAAACTTGAAAGTATTTAGTAGTAGTAGTAAGTAGTAAGAAAAGTTTGAGGAAGCGAAATAGAAGAGCATGTATGAAAATTTTAATGAACCCGAATGATCCAAAAGAAATTTCTAAGGATAGAGTTGAATGGCGATAGATTGCCAAGTTGGATTGAAAGTGTTTTCTGTCACCCAATTTAATGGGAATTGAATATTCCAACTTTTATATTGAGATTCGTATGAATAAAATAACGAGACGTAGCATATGTTTAAGTTAAAATAATTATTTGAAGTTTAAATTTTCTTATATTGTTTTGAAAACGAACTTGTATAATAAAGACGCTATTACTGATAACCCCAACTTCTGTAAAGTTTCAGTTTGATGAGATTCATGGTTGAAGTTGGCGCGTGCAGTGAATAAGATGAAACTGTGATAGTATGTCACATAATTAAACGTTTTTATTTTATATTATTCTCAGCATAAAATAGATAGGAAATTAGATTTTTAAATTATCATATTATTATTTATCTTATACTTTTGAATATTTTAAATATACTGAGTTTCTTATCTTCATGCAATATGATTCATGAACAGTGACCGGAAAAGATTGCCTATAATCATTCAAAAGTGCTTTTATATAGAATAATCTTTTGTTTCGGGAGAAACAATTTATATTCGCTATTTATTTATTTAGTGTCAAATAATGTTAGTTCATCTGTCTCATTATTATTTTAAAATGATTATAACTTAAAACACCTTAAATTAGTTTTCTTTGACTATGGTTTATAGGTACTATATTACTCATCCAAAAGTGGAAGTGTTTTTGTTTACGATTTGGATATGGAAATCTATATCATATTTCTATAGCGACAGTATTACTTTATTTAGATTAGACTTATGGCCGTCATTTGCCTAAATTTTGCAGTTTTAATTAAATATTTTAATTGCGCAAAATTGTTGATTAATATTGAACTTCCACTAAATGGTGAGCAGGAAACAGTGTTAGAGGAAGGTTATCGAGTATTGATCATTCAATTGTAATGTGCGCTCGAAATTCGTAAATTCATTTTATTATCTCTTAAAACGAATTTTCCAATTATAAGCCGTAACAAGTTCTACTAAGATAAATATTATAAACAATGTTAAATTGAAACAGTCATATACATTCATCATTTATATGGAAAACATTTCTTATATAACAAATTTTCTAATAAATAATTGTGGTTTCACATAGAATATTGTATTAATTATATGCCTTGATCATATCAAAACTGTATAATTAATGAACCACATATTTAAAAAAAAAAAAAAAAACTTCAATGAAAAGTTATACCAACTTATAACTTTACCTATATGTCAACGATTGAACACTAATGAGATATTTTCCAACGAACTGAAAAGTTATTTAAATATTACGTAATCCAAACTTGGATTGTGTATTTTCATTTGTAAAGTCAAGGTATATATATCGCGGCCACCTCATGCGACTACCTATTTCTGTGACGGTATCGGGCGCACATTTACGTGCATGCGTTTGTTCTCTTATGAACCCGGTGGGATAGATAATATTGGCAAAATTCCTCGCTGCTCTTCTGTTAAGATACCGTGCTGATATGAGAGGTCTACGTATACGAACAGGAATGTTGGTAAATTCACGTGAAGTTTATATTAATATGTAAAAGGAAATATAAAAATACAGCAGATCAATTTCCTTCATCAATGTTTTCTTTAAATTTTCAAGCAAAAGTAAGTGGGCAGTTGAGAAAGTTAATTAGTTCATTCTTTGTTTAATTTCCAATAATATTATCTTCAAAATATTATGAAATAGAATTGCGCGAATTTCATTACGTTTTCAGCTTTATAATTATATATTTTTTCATTTATATAAAAATTTAATTCAAGTTTCGTATCTCTTATTGTCTCAAAGTATAGAATAGTTGTCTATAAAATAACTATTTCTTAGGAATATTTCGTCATTTAATTTACAGAAATGGGTACTTCGCTTATCTATTTTATTAATGGATATCACAGTTATTTAATATAAATCAAATAAAATATGAATTATTTATATTTATAGATGTGATTTTCAGTTAATCTGAGCACGCATTTAAGATATAATCTATTACTTCTGAAGATTCCTAAGCGATTATAATCAAGACTGAAGCATCAATAAATGCCAAATTTATATATATATATATATATATATATATATATATATATATATATATATATATATATATATTCAAACTCTGGTGGATCTTATACTTTCGCAGTATATATATATATATATATATATATATATATATATATATATATATATATATATATATATATATATAAGTATTTCACTGAACTATCTATTTAAATTAGTAGCATCATTAATTAGCGATTGCAGCGACAGAAATAATTTTATATATTATACAATATATATTATTCATTAAACAAATCATGAATTATTAATATTTATTAATACTTTGTGGCTACAAAATTTGTCCATAACAAATAAAAATAAGGCAGTAATATTGTTATAACTTTACGAAATATTTGGGTCAACAATACATAGGGGTCATTTACAAGTCGCAAATCGGTACAATCACATATGCAAATTTATGCAAAGCAGTATTTGTATATTTACCCTATACAGCTAAATCCCTCGACGTTTTATCACATTTTATTCACTGCTCTCTTTCTATCTAACATGTTTATCCTTTGTAGAAAAACAGATAAAATACACTCACAGCCTCAAACGTTCGGCCTTTCACTAATTACACATATTCTGTTATTTGTGCTATAGCGGTATATGATTCTTAATATCCCACATTAAATAAGCAAAAAGCGGTCAACCATTTACAACATTCTATGAATGTTCAATTGGCGCTAACATACCCTAGTGAAACTTTGGTTTGCGCTGTTAAGTGACAAGTTTGAGAACAGTTAAATATTTTATATCAAACTAAACAGTTACCTAGTAAGTTACACATTGATGTTTACGAAAGGTCTAATAACGTATGTACACAGAATGAGTCTTACTGAATAAACTTACAAATATAGATTATATTCCTTGATCTATTTTAAATATTGACTAGATAAAATGAATTTATGTAGTAAAATATTTACAGTTATTCTAAAAATAATTGTTTGATGTTTCGGTAAAAAATTAGACACTATATGAAAGAGCAAGAATTGTTACTAAGCCCGCAAACTGCAGTGACGTTATGACTTGTGACTTTTAGATCAAATGTAAATATTTTTTCTTGTATTAAATGATTCTATTACAGTAATAGGATAATTCTATAAGTAACTAGTTAGAACAAAAATTGTTTATCAAAAGTTATATACTTTTACAGTAGCCATAAATTAACTCCAGTTTACTAAATAGTTAATTATTATATGGTTAATATAACTACACTAAATCGGAATAATTACTTAGTCACGACCAAGCATAACTGTAGACAATTCTTGCGGATCTCATGCCATTCCATTTTCATTATTATAATTTCATGATGCCAGAAGTTTTTCTAAAAATACCGGCTGCGTCTCGCTCCTGTAATTCATTCTGTGGCTCTATTCATTTATAATGCAAACAGTTATGAAGCATTCCCGCAGATTTATATTGGTTGCGAAAAGTACCTGATTCTATTACTTAAACGTACATTTTTAACTCATACAGTTTCCTTAAATGTTACAAAAGTATTTGAGAGATGAGAAAATAAAGCTGAATAGCCTAGAATTCCATCTTTAGATATGATTTTACAAGTATCATGGAATAGAGTTTAGGGTTGAACCACAATATCATTTAAAATTGCATGCAGACAAACTAACGGCTTATATGATGTACCAAATGTTATTCGCTGTGTTTACACTGGATTAAGAATAGCAACAATATTTGTCGAAAGTGTTGACCGTCAAAAGAATTCTCCGCATGATGATGCAAAGTGCCTCACGACAGCGCGTGGGCGACTAAATTTCCCTAGACTACGTTTGCTCGCAACTGGGGTGAGTGAGTGGCACAATGAGGCTTGAGACTGGCAGCTTTTTAAAGGAGCGAGGTGGCTGCGACGACCGGAGAGTGAACGTGCCCCACGAGATAGGTAGTATGCGGACACGCGAGTTGTGAACTCGAAGCTTAAGGCCCTGAGGGATATGGGCCACTGTGTGAATGAGTAAGTACCTTCGGGTCACCTTGCTGCTGCTTCTGCTCTTGTTGCTGTCGAGTCAGATGCGATACGAAAGAGTTCATTCTTTCCATGTCCTCCGTGTTCGCGTTCGTTTGCAATTGTACCAGGGTCAGCAAGACCGCACGCTGCGTGATCTCTTCCAGCAAAGAAAAGTTTGCGCATCTCTAATTAATAAGGCTGAAAGTTTTTTAATGACATAAAACAGATTCCATATAAAAATAATAAATCTACGGAATATATAACCTTTTGTATGGTAAAAATAAATAAAGATTCATTAAACATTTAGAAAACAATTGTTGCCATACTAAAAATTATGATGCGGCAACTAATTTTTAGTAAGTGCAACAATATTTTTTCTATTCTTCATAACTGCGACCATAGTTTTGTTACATTTACTAAAAATTTGTTGCCACAGCAGTTTTTTTTTAGTAAAAAATGAGAACCAAGTTTTTAGTTATAGCAAAAAAGAAATCGTTCTAAGCGGATAACTTTTTTAAAAGTTTTGTCTTTCTTATAACAAAGAACAAAAGATTTATAATATTTTATCTTTTGATTTACATAATAACCTTCCAACAATATTTTTAAAATTCTATTTTTAAAACAACACTTAATTATCAAAATTTTCTAGCCAATAGAATATACTTTGAAATAAATGTAACATGTATTGTCAATAGTTCTGTTTTCTCACATATTTTGATAGAACTACATTTTGTGATATACGGATATGGTAGATTTTACTTAAGAAGTATTAGGATGCAAAACTTGTATAGATACTGTTTTATGTAAGCAAATTATTCTAGTGGTTGTGTTCATCGTGGTTTCCTAGGATACATAATTTGTTTGATGAATTCATGACTACAAGAGTAAATTTGTTACCCGTTAATATAAACCCAAGTAGGTAGGTGTTTCTAGAGCATTTGCTTCAACGGTTGGAAGAAATGTTAAGTTAAATGTTAGAGTAATATATGCAGACAAATGAAAATTTATTATAACCATTATTTTTCTTACTAACAACGTTATTTTGTAACTCAGATTGGTATGTATATCACGATTTAAATCAATTATTTTATAACTAAAATTGGCATATGGCAAGCTTTTTATATTCTTCTATAAGTGTAAATATTTTAAACTATACGTATTGTTTTTTCTTAAATTTTTATATTTTATCATATGAATGAAGCATGTGACGTAACTCGCCTATATTTGTATATTTAATGGTCAATAACTACATTAAATTGTTAATTCATTTATGCAGTTTTTTTTATACAGCAACCATAGCAGTCATAAATAGATAACATGATGCACTTAAATAACTTGGAAACCTGAATGCTAAAATTATGTAAACTTTTGATGCAGCATCAAAATTTCATAAGGAATATTTGCAAACTATCAAAATGTCTCCTATGGGAGTATAGAATAGAGAAAAAATCTCCAAGAAGAAAGGAGCAAGTATCAACAACTTGAAAACGGTAATTTAATACATATACCACTGAAAATTTTAATAAGTGTATTGAAAAATAAAGATTTTATGTTTAATATTGAACAGTTAATTAACACGAATAACTCGCCAATAATGCTAAAATTCGCTAATAATAATTAAATTTGGCATCGTTGTTGCTATAATAAAATGAAAAGGGTACAAAATATTGACTCTAAAATTTATAATTGTAGTTATAAAGTTTAATATTAAATAAATATTGAATTTTCGAATTTTTTGTTGAGTAAATATACATACAACTTAATGTTGTACCCTTATAATTACTATAAACCGTATCAATTTGATTATAATTATAAGCAGATATAGTCCATATTAAGAACTCGTTATACGACGCTTACTGACAGAGTATGGAATCGATTTCATGTTAAAAGAGAACCTATTTAGTTACTATAATATACCATACCCTAAACTTCATATAATTCAAATAAAGTATTAAGATTGTTCTATGAAATGTCCCAAAAAGGTTTTCTTTGACATAAATATTATATTATTTTTATTCAAATAGAACTTTTTAGGACTGTTGAAATGTAAGTTCGCTTGACAAGTACGAGACAGCTACACGTGGGCCAAAATAATGCTTATTTTTTCTTAAAAATAGGTAATTTAATATTGCCACAGTTTGAATGAATGTATATTACTATTTATAAATAAACCAAGTATGAGGTCAACGTGCGCATTGTTGGCATTGGACTCGGTCATAAATCAAGTAATATTACATAAATTAAATATACTTTAGTTGGTTATGGTAAATTTGCACTATAATTTTTGAGTAGAAATATTTCAAGAAATTGGTCACAGGTAATTTGGTAAATAAAAGAAAAATGATGTGAAAGCCGCCAATATTCTTAGTAGTTCCACATTCGTTTACACAATCGATCTGAAAAAGCCAGTTACACGCGTTGATGCGTCGATTGTATATAAAGCCTCTGAACACCGATTGCTGGCTTGCCGTGGTGATACTCAAGCAACGCACTCTACACAGAGAACAGAAAGGAAGTCGACGGGGACCTGATCGGTTTTTTCCGCGAATGCACACATTGATTATTTACAGTCATTTGAGACAGTCGGGAAAATGAGCAACTGAAAACGAAATGCGCATTGCACCAGCTGTGCGATCTGTTGGAGCATACAAAACAGTGTTATATACGTATAAGTTAGTCTAGCCTACTATTTAGTACGGTAGCAATGCGAAACAAACCAGAGTATCAATAAGTTTGTGATGTGGGCTGGTGCGCTGTCTTATTCGGCCAAATATATTGTTTGGCCCGTGGTTCGGCTCTCGTAAGCATCTCACGCATCGTGGCCTGTGTGCTAGCTGCCGGCCGAACGGACCCTCCGCTCTTTTTCTAGTAGATTTTGCGTTTGAACTGACATGGCCTATATATATTTCTCTTAGAGGGTTCTTTTGTACATTTATCAACGAACCAACACCGTTAATACTCCTAGTGACATTTACTTCTATAGAAAGTCAAACTTCCAGTATTAATAACCGCTAAAACAATACGACAATATCGCACAACTTTTATTGCATTTTCGCAGGACACACACAACTCACCTTTAACCGATTCTAATATTTAATTTAGTATAGTAGAAAAAATAAAAGCTCCTATTAACACCAATCGCTTAACTAATTGTGAATACAAAAGTTAAACTAAAATATATAATCAAAACATTCTGGGGAAAAATTTAAAGCTTTCAAGAGCCATTTTCTTGTAACTTATACCTAGATTTCATGAAGACATTTTTCAAACAAAAGTTGTGGAAAATATTAATATCATTCAATCCAATTTTATTATGCTGTAAGTGCAGTCGTTTTGGAGATATTGTAGAAATTGCAAAAATATAATTAGAGTAAACATGCACTTGCAGCTTGAATATTCTTTTAAAAAATAGGATGTTTTCTTGTCAGTCATATACAAATATTAAGATTAAAGTTTTATAATTTTACCTTCAACAGTTGTGGCTATAAGCGCACACACACACACACACACACACACACATACAGATGTTATTCCAAAATTAGTCAGACTCCATTCTCTCGAGATTAATTTTTTTCATAATTATAATACTTACTTATTACTTCGTACAAGAAAGTAAAAATCAGAAATTCATTTCAATATCAAACATCGATGTTAACTGTATTATTTAAATAATCAAACTATATAGTACAACTAAACTCAACTTGATTTGATTTGAATAAAGTGTTAGTTACAAGAACTATTATTTAAAATTTTAGACTATTGGGTGTAAAGCTTTGATGGAAGGAAGTCATAAATTAAGGAAAATATTTTGGGAAATTTACATCGTAGGTGAAACATGATTACAGTGGGCTTTCCATCGTCGTACTTACCAGGTGAATAAAATTCAAGATTGCTATCCTTATCGGGAAAATTATTACCTGGCGAACTACACGGAATTAGTTAGAGCAAATTCAAAGACGGCAAGCTTCCTGTCCCCGTCCATTTAAGTACACATTTTAAGTTATTTGTTTTTGGGGCGACGAGATAAAACTTTATGTGCTGATAAGTAACGCGCCAGCTATAATACGCATGAACATTTTACTTTCTTCGTATTTATCCGCTTGTTGAACAATGTTCTTCACCATGCAACCACACAACCACAGCCAGCCACAACTTCTCAACGTTCTCGCCGTGGTTTTATTTTACGGCTCAGATTCCATCTTAAGAATCGCGTTAATTTTCATATCTTTTCATTACTATACTAATTTAAATGAAGGAAAATAGTTAGTTCTGAATTCTAATACATATATTTATTTATTCATATATATATATATATATATATATATATATATATATATATATATATTTATTTATTCATAAGATATTTTATAATTATATAGCGGATATCTGTTCCAGCAAGCTCTTTCGCTCTTTGTTAAAAATTATATTTTAATATATGAAATATATCGCACTGTACTTCAATATTGTTATTTTGGAAGCTTACGCAAAGCATACAGACATGTAAAACAAGTGGAAATTATATTGTTTGTCAACTTTGAGTATATAAAATATAAATATGTATTTAACACGTAAAGTAAAATTCTTTTATATTACCAGAAAAGTTCTCCGAAAATAATTTTTGAGTCTCCCAGATTTTACGACAAAATTTAAAATAAATTGTTAGGTGCGTCCAGTCAAAGAACTAAAGAAGTACAGAAAGAGTTAAATGTTTAATGAAAAGAAAGAATGTAATTTAACTTTTTTACTGTGTGTGCTTGAAGCAAATTACTCGTTGAATCTGTTAGGAAGATGTGACACAATCTTGTTTTCTTTTATTAGAATTAGAAGAAGAAAAACAAGAAGGCTAGGTGAGAACATTTTTCGTCGTAAAAATTTGGTAGGAAGAAAATGCTCTCCCATAAAACGCGACGTATAGTGTAAATGTGTATACTTGTAAATATTAAATATGGATTTACGGCTTGTTCTCGGTTTATAAGTAGAAGCGTCAGGTTGTGTGTCAGTATATCATGTCAGTCGAACAGGGGAAGAGCCATGTGCTGTAAAAACACAATGGCAAATCGACTTTCACACAGAGAAAACACTCTTAAGGCTGAACGAAATAAGATTAAGTGCTTCATTTCAATCATTCTATTATAACATTTACTATATCTACGAAAATATAGACATTTATAAAATTGAATTCCAACATCTGCTGTCGATTCCTTTTTCGAAACGCTTGTAAGTGTATATATTTTTAGTAGTAACATTGGCCAGAGCTAAGAAGTACTAGTATTGTTTTGTTCTGTAACAAGTAATTAGTTTAGTTTAAGAAACCTTAAGAAATGGTGACCGATGACTTTTAATTCAGTGAATAAATCATTATACTTTCTCTCCAAATTGAGGTTTCGCAAGGTTAGATGGTTTGGTATACATATTTTTCCACATTAAAAACATAATAACACTCTAAGGGGAACATGAAACGCGAGCATGTAGCAATAGTCATTCAATTAGATCAAATTCAATTTTATTAAAAGCGGGAAAAGATGAATTCAGTCACATACATATTTTATAATTTACTATGCCATATGAGTTATGTCGATTGCATATACAACATTGCTATCAGGCTATATAAATAAGAATCAATTTTTTTTTTAAATTTTATAATGGGTGATTTTTGTCTGCATGTATTACGCATCGTTGCCATAAATATATATAATTTCGGGATCGACTTTTTTCACGATTACTATACTTACTTATTACTTCGTATAAGAAAGTAAAAAGCAAGCATCGGCTACTTATTTTTAGCACCGTTAATAAAATTGAAATACAGACTGTATATACTGCCAAATAAAAAATAAGTGTTACAACGAATTAGTATCTGGTAATAGCGAGAACTTTTAACTAAGGCTGATAAAGCAATATTAGTTGAGTCGAAGTTTGCTACTGCAGTTAATATATTTTAGCTGGTTTAATAGCATAAAATTTAGTGTTTATTATGTATAGTTTTTTTTCATCTCTTTTAAATACTCATTTGTAACATCAGTGCTGCGGTGCTAGGTCACTCGAAAATTGTATGCAGTAGTTTCGCTTCAGTTTCTGAATACGTAAGTTTCAGCACTAGTTCCTTGCTCTTGGACGTTGAACTAATTGCAAAGAAACGGCAAACGAGCTCCAGTGATAATAATTCCGGGTGTACCGCAAATGTTAAATGGGTCCCTGTTGGACGTCGAATGCTTTGTGCTGCTGTTGCTACCACTGCTACTACCGCAATAGCAAGAGCGAAGAATGCATAGGTGAATTTTGCCACGGTCGTACTCCTGCATTATTTTGCAATAGCACCGGCCATTGCACCTCGAAATAAATATGCACGGAATTGCCTTTATTTGTATCTAACTGCACAAATTTTGCTATGCTATACACTGCGACAAATACCAACGAGCATTCGTAATGAAAATTCAGAAAACAAATAAAATTTTACAATAAAATGTGCATACAAAACAAATATATGACAAATGGTACAGCTTCCCGAAAACTATGGCAAAAACACAATTTTAAATGTTCAGATTTTAATTGTTTTTCGTATTTAAATTTTATAATAATACAATTCATATGCTAAACTAAGATCCATTCTATCATGATCATTTATTACGAAAGATTGAATGCCCACTTTAAAATAAGAATTATTTTGAATATAGATTGTATTAGATCAGATATATATATATATATATATATATATATATATATATATATATATATATATATATACGAGCGCAATTTTTAGATGAGGGAACAAAAGAAGTCGCTTGGGGCTAGATCTGGTGAGTAAGGTGGATGGTCAAGCAGTTCAAACCGTAATTCGTGGATTTTCGCCATGGCAACCGCTGAGGTGAGAGACACGTTTTTGGTCTAACGTGAGCAAACGCGGCACCCAACGCGCGGACAGCTTTCTCATGTCTAAATGTTGATTTAATATGTGACAAGCACGTTCTTTTGCCATGTTCATAACCTCTGCTATCTCTCTCACTTTAATTCGGCGGTCGTCTAGCACCATTTCGTGAACTTTGGCGATGTTTTCGTCGGTAGTTGCAGTTTTTGGACGTCTCAAACGTTCATCGTCTCCCAAGCTCTTACGGCCACGTTTAAATTCAGCTGCCCAAAATTTCTCTGTGGTAAATGATGGTGCAGAGTCCCCATACACAGAATCCAACTCATCTTTGATTTGCGTAGGCGTATTGCCTTTCAAAAACAAATATTTGATGACAGCTCGATACTCGATTTTGTCCATTTTCATAAAAACACTCACATCAACTCCCTCAAACGACTGTTACATAACAACTGCGCGTCCAAAATGGCTGAAACTTTGGTAAGTAACTGTCAACAGATGAACAACGAAATTCCCTAGCTTTTATTTACGAGTGCTGCTATCTTCATGTTGAGGTCGGAAACTTTGCAGACCACCCTCGTATAAATTTATTTATATTTGATTGTTTTATGCGAAATAGTTAATAATTATATTAGTATGACTTAAAATTGAAATATGCGTAACACTCCCGGTCTATTTTCGCGTATAATTTTGGTCATATCTAAATGCAGTGCTGCTCTCTACTGTTTCCAAAATTTAACATGCGCTTACTACTCTATACTTACTAATGGTGCGATTACGAGAATCTGTAAAAACTGTAAAGGGTTTAAAATGTTTTAATTAAATTGCAAACCAAACAATTGTGGTATCTATAAAATATATCGAACATAATGCTTGTTTTTAGCAATTAATTATCCTTAGATATGTATTCATTATGAAACTATAGGTTTCTCATTTTTTTTTATTGATTCTGCTTACGGAGTTGTAGATTTGTTCAGAATTGCCGCATAACTCTATGTATAGCATATAATGAAAAGAAAATAATTGTCGCCATGAGAGATAAACGAACTTTAAAACGAGCTCTAAAAATATTATAAAAGCAGTTATAAAATTTCAAATGACGCATTACTTTGATACATTTTACACGACTTACTTAAACATTAAATTGTATATGTTATTCTATTACATCTTTACCGTTATATTGCTCAGAACGCATTTAGAAAATTACTTAAAATGTATTTCATGCAAACTTAATATTTAAAGTTAAACATATTATATTCCTACATTGTGGTGAAAATAACAAATTGATAATTTAAAAAATATTTTAGGTCCATGGACAATAAGTAGGTATCTTTGTTGATAATGTTAATGATATTTTTGAAAATTTCACAAACGTGTAGTAGAATGTCAGCAAATTCGCTGCAACTAGCAACGGTTGTCAATTATTTTTAACTACTTCTATTTATTAATAAATAACAGACGAACCTTACAAGCATTGCAATAAATGATGAATTTTGTGTACTCGCAGTACGTCTTGTGGAAATAGCTTTCGCTGTTGTGGTGTTTCCAAAGTTTTTACTTTTTTTTCGTCGTATATTTATTATTCCCACATAGAACGTATTCATGTCCCAATGTGTTATAATTAGGCGTCAACTCTTTCAGAAAATTGAACACTCGCCCTTCAAAAACATTAAAACTTCAAAATAAGCGACAATTTAAATAAACTATTCGTAAGACAAAATAGCAGGAAAAACTACTTGCAAATCGACATTTAATGCGCTAATTCTTCAATAATGAAGTAATTAAGCATTGATTGTTGCAGTGGTATCGTCATTGTTGAACTAGACACTTTGTTCGATGGGCAGTGACTTGATCTTGTTGTGAATTTAGTTATAGATGCTGAAAGTGTTAGTAAGTATCTCAGATTGAGAATAAATTACTATGGTAAATTTGATAACTTTTAGATTTTCAACTAAAAACTGCAATACAATAAGTTCTAATTTGTTGTTGAATTTACGCTGTGTTTAGTGTTATATTTGACTGCCATAGTTACGTAAGCCAATACTGTCATTCATTCAATGAGTGAAACAGCTACAACGGAAATTTTATTTGGTAGAATATTTTGATAAATAAATATAAACAAATTCATTGTGGGATGCTGAAATTTACATTTACACATGACCCACGCAGTAACAGATGTTATTCAAGGGAAAATGTGTGTACTTATATGTTTTATAATTTTAATTCTGAACCATTAAGTATTAATTCAACCTGTTTATATATTCGATGATTTTAATTTCGTAATATCTATTCGCCATTTTTGTTCCCGGTTCAAATGGAGTTGAGTGGCATGACCTGCAAATGCATAATACACGTTGGTTATACATTATGCGTTAATTTCCTCTGCGATGACCGTTAACTGATAGTGAAACTATCATATACAGGGCATCCTTTCATCTCGCCAGTTCTATATATGTTTAGTAGTATACGTATATACACAGCTATTATTAAAATAATAATAATAATGTAAAATGGCGTAATAAGCACTCTATTATAATTACGGCATGCCAGATGCTGCCTCTGTGTATGTGTTCTATATACATACCTATAAACATATACACAGACATTAATTATCATGTGTTATAGACTACCTAATACTGATTACCGTGAATTTATGAGGTAATTCTGTAACGTAGGAATGTGTTCATGCCGACGTGTTCCATTGTAAATGCAACGACCTGATAAGTATTTGCACGAATTAAATATATACCTACCTACTTATCGTTCACACGTGTAAACAACGAACCTATTCTCTCCCCATATATTACTTTCACCTTTCTCTGCAATTCATGATACCATATGTTTGATAATAATTAATTAACTCACTTTGAGCTCCATTGAAGCTGACAGTGGTTTGATGTTTGTTTAACTGTATTGTGCCAATCATGCGACATCAATATGCAATATTTGGTAATGCTATAACTTTCGAAGGTCCGAGTTTCGATTATTGAAATATGTCGCATGTTTTCGCATACACATATCTTTGAGAATTTGCAAAATTGTTTAGAAAATCATTGCTTTATTTACAAGAAGATATATTTTAGATATTCAATTGTTTTTATTGGAAACTTTTCAAAGATTTAGTTTTACATAAAAGCTGCTCTTATTGGTGTCATAATCATATCAAATTCAATATTATTTATTTCTTCTCCGCTGTACGAATAAATTAACAAATACACGTGCTACATGTAGTAGTTTTTATATCCTGATTTTGTAAACATTTATATATATATATATATATATATATATATATATATAATGAAAATGTTTTTACGTTTAAGCTGTAGTGACAAATTGCCATTTGCAAATGGCTACAGTAATGGCGCTCCAAATATAAATATAAATTGGTATACATTTATGCAAGTGAAACCATAATAAAAATAGAAAATAGATCATTAGCAAGAACAACAAAACTGTTCGGAATAGCACATGTGGCACGTGAACCACATTCTGGCCAAAGCTCCGCTTAGGATTACCAACAATCAAATTACCGAGCTTTGTTTAGGAAAAGCATATGAACTTATTATACCG
Source organism: Nebria ingens riversi (assembly GCA_018344505.1). NCBI lineage: Eukaryota > Metazoa > Arthropoda > Insecta > Coleoptera > Carabidae > Nebria > Nebria ingens. Next base: position 117,385 of record JADQWA010000749.1, read on the forward strand.
GTTAAAACTAAGTAGCCACCTTCATAATACGTCTCGTGTAAGATACTATAAGTATCGGAAAACCATTGGAACGCAAATAATTATTAAACGTTATTACAATACATCTGTATGGGTAACAGGAAATACCCTTTTATGAACCGTCTGACCTCTTAAAGCCTTCCCGTATTATTGTCTCAGAGGCGAATGGAAAAATAAAATAATCTTTTTTTCAGCTTCCTAATACTGCTGTCCTTTTAAAGGATATTGTCTTTCATTTCCGAACCGTATCCTTTTAGGGATCTAACATGAAGTATTAATAACCTTTCTGCCCTACTAAGAAAATAAATACTAACAAGCCTATTTTAATTTACATAACAAGGTAATCTGTTACTAAATGTATTTTGTAGTATCAAATTAAAATACAGTTTTGGGTAATCTATAGTGCTATCAAGAACTGCAGAAGTTTTATACTGATTAATGTCCATAAAACAGAACACTCAATTCAACTAGAAGAGCATGTGTTTAAATTCTGATAGTGAGAACCGATTTCGTTACTCCTCGCTATAAAACACTTATTTTAACTAAAGTAGTAGTTGAAAATTCGTTGTCATGTACACGGAAATAATAATTTGTAATATTTGAAATGCTTATTACGTAATAAACACATTTTTTCGATGCACATTTCAGCAGTTTTTATCATATTTTTGGTTTTAGCAATATGTGGTACAAGCGATATTTTAAAATGTTTAATATCATTATGAAAATGATTTTACTTCAAAGAATTAAAAATATTACACTCGTTACATGTTTTTAGAGTTGTTGAAGCAGAATTATGTTTATACAGATATTAAAATAACACGACGCATGACAGTCCTAAACACACACTTCGTGAGGTTCTTTCATGTAAAATAAATTAATAATAACACATTTCTTTGACTTACTTTTCATATATTTAATTAGATAGAAATAGCGGGGGCTATGTGGATAATAAATGTATGTATTTTATCACCATTGCTTTGAATACAAAATACTGACTTTAGATAACTGTATGTAAGTACTTAACATAGCATATTAATGTAGCTAGATGGTAACATCGCTATGAATTCTAATTGGCACATAAGTACGTAATTATTCGAAGATTACTATTATTTATAATGTAGTTCGGTAAATACAATTCAAGTTTCTAATACTCTTCAATAATCGTATTAGTACACTAGTTAATGCTTCACGGAATATTCTGCTTCGTCAAAGGATTCCACATGGCCATTACAATATTCATATCTTGATGGATAGATCATATTGATTGATGTAAATTGCTTTGTTGTTCGGTGTGGTCGGAGTATTAACAGATGCATTATACAACTCTACTCCAATCAACTAGTGATGGTCTTATGTACATCATAGAAATCGCATCAATAATAGACGATTTGCTACTTGTAGAGTTACAAATGTCTTAAATGAAACTATTTACTCGATTAACAATGCAGAGTATGATTTAGTGCACAAGATTTAAATATGTTATGGGGAATGTAAGTTGAATTTGAATTTTGTTTATATCAATTCAGATTATATTAACAACGATAATTTGCATCTAAATGTAGTTTATTATCACAAAATATGTTGGCTTTCAAATGTTGCATCACAAATCAATGTCAATTTGGAACGGAAGGCTACGACAGGAGTTTAGTGAATGCTGTGCGTCTTGAAGCTAGTAATAGACTACTCGAATAGAAGGATTGTCACGAAATATGGTTGACGATAATGTTAGCATAGAGTATGCTGATAATGTGCATATAATATATAATACTGTCTATATACTAATATCAAACACTTGCATACTTCTATATTATATTTATCGTAACACTTAATATTATAAAACTATTATTTTAAAATTTATCTTCTAACTTTCATAATCTCAAAAGTATTTTTAATTTCTTGATATCATGGAAAAAGTCGTTCTCGTGATCATAATTTAAAAAAAAACTATTTTTGACCTATTTTTGTGAACGCCCTAAAGCCAATGCTGTCGATGTTATAATCATCAAACATTAAATTTAAAGTTTTTATATGACCCGAATAAAAACTTTATATTTTTGAATTGAATTTTCTACCCTGAAGTGCATGTAACCTTACACCATGTTTGTCGTTTCTGCAATATTTACGAAACAGCAAAAATAGCTGTATTTAAAAAGTTAGATATTCATATTTTGTACTATTTTTGTTTTAAAGTTTCTTCAAATAGAATTCCAGTTACCCATAAGAAAATTGCTACAGTAATTCATAGGTTATGTTGCCATAGTTACATAGGTATGGAAATATAAATTTATTAAAACGTATCAACTATGCATGTCAACATTTTGACAGGAAAATAAAATGGATTTAGCATTATACATTTGACATGAATTGTGCAAAATAGATTGAGAGAAACGTGTTTAAAATGTTAGTGCTATATTTAAAATAATACAGCATTGAAGAATATGCTCTATCATGTATTTAATTTATTTGAAAATTTATTTTTTCTTAAACCGTAATAGTTATTAAAGATATAATTTATTATAGATTCCCGCCTGTAGCGTCTTGTAATGTCATGGGATAGTAGGCTTGACCTATAGGTATAAGCATTAAAAATTTAGTTGGTATAGATAGCTATAATTATTCCTTATTCCTTTCAGTTACTCGTTTAGTTTTTTGTATGTTTTATTAGGTTTGTATTACTATTGTTGTTAAAAATGAGTGATATCGGATGCATAAAAGCACAATCTGATAACATACCGAACGTTGACATGTTTATGGTGTTTGATTTTATCTGTCAACTATTTGAACGTCAAATTTAGTTGTCTACGTTTGCAACAATGACACTATGAAAAAAGTGGAAGGGATAAAAAAAATTAATGAGAAAAATTCTAATTTAGTTAGATAATTTCAATATTGAATAAATATTAAATATAAACATTTTAAAGAATTTTATTATTTATTTATTAACTATAATAGAACAAAATAATGTAACTTTCTCTGCAGAAAAAGATTGCATCGTCTCCATTATATTTCATTGAGTTTTTCAAAATGTATATTTATCAGTTTAGATAATGAGAATACTAAAACATACATTTTGAAAGACTCAACTCAACTTCAGTGCGGCTCATTGCAGATTTGTTCTTGAGTTATAATTTAATGGCAATTGCATAGTAAACTTTTCACACGTAGTTGCATACAACGAAAAATAATGGACTTGATATTGCACGAATAAATTTTCAACTTGGGCACATTCTCTTCCTAGAATAATAAGCTCAAAATAGCACCCATATTCGCATAATAATTAAATATATTCACTCACCGAGGAGCGAAAAGCGTATGTATGTATGCACCACAGAATAAATTAATAACAATTGAGTTGCTCATAAAAAAATAAAACGTACCCCTAGAGCTTTTCGTAGTGAGGAGGTGGTTTAGTTATATCGTTGGCATATAGGTGGCAATAGCCTCGTCTCTGCGCAACGCCAACGCGGCCCAAAGCTCCAGTCACGCCTGAACCGCGCCAAGCTTTACATCGAAACGCGGGCTTTCGTCCTCAACATAAAGTTGAAAATCGGACATTTCACATACACAAAAAAAATACTTTTCCAAAGAATAGTGCTTTGTCTTTCAGGCAAAAAAAAATGCAATTAAATATAATTGTGACAGTGTTTCACACTTAATAAATATCTGTGTTCCTTCTTTTAAAAGAAAAGTTATACCGTAAAGATACAAAGTATTAAATCCCCCAATTAGATTAGTATTTAGAATGTTTATTCATGTATGTTAAGGATAAATATATACATTTTGATTGACGAAAAAGTCAACTGTTCTACGCTAAAATTGAGACATAAATAAATGAGTGTTTGTACAAGTTTTAATTAAGTGATTTTCTTCCTTGTACATTCGGAAACAAAAACTAGAAGAAACGGAAATGTAATTCAGACAATTGGTACAAGATACGAACGCCTGTTAAGATGTCATCTTCCTACCTCTTCTTGTTTACACTCCTATTCTTTTATTCAGGTGAGACTTAATTTCATTCATCCTCAGTCTTTTTATCTACTTCAATAGTTTAATATTCATATATAACTATATTATAAACGTGCTTGTGTTTTTATTTTCATATTAACACCTCATCAAACCTATTATTATTATTATTACAACTATGAGCTTTACAGTACCAAATCTACTAATTTATATTTATATGCAATACACTAGTTAATTTATATATTAAAATACTGCCTTCGAAATTAATTAAATGATTATTAAAAACACAAACAATATAAAATTTGTCAGGACATGTTAAATATTATTTTATAAAACAATAATTAGTAACATTCATTTGATTTTATATTCTAATTTTTGATGCATAAATAATATTATTTTATTACATTTTCGTCATTTCTATATTATGAATTTTAAATGATTTTACAAATTTTATTTGTGGTTTTATCAAAACATAATTATTACTGCTGGTATTAAATATAGAATAAAATTAAATCTATTAGGGAGTTTATTTCATATCAATAATATTGAAATGAACAAAAACTATTTTACTTTCTATATAAAATATTCTTGGAAACCAATTGATTATAATGGCAATTTTCTTCATTTAAACACTACTTTTTAACGGCATGTAGAATAAATAATAAAAATACAAAAACATCTCGTATATAGTTGATTGAAATATATGTATAGTAAATAATTTAAATATATACTTCGTCTTCTGTGAAAGCTGATTTTACAGAAAATATCAATTTGTCTCAACTCATTTCAATTCAAACTCAGTAATGATTTCTTATTTTTCGAAAATAAGTTTAACTGAGCTTCAGTATGATACATTATTTTCCTCTTTAACAAAGACATACTACCTGGCGAAAATACAAGTTGTGTTATTATATATATATATATTATTTCTTTGAAAGGGACGTAGGACGTTGTTTAGATTTGTCAAGTAGGTTTTCAAGCACAGGTATTGCATATGCAATATTTTGTTGTTGGTAATTTCAAGAATCAATATACAGTTGAATATAAGCTTGTTTACGTTTAATTTTAAAAACACGGTATTAATATAAAATTAACAATAACTAGTACCTATAAGTTAACATAAATTTAACTTGTATTGATACATATTTATAATATATCATACTCATTTAGTTTGATGCTATAATATTTAAATTAATTGCTAATATTGTGATATATGTAGAACAATTTCATATAACAAATGTACACAAGTACATATGTACATACATTAAATTGCAATTGTACTATGGTAACCTGTTTTCGCGTTTAGTAATATTTTTACAATATCTTATTAGCTTTCGGTTTAGGTCTGCACTGCATATAATTCATCTCGGAATCAATAGGTGCCAGAACAACTTGTTACAAAACAATTTGTATTGAAAGGTTATACGAAGATATGACATAACATGTATCACAGAGTATCAGTGATCTTGAATTAAATCGAAAATACTTATATAACTCATAAATAAAATAATAATAGGTTTTATACGTTGGCTGAATTACACAATTGTTAAATTTGACAATTGTATCAAATAAATATTTCATGTACGCTAAAGAAATATTAGTTGGAAGATTGCATAGGTGGAATTCAATTTGTTGAATGATCTAAAATTAGCTTACTTTAATATTTTAAACTATTTCTATATAAACTAGTTTAATTAGGAATTTTTTTGGGGCCCCCAATATTTCTTGAAGTATAGTACTTATTGGATTTAAAATGCGATCGGATTCTATAGGACACCTATACAATGGAAATTAGGTAGTTTGACATAATTATTAATAATTTTTTACTATTTAAGCAAAAACAAATGTTGAGTTTAAATTTAACAAAGCAAACATATAATCTAAAAACAAAAAAATATCCGAACAGAAATAGTTAACAACAATCTTATTAAAAATAAATTGAAACGACCACATGTAGAAAAACTTTTGCCATTCCATCGCTGCGCCGGGAAAATTCCTTAGCGACGGCACACATATACCTATACATATGCGTACTATGTAACTACACAGTATAGTACCATTTAGCCAAGTTGTGTCGTCTGTGATATGTGTTACTTTCAGCACGAGCGCCTAAGCATTTTAACACGCTGTTGGACAAATGACTCAAAGTTTTTGTGTCATTTATCAGAAAACCGCCAAACATTTTGCGGTCTCGCGGTTACCCGTTGTACCTGTATTGTCACTCATCCAGCGTGTTTCAGTGGTCAACTATTCTACGTATAGAAACTACGCAAACACATTTGTTTTATGACAGTTGATTTTCGTATACCTAATGATATCTTTGGATCAAGTTTATAGTGTTTGGAATTTAGAGGTGATCGGCAAAAAAATTTGGTGGATTACGAAGAGATTAAGATGCTATAAAAGGGGATATTTAAGTTTTGTTTCATCGTTAAATTCTTTGTTTTTTTCGCTTTTGTAAGTTGAGTCGCAAGGAAGAAGAACTTTGGAATGAGAATGGGGCAAGACGAGTTGTCTATTCCATTGTATTAGGGAAAAAAAATGCTTCGTCGTACAGAAAAGCGTCTAAAGTTTATACTAACTTGCTATTACTAAACTGACAGTGGTGTTACGGTAATGCATACCTACATTTTAACAGTTTTGTTATGGAAATATATACAGTGTTGTTAGGGATATGTATATATTTCTATAGCTGCCGCCAGGTGGTGATAATAGTAGCAGTTTTTACTCAAATTATTTAAAACGTATTATCTTGTCTTGAAATAACCATTTAGCAAACAATAATTTTTTTTGGTAACTTAAACTTTAAGAGTATGTGCTATTCTGAAAGAGTAAATGTAATACACGAAATTATTCATAAAGCATTAATTTATTTTATACAAATATATGTATTACATTATATTTGGCTCGAAAGTACTGATTTGATGTCTTTTAAGTACTGAAAGTAATTCCTTTGAGTTTAGTTTTGTTTCGACGTTCTGTCATTCATTATGTATTCATTAGCTACTTACACATCCGTTCTCATGCATTTCTGTTACTTCTATTCCACGCAACATTAATTATGCATTGCGTTAGTTTTATAGAAAATACTAACACAATAGGGATAGTGGCGCCAACTGTTTACCTTGTTTATACTAACTTTACGAATATAAATACTTTATTTAAATATTCTATTTCGTTACCTCAATAGTTTAACTTTCAGCAATTGTTTTTAAAAGTATGTTGTAATAGCCATTCTGATGAATAAACTGATCTACAAGCACCTACAATTTACATAAACTATTAATTTCTGAAATATTCAGTAGAATTTATTTTCTTTTTATTACTAATATACAGCATTATATAAATTCTGCTTAAAGTGATGTATTAGTTGTGCACCTGGACATTAATGGTATTATTGTCTTGTTGTATAAGCTTAGACTATATTTTACTCAAAATACCTGTTATTATATTTGATCCACGTATAATATTCTAAACCGAAATTGTAACTGATACTATTTTCAAAGCCTTAGAGCTTGAAGCAATATTTCATTCTTGCATAAGCATGTAACTTTACACATGTGTTTCATATTTACCATTGAAACAAAGGCTCTATAATTCCTTTCCATTATCGATCAGTATACTTTATTAGATATTTTTGAAGGGGAAACAGACCAAATATCAATATCTTTGAAGTATGGTATTTTTGAATATAAATAGTTATTGACAATCTATATTTTCATACAAAATAAGTAAATAATACACGAATAATTGAAATATTTCAATAAACACTGGGTTTTATTTAAATATTCACCAGAGTTCTCTTGTGCTTTTACGATAAAGCCCAGCCTAAGCCCTAGTTTTTAAAATTAATTAATATAAACGGTAGTACAATAAATAATTTTTTTTGTGACAATTTTGTTCTAAATTTTGTACTGAATCCAGTTACGTGCTCGAACTCATTGTTAAGAGGTCCGTCTTCTTCAAATAATGCTAGGTGATTATATTTCATGATAAGCTCAGCTTTACTATTACTTTTTTACACTGTTAATGTTTTTTTACCATATATTTTTTTGTAGTACCTGTAACAAATGTATTATTCGGAATTCATTCCATATTGTTTGATACATGCGTTTATGATATTATCAGTTATCTTTTTGTTCCAAAATATACTAATGGTTAACATTTGTGACATCTAGTTATTCTATTTTGTTGAATAAAAAATTATAATCTGTTTGTTTGTTGACCTTTTATTATCGTATTAAAAGGAATGGTGTTTGCCTTTATAGATCTCCATACATTCATATTTAACATCCTATTTGTTAGAATGCTATATATGTAACCAACTTCAGCGATTATTTAAGAGTATCGAAATAAAATATCAACTCATCTCGTATTCATGAATTGTTACAGGACTTCGGGCAATGCTCTGCTCTTGCAGATATTCTTTAGAAATTTGTTTATTTTCCATTTGTTTAGTTTTATTGACACTCGCTTTGATGCGATCATACAATTTTTATCACGTGAATGCTTACATTTTTTTTTATCGAAGGACACAAGAATTTTTGACATTTGATGTTTATATTGGAACAAACATTTACTTTTGGCTTTCGTGTTTCAATAGTACTTCGAAACAAAGAATATAGTAAATTAACATGGCATTTTAAGTATGTGATGCTGTAATTAGTTCCAGTATACTGCACTAAGCACACTTGTGTGCATGGCATCACCTATTGCACTCAGTGCAACCTGCAGCACGGATACTTATCAGTTCAAAATGTTGTATGTTGGAGTTATTAAAGAGTATAATAGTTTGAGAAGGAAATGGATGGCAGACTTTTTTGCAAATAATACAAAACTCAAAAATTATAAATTATATTTTTCACCACTACCGATTTCTGAAAGATTAATGCATTAGAAGAAAAATATTACTTTTTCAAATACATTTTCTTGCGCAAATTTCTATTCATGGAATTAAAATACAGCGTGAATCAATATATAAAATAATACATTTATATTGTTTCCCTTTATATGCTTCCTGATTACCTGTTAAACAGGTAAATTTATACTGACCAAATTAAATAATTTTTTGGACTTTATTACTTAGATACATTTGTATTGTAAAATTCACGTCAGTCATGTAATATTGCTAAATATTGGAAAATCATTTGAATTCCAGCACATGTATTTATCGATTCAATTACCCATCACAGGAATTTTAGTTGGAATTTTATATTAAAATTAATGTATATTTCCTCCAATTTTTTACAGTGCAGTACAAATATTTTATATTATATTTGTATAGTATCGGGACTTTAAGCTTCTAAATCAAACCACTTTTAATTATCAATTTTTAGTTAAGTATGATTAAAAACAATTAATTGCAAAATAATTTGCATAAATAATATGCTTAATATTTATTGGTGCTTCCAGAATTTAATAGGTTTATATTATTACTAAAACAAAACAATAACTTCGTATAGAATTGTGCAAATTAAATAAATACAAGCCCTGATATGTATATGGCGTATGAAGTAGTTGGGTGAGTAATCCGTATACGAATTTGAACTTATGCATTATGTATAATAACGGCTTATGAAATTGCCGTGTTTCGCTTTAGCATAACATTCACACTGTCCATTTTCATTTACGCATTGCGATCCTCTCTAACTTAATAATATTTGATTTCACTAATACTAACTACAATTGATAATTGAAAATTGTTGTTACTGAGCATCACATTCGAATTGAACCATTTTTTTAATGCAATTTTTAATCTGTATGTATGTATTGCGGAATTTTATAAATGTTTTATAACAAATCTGTTTTGAAATATCATAAATGCTATCGAATTAGGTAAATTATTTTACTATTAATCATAGTTGTAATTCTAAAGTATATTACGTATAAATAAATCCTAGTAGTTTCCTTTTAATATACGCAGAGTTTGAAGTCGCATTTCTACCTTGCTAAAGAATACAAAACAAGCTTTCAGATAATTCAAATCAATAATTTAATTGACTTAAAAATTAGCAGTCCTGTTTTAAAACAAAACATTAATATGAGACTCCTTGTAAAGCTTACTATTTTGTAGCTGCAACGCGAGACTGTAAATATGTGTAATTCTCTCATGAAACTACGAATTTTTAATTTATATTTAGACTTTGAAGTAATGGTCTATTACATTTGCATAACTTGCACACTTGGATTACTAAATGAACTTTTTACTATGTACATGTCTTGCTTGAGCCCGTTAATTATATGCTCTTTCATGACACTTCTCCACTAGATTAATAATAAAATAGGTCTAATTTAACTTTATGGCATAAATCTTATACTTGTAAGTTTTAGTTTGTTGCTACATTATTCCAGATAACGTAAAGTTGTTACTTACTATACTTTCAGAACGCGTTAGTGAAGTTTACTATTTAATAATTATAATCATTTTTGAAAGGCCTCTTTAATTTGATGTGAAACAATCTGGGGACTGTCCAAACTAATTTTTAATTTAAACAAAGTATCATGAAATAATTAAATTGTTCCATGACGTATGAAATTATGTAAGGTGATTTGTCCTAAAGGGTTTCCAATTTAATTAGTAAATTTTGGAACAAGTTTTGATTACAAACATTAATTTAAATTAATTAATTGTCAATTATATTAAATATTTCTAATAATTTAGCGTAATGATGTTGTAGAGCTGCGGGGCTACCATTAAATGTTATTGCTGGTCACAACACGTGAAATATTAATTTAAAATAACATTAATCATATATTTGATTATTTTAAATCATGTAAAAGGCCACTCAATTTAGCTCTTTTGAGTTAAAAGTAGTTTAGCATAAAATACCTTAAAAAATAGGAGTTGCAAGATTGGTCCTGTTTCATACATTGACTTACAAGATTCGAATTTGATTTTCAATTTCTAAGTCCAATTGCAGCGATGTATATTTCGTAAGTAACTTAGTTACAGTTTACTAAAAGTAACTATGATATTGACCTTGAGTTGCACAGAAGATCATTAGTTCCCAACGCCACCAATGCTTTCAATTACTTATTTATTTGACTACATTCTTAAAAACTTTTTCTATTATTGTGTTGAGCCACATTCTCTTCTGTACATCTCAGTGAAACCAGATGGATGTACATCTTAATTGATTTATGTAGGTCAATGATTCACATTGCCATATAACCTGAAATGATAGAGATTATCTTAAATTCGCTAGCAAAGTGCGAATCTGTCTTCCTTCTTTTAGAAATTCAAACGGAGCATGTTCGAGAACATAGAAAAAGAGCTAAAGTTTAGATTATGAATATGGGTATATTTTGGTAATACAAAATACAATAATTAATACAAATTTATAAAAAAGACAAACTATTTCAATACATGTCAGTCATTTGTGCTGCCAGTTATTTGTTAGCTATATATTAACAATATGTTTTGAATTATTTTTGTTGCACTAAAAACTAAAATATTATTAAATCAGATGTATATCTGAAAAACTTTTCAATTTTTAGTAGAACATAACTACCATGATATGTCATCATAATTTGTGAGTTGACTGGATTCCGTACAAATTTCCCACATCGTTAATAACACGATTTTCCGCATACATATTGTAAAATATGTAATCTCATAGTAACCCCAAAATATAACACTTTTTTTTTCGTTTGCTGAAGCAAGTGGTTTGGAGTTTCGGGAGTTCATATTGTAAATTCTCGTCGACGAGCTTTAAGATTTTAGGAACGAACGGGTATTGCTGTACGTGCGTGCATACCCGAGGAGGCAGTAAGAGAGATCCAATCTTTATTTAGGGTATATCTTGGCCCCATGTGATATCAAACTCTGGCTATTACTGTTCCTGTAGGTTACGCACCCTGAGAATATTATGTTGAAAAGTCATATTCTAGCGACATATGACCGGGCATGGGATAATATTTACTTTGATGCTAGAGTTGCAGCTCTATGCACATTTACAGTTTTATTAAAATTTCAATAAGATGCAAACGCACTTAATTTCAAGATGCAAATACAAAACTAATTAAATGCGTGCATAGAGCAATTTTTAATTATATGAAGTAGAGATAATTTGCTACAAAAAGCAATATATTATTCTTTACTAAAAGTCTTTATTAAAAATACAATTTCATTTAATAAGTACATATATTGCAAGAATATGGATTTACTTCTTCTGTACTCCAACACTTTGATAGTTACTGAAGAAAAAAACAACAGTCTTCCATCTATTTATTTTTAGTTAAAACAATACCACCAACTCAATTAGATACCATTAGAACGTTCTTTACGAGTTAGAAAAAATAATTTAAGCATTAACAACCGCAAACTCGGTCACAGCGCCAGTTACCGCTCTTTCAGCCCGTTCACCGCAAGTGCTAATTGTTTATCCGGTATTGTCGTTCATCACCGGAGCTCAGCGGGATTACTCCCCATTACTTTGGATAGGTGGAGAACTACGGTGCATACCTTCCCTTGGTAAACAACGCTATATCTACACAGCATATAGAAATTTATGGACGATTTCACACAATTTTATTTTCCGGTTCTTTTATTCGCTGTTGATTTTTGTTTTCGACAAATTCTTTTTATAATTCACAGTGTCACGAATTTATAGTTGTCTTAGTTTTTCAATATTAGTGGTTCAATCGCTAGTCTAACTCAATTTGAATTTTTCTTAATTATTTATCAGCGATATGGGATTACGCAAAAATTATAATTTGGACTTTTTCAAACAATTCCATTACTAATAAAAATAGAGTAAAGTGTATTACCTACATAAATAGTTCTTTAGGTGTTTATTATTATTTTATTAATCACGTGTAGTTTAAAATGGTTCAAAAAAGGATTATTTTTTTATAGATTTAAATGTTTGATTGCGTCCTGGTTATGAAGAAGGTTTCATCAATTTTGTGGTTATTTTTTTTGTTATGTTTCTAGCAGAGTTATAATAAAAAAGGTATATGCTATTGCAGAGTTAAGAAAACTATGCCATATGAAAATGCTTGAATTGGTACTTTATTTGAAGAAATTTATGCGACAAATATGGATTTTTAGTATTTGCTGAATATAAATTCAACTTCATGTAAGATTCAAAGTACCTCTACACAACTTAATAATATAAAATACATCCTTGCAAAATGTCAACGATGGCAAAGAAGTTCACCATTCTGAATATATTTCATTTTTTCGTTTAAATTTTTATAATATAAGCACCAGATTACTTGCTCATATCTGATGAATACAAAAAAGAAAAGTTTAGATGGTACTGCGGATATTGAAGTTTAAGTCAACAATCTTTTTTTTTCGCATTTTTAGAAACTCCATTTGCGTGTCTTAAAACTTTTTTTTTTGTAAAAAAATCAATCGAAGCGTATACGCATACTTCAAATTACTTAAACATAAAATGAGCCTAAAAACCCCACTTCAATTAAAGTTTATATTAGAAAAAAAATTTAATTCCTTATATATATATATATATATATATATATATATATATATATATATATATATATAAGCAATTAAATATTTTTTTCTAATATAAACTTTAATTGAAGTGGGGTTTTTAGGCTCATTTTATGTTTAAGTAATTTGAAGTATGCGTATACGCTTCGATTGATTTATATATATATATATATATATATATATATATATATATATATTCATTCCTATAGCTTCAATTTTAATCATGCATTTAAAAAATGTTATTCATAAAAAAACATGTTTCAATCAAACTTACATTAAAAAATTATTAAAATAAGGGAATGCCCAAGTTTGACTAGTGCTCAATATAACTTTTAAACGGTCTAAAATAATTTTTTTACGGCATTATTTGTTTTGGGTTACTGTCCATTTACAATGATTGTAGCAATTTGATTTCAAACACTCATGCCGTTAGTCTGACCTAAAGAAACGGACTCTCTTCATTGCTGACATTCCCAATATCGGTAATATCTTTTACTGATTATGTGGGTATTAATTAACCCTAAAAAAATGCGGGAAATACATGAAAGATACTAAAAGGTAGTTTTAATCATTTGATATGGTTAACGATGATACATATTTGGCAAATAGATATCAATAATATAATTGACTTACTTATACTCGCTCATCAATTTACACTTATATAATAACTCCATAAATATTATAGCGTTTAAATTAGGAAATATTCTTGAGAATTATTTATTCAGCACCCAACGTTTCGGCATCACAAATACTTTTATCAGTAGTTTGGATAGTTGACAATAAATAAAAAATTACAGATGATCATGAATCGTCAATATTTAAAAAACATCACATCTAAACTACTTAATTTTTATGAAGAACTGTGTCTTATTTTATAGCGTTTAGATGGGATATTTCATAGTAATAGCAATGCGAATTTGTGGTTGGGAATATAGGCCATAGTCTTTTAAATGAAATTTTGTTAATATGTATCTCTACATACGCAAGCAATTTCAAGTTGATAGTGTTACCTAATAATGGTTATTGTAGTGTAAGCTATGTTTGTTTTTATGTTTTATAATTCATAGATACGCCGAGACCCAGTATAGCGTATCATTTTCAAATGTGATAAACATGTTTTGTTACTGTGTTGTGAATTTTTATATTTTTGTTATCGTGTCGAACAATTTACGATTGTTCCTTTTTTGCTAGCTTATTGGATTATAAAACTAAAAATATGTTTCCTTTTATTATGGCTGTAAAGCGGAAATAGCACGTGAATTATTACTGAATATAAAATAAGTTTGGAACTGATAGCTCAACTTGTAGTTGCATCGGTATAGGTACTCGCAATTGCAGCCACTCAATTTCAATACAAAAATTAAAACATGAAACATATTTCCAGTTTTGAATTAAAGTTTTAAAATAAGTTAATTATTATTTTATATATGTGTCAGCCATGATATTCAAACAACATTTACATTATGCGTAAATAATAAAATGCCACGTACTTATTTTCATTCAACAGAGGTATTTTTCAACAAACTATTATTTAGATTGTTGTATTTTGCACATCGATCATATATGAATATATATATATATACTATATATATATATATATATATATATATATATATATATATACGAGTATATATATTATATATTTATATGATCGTTGTGCAAAATACAGCTACCTAAATAATATATATATATTCTTCTGCAATAAGAATTTATTGAAATATAACTACAAACTGCATATCATTTTTGAGAACTCGTATTTGTATATTGCTATAGCAAGGAAAGGAATCAGATATTGTATTTGAATATTAAGTAGACACGTTAGATATAATAAAGTTTTAAAAAACTTGTAGGTCGTTCTTAACAATTACAATTATTGATGTAAATGTGTATTTATATTGTGTAATATTGTGTAGAAATAGCTGTTTTATCTGAAGCTTTCTATCTTTGTTGATGTAGTTTCAATATGAGACTTTCAACTAGATTATAAATACATCAAAATCTAATACCGTCGTTCGTAGGAAATTTTGATGTAAAAAATGTAATTTTGTAGTAGACAGAATAATAAAAAAATTGAAACGTGTTTATAGATTGAATAAAAACGCTGACATCTTGTCAAATATAAAAAAAACTGAAATTATAAATCTTGTATTAGAAATTCTCGGGAAAAATTGAAGTTTTTAAATATTTTTTTTATTTTCTTGGGTAACTTTAACACAAAGAAACACAAATTATATACTTCTTCTGTAAACATTAATCACGTAAAATCTAGTCAAATAGATGCTAATCATATCTTATAATTCATTAGCCCTAGACAGATATATTATTACACTGAAACATCGTCAGCATATAAACAGCCCCTAAATTTATGTTTGAGCAATACATATTGTCAAGTTACCTGCTGTACGTATATGTGTTTTAAGTTACTTAAAAAAGAATAAATCTAGCAAACGCATATGTATGTATATGATACATATCTGATACATTATATTTATAGAGCAAATGTTCTGTGGTTACTGGGTAATAATCAAGGGAAAGATACTTTATATGTATATTTATTCCACGAAATCTAACCAACATGCATATTTGTTTGATAATATATTTTACACTAAATATATCATCAATCTGTAAAAAATTACTTTAATTTAAAATATGAACAGATAGCAGCAACGTAGTTATTTCAGAATATAACCAAGTATTTTACCATAAAGAGAGGCAGTGATAATTCGACTTGGTTTTATTAGATTTTATACATAAAAGATTTAACATTTTATGAAATTAACAGTACGTTACTGGTTACACGGTAACAGTAGTATGCTTTCAGTCTGCAGTTTAATTTCATAACTTTACAGGATAACATCTTAAATTTCTTTATAAATTTATAGAAGTAGTTTTTATTTTCAACCATGCATACTGCATTTTTAGCAGGAGTAAAGTGATCTTGGTTGCATTACAATTATCTAATTATTTGTTGCGACATACACCTAAAACAGAGCACCACTTCCAAAATTAAACGAACGAAAAGTCTTGTACAAGAATTATACGCGAGCCTCGAACTAATTCGGTGTGAATGTAGAGCCAGAGGCCTCACAGAACTGGCTTTCGACTCGGTTCCGACGAGCTTATTACAAGATGAATCCCACCGGTCTTCCCCGGTCAACTTG
This sequence comes from Nebria ingens riversi, assembly GCA_018344505.1. NCBI lineage: Eukaryota > Metazoa > Arthropoda > Insecta > Coleoptera > Carabidae > Nebria > Nebria ingens. The sequence goes on from JADQWA010000749.1 coordinate 133,987, forward strand.
GGGTCGTGTCATGTCACACGCATACACGTCTGCCTTCAATCTCTTATTCACTCCCCACTTCCATTTACTCTTTTACTGGTCTGACTTTTAAACACCATGATACTAATCTTAGACACATACACTCCGTGACGTCACGATCTCAATGTTTTGTGGCGTTGGGACTCGACAGTTAACTCTCTTGAAATAACAGTAATTATTAGACGCTTGTGTCTCTTTCATTCTGTTTAGAATAGGGTTTTGCATGTGGAGATATAACCAAAATAAAGAAATATTTATGTTGCCACAGTGACAGTGGACCAGGAAAACACATTTTGCGTGCGGGAATTAATTATTTAAAATGGTTGATTATTAAATTGTCACTGAGAAGGGTTTAGTACATTTTATGAGCAAATATGTTTTTACTTATATATCCCGTTTTCAATTACAGTTTATAGTTGGTATAAGGATGTTTTTCATATCTACTTAAGAAACACATGTTTCTTATAAGCTTATTATATAGTTAAGTTTATAGTTAGTTAGTTTGTTTGCTTTTTTATTTCAACAAAAGAATTTTATTATTGTAATAGTAACTATAAATACTTTAGAAAATATTATATTAAGTTTACTTGTATGTTTGGCCTGTTTTGATTAGAGTGATGCAATCTAAATTATATTCGATCCTTCCTTATAAATTTATACTAGTGAAAACCCATCAATAATATCAGTTTTTATTGCTTGTTTTATTCCATAATAAATAATGAAAACAACGAATAATAACATCACCAACATATGATTTATCCTTCCGGGAAAATTGAAAAACTAAAAGTGCTTTAATATGTGATGGAAAACTATAATTATGATAAAGTAAAACCAAAACAATAAAAAAACAAATAGCATACGATTGAAATTTTAGATATTACACTTGTTTTTATCATTATTGCGCACAAAAAAACAAAAAGGTATATGACTAATATTTACAAGAAAATACTTGTGTTTAACCCTTATAGGGCACACATCAAAATAATGACGTTAAGAGCACAATGGGTCAGACAGACCCAGCCGACAAATTTTCGAATTGCAGCTGACCTTTTTAATATTTTAACTTCAAAATTTGCATAAATGATGCTTAACTAATATATTTTAAGGGCACATATATTGGATTTGGATTTTTAAACATTTTCATTGTTTAAATAATCAATTTAAAAAAAAACGATAAATCTCCATTTTTTTCTTAAAATTGAATAACTTTTACAATTTTCAATATTTTTCTCTAAAAATTTAACTGAATATACCACAGATATACTTCTTTAAGGTCAAACTAGTGGCAATAGCGAGTCTTACCAAAAAAGGTATTTATTTGAGCACTTAAAAGTGAAGCTTTCATCGAATATTTACAAAATGGACTTACGAGTATTTATTAATGTTTTTGTGTAAAATTAGATGCAATAGTTTTTTATTCAAATCAAAGTTACCTCTGAGTCTGCCAGACCTATTGTGCCCTTTAAAGGTTAAGTATGTATAAGTGAAACCATTACCTATCAAAAACATATCATAACAAACTCATCTCTTACATCCAGTTGCACCATTAATAGTTCAAAGTAAACTTCAAATAATAATTTAAAATATCAAATTGTTTATCTGACTATAACACACGAAACTCGTTATTGTTGAATTTTAAACTATGTTTATTTTTAATTTGCATTGGTGCTCTAGGCTATAAAAATAAAAACGGACGAAATTAAACTCACTGAATTTTGTTTATTATTGTTATGGTATTTGGACAGTTTACGCAAACCATTCAGACATGTAAGGCATATAATGTAAACTGTGCATGCAATTACAACGGAAATCGTTTTATTCGCAATTTAACTATAATAAATGTAAATTGGTCTTTGTTTAAGATAAAAGCAGGTTCCTCTTATATTTTGAGTCATGTTTCATAAAGTAATGCCAAACTGCAATATGATTACTTTATATAAGGAAAATGAACAAAGTTGGAGCAAAAATGAACAGTATAGCTTAGAGTACAAAAGTCGAATAGGGTTCTTTTCATTTGTGTGTATCATCATTTTTATCCAAATGCAAAAGTGTATAATAACTTCTGAATATTAGTACATATATTATGTCTACTTGACCATTCAAGATACTATATTTAAATAAACATATATACAACTTTCTTTGACGAAAATAATATCAATATCAAGGAAAGCGTAACAGTCAAAATCCTAGAAGGAATATACCATCATCTTGTTTTGTAAAAAAAGATCGTATTGCTTCGTATACGCAACAGGAGAATTTTAACCGTGGAGACATTTTTATGCACACGCACAACAAAATGTTTGATGAAATATATCTAAATTGTTAAAATCTGTCCGAATGATTCTTCCCTTTAAATGCAAATCTAAAAGCCAACATGGTGGAACTGTAATCATTTCAAATGGTATCACTCTGATGTTTGCTACGTTTGCGTAAAATATACAAAACAAAACACACAGATATCTGTCACAGCATACTGGATCATACTGATAATATTTTTTTACTTCATTGGGTATCCATATTACTCAACCGTATAATTCGTTTTATTTTTCACTATATTTAGTACCGTTTTCTGTAACATGTTAGCTTCGCAAATGTAATATGAATTTTACGACAGTATATACATTTTAATAGGCCATCTAAATATAATATTGAAGAATAAATTGAAATGATTTAAAAATAGAATCCATTTTTAAAATTAGTGTGTCTGTACTGCTGTCAATATAAAAATCTAAAAATAAATGGTTGACATTTTGATCTCATAAAAGTCTTCTCTTTCTCTTTCTATTCTCTTTTTAACTGAATATCGGCTACGCATTAAATACAGTAAGCGTAGTGTTACCAACTTAATTGGCTGTTTAAATAAACAGCAGCTTTAAGAATATAAATACAAATACAGTTTAAACGTTTAATCTTTGTCCTGTCTCATCTTACTTGTCCTTTCAGCAGGCGTATTACACTTGGTATCCTGGGTGTTATCTAGGTTTTTTCTTTATAATTTACAACTCCATTACCTAATATTCTTTTTAGTTTTTATTTTGGTATTCTCATAGGTGATGTTTTTGGACTTTGTATTTCCATTCTTTAAATATTATATTTGTGTTTTTTCAACACTTTTCCAGTCTTAAGATCTATCTTAAATAATACAATTGGATATTTTTAATCTTATCATGTTCTTACTATACTCAGATTTCCCAACTATGCAACATACTTGCTACTGTACTGTTGGATAGCATTAATCCGACATTGGTATTGTTTTTGAATTGTCATTCTTCAATTTTCCAAATTTATGTCATCGCCATTGTTGCTTCTTTTATTCCATCTTATATTTATATGTTCTTCGTATCCACTGTTTCTTTAGAATATAATACCCAAATATTGTATAGTTTTCCCTGTTTCTATATCTTTTCTTATCTATTTCTCTTCTGATTATCTACCTTCCTAAATATCATTATCTTTGATTTTTCTGTGTTTGCTTCCATCTTTTGTATGTTTAGGTAGTTGCTCTATATTTGGTTAAATACCATTAATTATCTGAAAAGATATATAATACTGTTTTTAAGTACCAACAAATTAAAAACTGCAACTTTAATAATAAGTTTGAATAGCATATTTTAAAAAAGTGTATTATTAAAATAGGTTCGTTTGCTGTCCAACTATTATTAATGTATTATCAATTAAAATAATTAAAAAATAAGTATAATGACTTAAAACTACATCTAGAATACGAAATACATCTGCATATAAATATCATTTCCATTTTAAAAGAGGAAATTTACATAAACCTTGACACAAATTATTCGTTTCTGTAATTAAAATAACAACTTTGTTTCGCCAACAAATTAAGATTTAAATAATTAAATTTATAGCATAAATATAAATTAAAGATTCTCCAACAGCTTTTCAGAAAATACACAAATTATCATAGTTCAAAAATGATATTTTTTATCATATTATAAATGTTATATTATAAATGGAAAATTTCCCAACGCAACCGTGAAAATATATAAAATCAAGAATACCACTAATAGATCAGTCGCGATACCCTTTTATTTATGCCAAGTTGTGCCAAGTTTTGTCAAGTTTGATGCATCTAGATCTATAACCTATTATATTATAGGTCTATGCATATAAAACGTGTCGTGACTTTATGCGACTTGACATTTCAAAACCAATACCATAAACGATCTTAGTGCTCGAATGGAATTATTTTTGTCAGAGTTGAGACGCAAACCACTTTATTTTATATTTCTGTTTTATGAAAGCTTTATGAAAATTCTCATTTATCTATTGTTTTATTTCGTACTACGACAATTTAGTAAATGACCTGAAAACTTAATTTATAAACAATTCAGGCTGTGTGTGTTTTGTTTTTAATTCATATGTAAAATCTCATAGGTGAATTATGTCGTAAATGATTAAGCATTAAAATACATATTTGATATTATGGTTATACATTTATTGTGTAGCAAATATTCTGTTTAATATTTTGTGTCGTATTGCATAGAATGAATAGAAAAATGTAGGATACAATAACAAGAGCAAGAAGCGGTAATTACAGATTCGATGTTAATACGTTTTTAATGTTAGTTTTTATACATACAAAACTTTCTCATATGTTGTCTGATGGATTACAACCAAGTATAATGAAAATACCCAAATGTGTTTATGATCACATTTTTTATTTCGCCCCCGTTACAATCGGCTGTAATTTTCTTGTCATTCGTGTCGATTTCAACTAAGTGAATACGAATATTGTTTTATTTAAGATTTAGGATATTTCAGAATATTTTGGTCATTCGGATTACATTAGAGGAACATATTTTACATAGAATGGAAACTTTCCCAACGATTGATTATAGACTAGCAACATTTGTTAATTTTAAATAATAGACGGACATTGAATGTCTAGCCTATTACATCTAATGAGCTATTCAAAATTGCAATATCTATAAAAGCAAGCGTTATTGCATACGAGTAAACTAAATGGTAATGCTCAGCAATATTTACTGGATTTATTTCTCAAATATAACCTTTATTTTTAAATTACATTTTACGGTTTTGTAAGCAGAATGCATAGGAGAATATCCTATAACGGCGCAAGTAGTTATAATAATAATACAATGCATAATATGATTTAATCTTTTGTAGTCCTGTTTTATAATTATTATTCGCAATAAAATATTGTAAATTGATGTTTTTTTTTTTTTCTCCACAAAAGATAAAAATTAAATTGGCAATATAAGGTAGTAGGTAAATGTGAAAATATCTACTAGAAAGTTTACTTGTTACATAACTAGAGTTTGAATTAATTTTATATAGGAAATAATAAGAAGTGAAACAGCAATTTATCATTTAGTTTGCTAAGAGTCATAATGTATAACATGTTGAAATATTTCCATCGCAAGTCAAATGCTTATAATTAACACTTGACCAAGAAGTTTTTCAAATATAGGTAATAGTCTGATTTTATTTATTTTTTGTACTTTTTGAGTATAAAATCAATAGTTGACGAAACTGTAAGCGTGCAGCTAATTATTAATTACATAGCAATTTTCCAGCTGCAATATGCTCCGTAATTATTTCGTAGGAAAATGTTGATATAGCAAGTACATCAACTACAATATAATCAAAGTTCAGATATTTGTGTTCACTCCTCAGCAAACCTGTTTAATTATGTTGCCATAGTTACATAGGTATCAAAATTAATATTTATTCAATTATATAAATTATGCCTCTCAATAACTTAACAGGAAATATTTCACATCGATTGTATAAAATATATTGACAGAGAAGTGTTTAAAGGATTTTGGAGAACGATTTGAAGAAGGGACTCAAAAATAAGCACAAATAGTAACAGTATAATGCATTTCCAGTGAATTTACCACTTCATTATTGCATACATTGAATAAATAATATAAGAAAGAAAAGTATATTGCAAATATCAATTCAAATTTTTACACCTTACAACCATACTGTCATTGTATTTTCTATTTTTGTAAATACTGCAGGATAATTGGTTTCCTGTTAAATGATAACGGTTTAGTTTTATAACCGGTTTATAATTTTCTACTCATATCGGTGTCAGTTTGCGTTAGTATCAGTACATTTAATTAGTAATACCGAGTTGCTTGTGTCCTTAAAATACATATTTTAATTACATCTTTGTATAAAAATGTTAGAAAAATGTGAAGTGTAAATTATACTCGCCATAACACATAGAAATGTAAATAATCCTATACCTGCTAGTATTATGTGTGAAATTGTTCCAGGTGTCAAACAAATATCTCGAAATTAAAGACTCTTATATAAAAAAGTGTGATATTTTTACGTTTAATAACTCATTTATTCCACACTTACTTGCAGTAAAATTGTATGTGATTATTAAATATACATTTATTTAGTACGTGTCCGACTGAATGTCCTGCAGGTTCTATTCGCAGAACTTTGGTCAACACGCAACAAATTTCACATGAATTTTATGCGGGTTGTTCGTTTCCCCTTCAACACTCGCTCTGACACCAAATGTATATTTAAACCATTTTGCATTATTTTGTGTGTTCGATAACGCAAGTATAAAGAAATATAGTTCTATTTATTTGCTACTATAAAACATATAAAGTATTAGGAAAAATGCATTTTATTTTCAGCACTAGCCAATATTCATGAAAAATAGTGCAAATATTGCAATAACTGCTGGGGGTGAATGTGTGCTTTACATTACGTGAATGTAGAATTTACTACGCAATAAGTTTTACATTTTCTTGTTCTACCCTAATTTTATTACTATAACGTCTAGACGTATCCAATCACGATGCTTTTCAGGTGACGGCTACACACAGCTAAAATAGACGTCTAATGAATAGTTTCGTTTTAAAAAATTACACTGAATTAACTTTTTTCAGTTTTTGTTTAGTTCCGTGATAAAACTTAACGTTCCATTCGAAATATAATATGTAGTGTTGATATGTAATCCTAAATTAATAATAAAGTTAATTTTACTAAATTAAACATGAATTTATCGCGTCAAATTTAACACTAAATACCATATGGTCTTGATATTATGTACATTCACACCCACGTATTAAACAAGTGATAATTTTTTTTCGTGTGTATATACTATATTTTATCATTTTACGAACTCCAATAAATGTTACAGTATTTGATGATATTGTCTTTATTATAATTAGGGAAATGCATAAATCGCGTTTGAAAAATATTTAAAAAAAAGTTTTAAATTACCAAAGCAGCAATGTCCTATTATTAATGGCTAATATGAACGTAGTCCTTTATCCATGCGTTAGTCCTTTAACTACTATAGCTTTTAAGTTATCGTGTAAACGGGTCAACTTATATTTAATTTTTATTGTGTTCTATATAGGTTTATATAGTTTTACCAATACAAAAAGTAGAAATAAATAGAATCAATATCGTGAAACCAATATTATAGCAACGAAACACTATATCCCATATTATTTTCACAGTTTCATTGTATAAATAGCAGCACTAATATATCATATTTCAACCTTATTTTGCCGTAAAATAAAAGAGGAACCCAATTGATGGTTGCTATAAAAACTTACTGGACTATTTATTTCGTGGAATAAATACTGTATGAAGCTGGCTAACGTTGCTTAAACATATGAATGTAAATTGTGTGGCAAACTAAATATTCTAGTACAGCATCTAAATATTTTATACTGCAATATTGAAAACAGACATAAACCGGGCAGTCTAGAATTTGAGATTCGATTGTCAGATAAGTCTGAAACTAATGCTGAATTTCGCGTAATACATTATTTGCATATCAATTATTTGATTGTTTTCGTAGTAAATAGAACTAATAAATAATTTATATTATATTCCCTATATGCACGAAATATTTATCAGTTTGCTTTAGTTCTGAATTAATCTTAAGATATTATTTAAATTTGGTAGTAATTTAGATAATCCGTTTTAATATATATTACAATACAAATCGAAATTAATTGCATGTAGATTGCAATTATTATATATTAAAAGCATTAAATATTTCTAGCTTTTCCTATTAGGCATATAAATTTTGAAATTAATCATCAGATTTTTTTCACATGGAACTTATTTGAAATTTGTTCTTTTTGTGTACGCCAATCAACATGACAAGTATCAATATTCAAACAAATTCACAACGATAAAATTTTCATTATATTACAATGATAATCGAAAAAGTTGATTTATGCTGTGGTTATTTGATTGTCATGTGAATTGGCCATCCACTGACAATGAGCATTTCAACATGCCATATTGTGGTTAGATTGTGTTCGTGTTTGTTCGTGTCATGTCGGCTACTATAGAGATATTCTATCCTCACCCAGGGTGGGCGGTTGTTCGCCCACCTATAGTGCAGTTATTAGCACGTATTGTGTACTACACCCTCAGTGGCTACCCATCAATAATCTTACATTGCTATGTATTAGACACATAAACAAGCTTACATTCCTATATAAATTTGATACCGCTATGTTGCATGATAAATGCGGATAATATAAACCTTCTTCACTCCGAAGCATAACTAATTGATTTTTATTAAAAATTATTTTGTAGATCGGAAGTAAAATTAAGAGCTTATTTAATATTTTCTTAATTTCAAATTTAGCAAAATAAATCAAAATACTAGTAGTCATATTCAATACAAATTAAATACATAGCAATAATGTTCAACAATAATTTGGCATTTCACGTCCCAGAATATTTTATAAAGATATATTTTTATTGTTATACAATATTTGATATTCAGTAAATTGCAATATAACTCACAAATTCATTGTCATATAACATTTATTTGGTGAATCGATATGTACGCTATTCATTATAGTATAAATTGTAATAAGGATTAGGGAAAAAAACAAATATCCAAAACAGTTTAAATTAGGTTTTGCTATACTCAAATATTACATGTAGGGATACACTACAAAAAATATATTTAAATTTAACCCATTAACGTTGGTTAGCTGAATGATAATATTACATATCTCGAAACTATTAATCATTTATTTGAAATACTAATTTAAAAAAAAAACGCAATTGAATCAACCAACTTATAAACGTACTTACAAAAAGATTAATATCGGGCTATAGTGCATTGTTTAAGCTTTTCCTAAAATCGTTATTAAAAGAAAACCAAATTAAGAAATACTGATATAAATTGTTTTTATATTTAAGTTGTATATTTTTAAAAATGGAATTTATTTTCCAACAAATTTCTGTCTATCCATCAAAGTTGCGAAAATGTATTTTTAATTTAAATGAGGTGCTATGGTCATGTTAGAAAAATGTCAAATGTAAGATTGACGAAGAAGATTTACGTGGAAGTAATAAATGGTGTTAGAATAATGGTGTCGGAATAAGTGAATAAAACGGGCTGCGCGAAAGAAAAGTTGTGAGTCGGAATAGAAGAGCGTGTATGAAGATCTTGATGAATCTAAATGAAGCAAACGAAGTTTGTATGGATAGAGTTGAACAGCGAAAGATTATCAAGATGCGAATTGATGTAAAGGATTTTCTGCCACCCCATTTGATGGGAATCTAACTATGCATACCGTATATTTCAATTTTCGTAAATCACAATCGTAAATTACATTTTATTTTCAATTTACTGTAAATTAAAAATTCAAATTTACTTTGTATATCATTATAAAATAGAAATATGTAAATTACTATAAATTGTGGTAATTTACGGAATGATCAATATTTCAACATACAATTTTACATCTCTATTGCATATACAGTAATGTATAACGACGAAGAGAAAACAATGTGATATATATATATATATATATATATATATATATATATATATATATATATATATATATATATGTATATATTTATATATATATATATATATATATATATATAATATATATATATATATATATATATATATATGTATGTATATATATATATATATATATATATATATATGTATATATATATATATATATATATATATATATATATATATATATATATATATATATATATATATATATATATATATATATATATATATATATATATATATATATATATATGGGATACCAACTCTCAGCTGACGCACTATAAACTCTCATTTTAAACTAATTAATTTGAATGTTCATTCCGTTCTATTCCTTTTGCACTATTGAAATTCACTCGTGTATCCAAATAACGAGTTCTAGTACCTATTGGCCGCTTCGTATCGTAATAATACACTCGTTGAATCACTAATGAACAGAATAAGGAAGCATAATAATCATGATATTTAGCAGAGCCGTTTGCATGTTAAAGAGCTGGAAGCTGTAATACAAGTACCACGATGGAACTAGTACAGTACAACAGTACGTGATCATCTGAATCGGATGCATTTATACACGAAGCACCAATATTAACGGGGCGATATTGGTTTCCTAGTGTCTCTTCGTAGGCCACTCCTGACACTGGCCCAACTACGCTTGTGCAACTACCGCCCACCGACGCACCAGGCCATAAACAAGCGCTGGTATTTATTGCTGTAGTTCGACCGTGGTATATTACTCTTCCACGCGGCAAGAGAAAAAAATGGTTTCACTAAAGACTTGGACCACTATGAAAAGTTATGTGCTATACGAAAATGATGTGTGTTTTTTCTGCCGGATATATACTTTTAAGTTTCTCGATCAATGACCATTTGTTATTTTTATTGTTAATATTTTTTTTGTTGGTTTTCATGTCAAAATAAAATATTGAGCAAGACTAACACAAATACAGGCTTCTGACTTCAGGCGTATGGTAAAAGTTCTTGAAGTAGAAAATGTTTTATTATTTATCCAAGATTAGATAAATTGCTATATGTTGAAACAAATCTGAACTCATTTAGCGTTGTATGCCTAAATATTCTACGCATATTTAAATTTTTGAATTTTTTGAGTAATGTAGTTTATTCTGAATATACATACATACATAACTTCATGCTTATTCTTATGTACTGGGATGGCACACAATATATATTCTTACCAAAATAAATTAATTGCTTAACAAATAAATTATGAGGTAAATCATTATTAATTTTATAATGTTCGAAGCACCTTTTTAAAATAATTGTTAAATAAAGAAAAACCGAACCATACACAAAATTTATGTAGGTACTCATACTTTCTTTATTTACAAGATTAAAATCTGCTCGCATATTCGTAGTATGATTTTATATAAATATTTGATTGTATTTACGAAAATAAAAGTTTACTATATCAAGTTCAATCAATTCTATATTTATAGAGGCAAAAGCCAGAGACACAACAGGAAAAAAAAACGCTAATGGAAAAAATAGCGATTGATAAATTGAAACAGTTGCTTTTTGTCGTAAATCCGAAACCTTTTGTGTTCTTAATCTGTGGCCAAGAACATGGTTAGGCTTCTTTGTTTGCTATAAACGGTATTTGATTGGGTATTAAGGATTGAACTCGTCAATTTTCCGTTACTGTTTTAACATTAAACAGTAAATAATCTCAATTGTTTTTTTTATATATATATATATATATATATACAGACAGCAAATTTTAAATAAATCAAATAACAATTTTTATCAATTTCTGATTTGTAGGATATAATAATACACCTAATATAGATAAAGACGAAATGTAATTTTGTATCTGCAACTTATGTTGTTTTGTGTTTTGTAATGCGAATTTAAATCGTACGCCGACAAACATTAATGCCCACTTACACTTATATCGAAGTTTACCTAAAATTTAATTTTATTATTTAAAAATTTACACGCCACAAGAAAGTTATTACCATAACTAAAAATTTGCTTGTTTCATTGTTCACTAATAAAATCTATTGTGGCCACTAATCTTTAATGACTGGAATAATATTTATAGTAAAAATTTATCTAAGCATGTAAGTAATTATAACGTGTAATCGTGTAAATGACTTTTGTACACAAGCCTACATGCAATAATCATTGTTAGTTTTGCATTATGATGCCTATACTGAATATACAAATTGAATGACATACTAAAAAGCATTGTGTGACTCGCCTTTCATTTAAACTGTGATTAGTTGACAGCAATTTGTTTACATGCATGTTGATTATATAGAATGATTAGAATTATATCGATTTTATTGTGATGCGAAATTGTAACAAAGTTAGATATTTAATACAGTAACTGAGGGCAGATATATAAGTGCAAAGGCATAGGAAAATTGAGAAAACCTTTAAATTCAAGTACCTTCAATTTCCATGGTAACAACCACATAATTTCAACTGTTCTTCATTGATATTTTATAAATATTAAAATCATATTTTAGCTTCTTTATGCTTCGATATTTAGGTGGAAAATATATTTGATAACATTATATAGAATTAGCTACCAAATATTCGTGAGTCTTTTTCTTTAATACGAGCAATTTCGCAACCAACAAATTCCGAGATTATGTATCGTTCTGATGTTAACTTCAAAGAGAAACTTTCATTGACTAGATAACTTTTTTGGGGACTTGGTAAGCAACTTTTCCTTTATATTTTCTTTGAAGCCGTAGAAAACTTGTACAAGTTATAAAATGGCGGATTTATGAGCAGGACTGTCAATTATTTAATACTTTCATTTAATATATAAGGTTTTTATATCATTCATATTTATCTTGTAAATTACCTAATTTGATAACAAAATTATTAAAAAATATTTTCATTTTATTTGTCATTATTTTAGACAAATGTTTTATTTTAATCAAATACACATTTTGGCATAATATACAAAAAATAATAATATTTAATACACATATCTTTATGTCATGCCAATTACCTACCTCAAAACTGAGACAACGTAGAGTTATCACTAATACGTCAATTCATATTTGTTGAATTTTACTTATTATAAATAAGTAAGAAGTATAATCATGACCTATTCTTTCTACATATAAAATAGTTAAAAACTATAAGATAGGTAGGAAATGAAAATATTAACGATTAAGTTAGATGGTGTACTCGGAACTTCATCCAGCAGTAATAAGATAGATTCTAAGCTGTTGAGTTTCTTTTTAAAGAATTTATCGTCACTATTACTGGTAATAAAACAACTATTACACTTACTTATTTTCTATATAGTATTTAAGGTTGTTTCGAGGAAATAAATCTAAGAATTGTTTTATAAAGAATATAATCAAATTTTGACCATGATTCAATATTGGATGGAATCTTTGTGGATCTAATTCTAAATCACTTTACTATCCTGAACCAACACAGAGTTTTGGGTTTAATTCGAATTTCCGAGACTTTACTGAACCTATCCAAGCAAACAAAAATCTAATTACAACTACAAAAAGAGTTTAGCGTCGAGACCAATAAAATGGAACTGCGATTTTTGGATGTATAAAACTAATTTAAACTATGAAAATGAATAACATTTTTTCTGCTTTACAAATGAAAATTCATTGTTGATAGGCAATAGTTTCACATTTATATTTTCATGCAATCATTGCTTTTGGTTATACTTTTGTACATTGGATGAAATTTATAAACGAATAAACAGATTGTGCATCAGATATAAAATTTAGTTTGTGGAAATTCTTGTTTTTGTTCTCAGCATGCGACAAAATTATTATTCTATATGAACAGTTTACCAAAACATTAAATGAGAACGTCTTTTTATTCAGGAGGATACAGGGCATGATTAGTTCGGTTTTATTTTTCCAACCGAACATTATGATTCTGGGTATTTAATAACCGTGTAACAGTTTTCCCTTTCTGATTTTAGCAATACCTATTCTCAAGCGAATCGATTCGACGAAGTCTTTATTGTAAATATTTATCTCGTCCAAAAAAAGTTCTCTTTAGATTTTATGTAACTATAAAACTATATTTTAATTATTTATATTTCTATAAAGATATGTTGACATACATATATAAAAGATTTTCATGTATTATATTGATTTTGGAAGCTTTTTATATTTCTTTAACTCGAGAAAGAAAAAGCATTTGTAAACGGATAAATAACACGATCTATAACCACAAGTACTGCTTGGCATATTGCAGTGAATACTGCCACCAACCAAATAAAACTCTTGGCGTGGAGATTATGCCATATATACTTAGTTACTGTTAGATAACGGTATCATCCTGCCTATGTTGTATCTTGGACACATTTGGTCACTTATGGCCACGAACATTGTATGTTTGGATGTGAGAATGGTATATAAACTGCTTATCAAGGTTATATTTTAATCGCCTTTCCCATTAGTTACTGCGCTAGCCGCTAGGTATTTTATATGAAAACAGCAGAATGCTCGAGCTTTTAATCTTTTGTAACACACAAAATTTAGCTACATTTAATTTAAATACATTTAAAAAAAATTTTTAGTTGAACAATCGTCAAACAAAATTTAATGAAGTCTGAATTATGATTTCTAATTAAATTTGCGCCTCACTTAGCCTGGAGTTATTTCTATCAGCTAATTATGTTTGAAATTGTGTACTTTTACCAACAAGTATAATATTTAAATATTTTACAAGTATAGTGAATAAATGTTTCTCTCAAAACTTTGTAGAATTCAGCATATCTGATTTAGCGAAGGCAACATCATAGACTTCGTGGAACATTGGAACAAAATATTTCTTGCGCAAAACAGAGACATCAAGTGACCTAATTTAGTGGCTTATCAAGTTTGATATTGTTTGATGTAACATGAAATAACATTTCTTTTTTTATATATCTAATGATACGCCACTTCTAAAATAACATAATAAAAAATCAATACACCCGTCGGAAATAACCTGCGATTGAACCGCCGATTTCTTTTCTGCTGTAGTTTCTTTGTCTAAATATCTTTCTTTATTTGCTGTGACTGGATCATTCAGAAGAAGAGTTTCTTTAGATTTAATCATCATCTTTAAATGCTGCACTTACAGAAACTTTATCCTATACTCTTTGTAAGAAAACAATTTTCTTTAAAAAATCAAGAACGACATCATTACCATACTATAATAGAAATTCGTAATCGAAATACGAAAGGACGAGAAAAAAGTTATAATTTGAATGTCCGAAACAGATCTAGTCAAACTCACACTTTGTAATTCTCGAGCGAATTAATGTCCGCCAGAATTATATGTCTGTCTTGGATGGTGTCACATCAAGGCAAACGACTAAATTTAGTATAATATCTGGAACTCAGCAAACAGATGTCTATTATTGACACATTTCGCAAAGTGTATCTAGCAATTTCGAATAGTTAATTTGAGTACCCAGCAGTGTTTGTTTGTTGATTTTTCCTGACCACTTAAGTTGAATGCACCGTAATTGAGAGAAATGTTTGTGTGTTAGTGAAAAGTCAACAGTTTTAATGTCTTCTACATTTCACAGAATATTTCACTTAACTTCACTAAGTGCAAAATAATTGTTCTTTATTAATTGACTATTGTACACAGTTTTGGACGTTCATTGGAAAAAGCTTGTAGCATGGATTTCCACAAATGGTTCAACTAAGCATCATCGGTGGCTTTAATAAAATATAGTTATCGAACGTCTTTTTGTCATAATGAACTAAAGGTCTATCAAAATTTTGCAGATTCCGCTTCCATAATTACAAACATGCTAAAAATTGCTTCATAAATTTAAGGTAGACACTCTTTGAACTACAATTGTACAGGTTTTAGTACATCCATCGACAACTATCGATCAAATGTAAAAGTTATACTCTTATATGCTCATGTTTACATTGGTTAACCTTGTATAAATATAAATGTGCATCTGGTTAATATTCTTTAAGTATTACTTAAGTACGTCTTAAACGCTAAATATTATTTTGGTTTAGCAAGAAACATATACTCCATGGAATGAATCGTAGCAGATATAAAATGGCACTGAATATATTTTGATAAAGAAACGTTTTATTAGCTGATTCCATACGGTAGTAATGTAGTAGCTAAAGTAATACTTCACCATAGTATAATATCCACTAAAGTTGTTTGATTTAAACAAATCTGTTATAAATTAGTCATGGCTTAGTGAAAAATTAACATTTATTTTCATAGATCATACGACGTTGGTAATACAATGTGGAGAAATAACTATGGCAATTGGTTATCTTAAGAAGATCAAAATGTCTAATTTTCCGATAAATTTGACATTTTATAACGCTTTCAAATCCCATTGAACTAATCGATTTCCTTTCCTTGAATAAAACGTAGGTCACATCTTATCAGTCATCCGTAAAATTTGAAGTGTTACTTGTTCTCATTGTCTTTTTATATACCACAAATCCTTTCTGTTCATTCCCTTTGACATTCAGAGCAACACCATCGGCGTCTTTTGGTAAATTTTACATTGTTCCGCTATAAACATAACCGTTAGTTATCCAGTACCACCACCAACAGGCGGTACAGTAAACAATTTCCCTGTTTCGATGGCGATACAGTCGACAATCGCTAGAATTATAGCATGAACGATACACGGTGGTCTACTTATGGTTAAAACCATTTGCCCTTTACACATACACTTACACAGCCACATCCAACTAAAGATTAAAATCCTGGAGGGTGCCCGTGGGACAAGTTTCTTCTTCACTCCGTTACACGGCGCCCTTTTCAAGATGTTTCTATATCGCTCGACGTACAAGACCACTCTTAACTATTCGACCATTTTGGACATGCACCGATAGCTTTTTGTTTTACCGACAGCGATTACGAATTGTTTTAACTATCATGCTGCTGGAAAATAGCATTTTTGTTAGCCCCTTTGCTGAAACGACCTTCACACCCTAGATAATAATGGCAGCATAACGGCACGATTTTATTTCTACTGTAGTTTTACGGAAATGCTACATTTGCTTTTACCTCCAGTTTTAATATTTGATTTTAAAGAGAGTTACTTTTTTTGCTTTTATATCTCTAGAACAAATCCGGAATCTTTTTAGTGTATGGCGAAACGAATTTCTACCGTATTCTTAAGTTATTTTCGTAACTAAGTAACAATCTGTTTTGATATTTTAAATTGATAATTATTTATCTATTGTGGCTAGCAACGTATGCATTATTTATTAATATTATGGACGGAAAAACATAAATACCTCACACTCTACGTTCGGTATACTTTACAGCAGAGAAACTACTACCATAATATTTAAATGTATTTTTGCAAAAAAATATGAAGCTGCTTTGACGAGTATTTGCCAACGCTGATAAAATCTTAACACTTGTTTGAGGAATTTAGGCAATTTTTCTGACGGCATTTTATCCTCTTTACTGGAATCGGTATCCTTGATTATATTTGTGCTAAGAGTGAAGAAGTTTCAGATAAAATGAAATTCTAAGTACTCATTTCTTTTTTCACGTCTCCTGGTGTTTCATCTTGTGATCGACGCGTAGATAGGAAAATAAGAAGCGAACATAAAAACACACACATACTAGTTGACTTCTATTGGTGATGCTGGAGTCCCTCGAGTCGGAACAGACAAATTGTCACAAGCGTACATAGCTGTTTGATGCTTGGTGTTGTGCTGTGTGAGTATATGTGTGGTGTGTGTTCTTAAAAACACATGTTCCTTGAGAAACGTGATTCTACAGAATAAATACAAAAGGTTCTGTCGTCCCAAGCCGCCGTTATATAGGCGGTGCGTGCCTCGTTTGCTGACGCGATAAGTGTAAAAGTTATCCTGAACTTTGCTGTGATTAGGGCTGAGGAGAAGTTTCTTGTTACTAGGGACTTAGTGTTTTGCGAAACGTAATGATAACCTCCCTACATTGAACGCACATGTGAAAGAAATAGCTATTTTGTTTCATGTAAATCTTTACTTCAGTATACTATATATGACCGTTCTAACGAATATAAATACGCTTATAGACTATTACTACAATACTAAAACACCTAGAAGCACAGTATGCGAACTCCTGAAAGTGTACAATTAAATCATATTCATTTGAATGTATAGGCTTTGTTTACAATTCGGCGATTAAACGCTATTTGAGTTTTTATGCTGCCAACTAATAATATAATATATCATTGTATTAGCTCAATATATGTTTAAATTTTCATATATATTTAGTTTCAAAACTATGAATATATACTTTAAACTAATGATACAAATTTAGAAAAAATATATTTTATTATTCACAGTTTCTTTATTAAAAGAAGTACGACAGTTTTCATTTTCCAAAATAAATCAGGTAGAAGCTAGTCATGAGAAAAATAGTACAATCATGCAAAATCTATAAAGATTTAAAAGAAAATAACATGAAAAATAATAATTATTCTTTTAAGTTAAGGAGTCACTAAACTGACTTAAATATATATATTATTTTCATTTTAACACCATATCACATAATAGATCGGTGTTGATAAAAAATTGAGTTTTGATTGTGATCATTGCTTCCCATCTGGTTCTCGAGTAACATCGGGTAACATTTCTAATGAATTATATTGTATTTAAGAGCTATCAGGACAAAAACAGACGTTTAATGTGTAAATTTGGTTCATATTACAGCTAATTTCATTTTTATAATTTGTAAATGAAATTCAAAAAATAATTCTTTATAGGAAAATTTTAATTTTCTATTTATTTTTCTCTTTGTTTTAGGTGAGTTTCTACATCCGCATTGTCACATAGTTCTGCAGCGAATGTAAGTTAAGTTGAGTTGAGATAGTTTCAAATAAGAATATTATGTGTAACCCAACAGGTCGTGATTTTTGAATTAAAAAAATTATATATCGTTTTGGAATTAAGACGTATTTAATCATATTTTCACTTGAAAATCCACAACAGGGTCAACAACTTTTAACACGATTACCTATATCTGAAATTATTTCATTCATATAAATTTTGAATTACAATTCGGAAGTCTATTGAAAACATTTGATATTGGTGAGTTAAAAAATAACTCAAACAGCAAAAAAATAATACTATACTTTAACGTAGATATTTTTAACCTCGGCTGTAAATTTTGTAAGTAAAAGCGTCTGCTAAACAAAAATACAGTTTCTGTCCATTATTTAGAGTTTACAAGTGGGGCGTTGAGCGTTTAAAACCTCACATAATCCAAACAAATAGTGCACAAGTGTCTGAAGTAGTGTTTGCCAGTGACAGGACAGTGGGTAGCTATTTAATGTTTTACGTATTTTCTAAAATAGTCAAGTGTGCACGGTAAAAATAAACAAAAAGTTAATGATGTTCGTCTGGTCAGCAGAACACTCACAATTTCAAAATAAACTTTTCATGCTGTTTTCTTTGCAGCTACTAATAAAGTTAAAATCGAGCGAATTCCATGAGCATCCCGATTTAATAACTTTAATATGTTATATTCATTATCGCATCGTTGAAACAGTTTTTGCACCGATAGTCATAATTTGACCCTAAAGCGAGAGATATATATGTCATTTATAGAAGTGCATGCGTCAGCAACATTTGTGAGATCGATTCAAACTCGTAAAAACAGATATAAAATTTTATTTCATTTTCAAATACTTCCTGAAATACCCGTGCATATTTAAATAAGATATCGAATGAATCTCTTTCCATTTCCTTCATCGTACAGCTTTATCTTTGAAATATACAAAGTATTAAGTTCACTTTATAATTAA
The DNA here is from genome assembly GCA_018344505.1 of Nebria ingens riversi. NCBI lineage: Eukaryota > Metazoa > Arthropoda > Insecta > Coleoptera > Carabidae > Nebria > Nebria ingens. The sequence continues at coordinate 153,570 of JADQWA010000749.1, forward strand.
CTAACTTTTCAAAAAAATATGTTTGAAGACATATATATATATAATATATATATATATATATATATATATATATATATATATATATATATATATATATATATATTTATATATATATATTTTATTTGTTTTTGTTTGTTACTAAAACAATCAATGTGTGATTGTAAAAATTGGCATCAAATACTATTGATGAGAATAACATATTTCCAGTCAACTTATAAATATTTGTTACGTGAGTCAAGTCATTATTAAGTGAGTAAATAGGTCACTTGTCTCCCATACTAAAATTCGTCGCTTCTTCTTTTAAGGCACAGAATCAATTTTAACTAAATTGGGCTATACGCAGAGCTTATATATACGAAAGCTATATATTTTTCAGTTTTATATTAACAACAAAGCTATAGGGCTTTAAAATAAGGCACCTAAGTTCTTGTTGTTTTGTTATTCGATTTAATTATAATTTAAATACATTATTTGTTTTTTTCCAAATTGAGACACTTATGATGTTGAAACGTTTACTTGACTAAATAAATACTTCGACTAGAATATTGCTAGTTTTTTTAAATAGATATCCATTCAAGAAAAAACAATGCCATATTACTGATTTGATATTTATTAAGTTCTTATAAAATTGGACTTTAGAAATCTAATATTAATACAATCCAAAATTTTGAATAATTAAGAAACTGAACTTAGCTATAAATTATAATTATGCAGATTACGTTTTCTTAAATATGATTTACATAAGAAGAATTGATTGAGTGTTGTAATATAATTTGACTGATTTGTAGCGCCAAATAAGTGATTGTATCTATCAATCAAATAAATAAATTAATATATTATAAATAACTTAATAGTTACAATCCTTTGAGAGCTACGGACATTTGCTTGTGTTCTATTGTGAAATAAGATTTGCTTTATTATTTTTCTTTTTTGACTTTTGCAGCCTGCATAAATAAACAATATACTGCGGTGAAAATTAGATAAGCATTCTAAGGAATTTCCTACTTTACTTGCGAAGAATAAAGTTGTTGCTTTAATGATGTTTTTAAGATATGGAAAATATGTTGAGTTCCCTTTTAAAATTACCATGATTATATTTACGTGCTAAATATTATACCTAAAAAACACGCTATTTTCGAATTGCTGATAAAATTAACTCTTCATATTTAATCTACAAAATTTAAGCAAACACCATTTAATTGTTGTTATTGTTCAATAAAATTACACTGATTTTGAACATTGCATTAATTTTAATCTTAGGGTGTGATTAGAAATATGATTAGAACAGATTTGCAGAAATGTTCGTTAATCTGAAAATCCTGGTTAGAAGGATGAAAGTAGATTTCAGCCTTACTTGAGTATGTTTGGGTGTGTGTTTAAATTAAGCAGTATCGTTTGAATAAATAGGGTAGAATGGTCAATTTGCTTTGTGGAATTCTCTTATCATGTGAATCCAGAACACGGATTAGCCATAAGTCAACTTTATTAAATTCTAAATCGTTTTACTAAAAATGGATTAATTTATAGGTCAAGTTTACTTTCCCCTCTTTTCATTTTACACTTTGGCCGCTGATATATATATATATATATATATATATATATATATATATATATATATATATATATATACTCGTATTTATATATATATATATATATATATATATATATATATATATATATATATATATATATATATGGTAATTTATATGTATTACTTTGCCTAATTTCGTACAGCCATAAATGGTTTATGCAAAACTCACAAGGAATTTTAAACAGTAAATTTTAAAAATATAATACTGAAAATTATTTTATTGTGGTAGTTACAAGCTTGCATATATAATATAAGTGTGGTAAAATGCCATTCGCATTTTAATGAATTCTCAAATGAAAGAAATTTAGAATACAACAGTTTCGTTTTTTGTTTAGTTCTTTTTTTTTTGGCAGTGCAACGTTTTAGTAAATCCAAATATAAATAGCTTTGTAGCACAGGCACTGAAACAATTGTGAAATAGCGTTCTGTTTTAAAGAAGCTCGGCAGACAGTCTTATAATGCATAATGTAAATGCAAAATTATTTAAATTTAAAGCGGATTAGAGGATGACAGTGTTACGTTGAGCTTCGGCATGTTTTTCTAAAAGTAAAGTCTTCTTAATAAATAAGTTTCCACTAGTACCGATACTATAGTCAATAAATAAAAGAATCTCCTAAAAGTATGTTACGGATATTAAAAATCAAATTTAAATCAAGTGGATTTGGTAGTTTAATATGTGTATCAACTGCCGAACGGAAATTGCTATATTCTATAGACAATTCTTATAAAAGTATAGCACAATGTTAGCACCTTCTCTAGAGCTTACTCCGTTGAAGATAAAGTTATGAAAAAGAGTCTTAAACTAGCTTACTAGAATAAACACAATTAGATTAACAAAAATATGGAATACCAACAAACATATATATTTAAAGCGCATTAATGTATTTCTTATTTTATTGTATTCGTGTACTATGAATGTATGAATAAAGAATTAACTTGTTTGATTTTGAATTTATAAACTTCACTTCGATGCGAAGATTTTAGACATGAAATTAATTCAAATTTTGGTATAAATTACAAATAATACCTTGCACTAAAATAAATATAAGTGGTTTATAAGGATTTATTAAAAAGTGTGTCTAAAATTATGCGCTTCCTTAATTTTATCTTTACGTGTATTATGAGAATCTATGATTAAATCGTTACACCTGATTCAGAAACTATGTGCTATGTATGTTGGTTCTATGGTTAGACCAAATTTACCGTCTTATCACTACAGATACCTAACCGAATTTAACCAAATTTGGCACACGTATAATATGAATGCACAATGCACGCCGCTCGTTCATCACATAGCTAGGAGGAATTTGGTTTCATTTTAGTTACATTTTCAATATAACCAATGATTATAAATCTACCATTAGTTGTGTATGTTTAGTTATTATATATATATATATATAGTTTATATATATATATATATATATATATATATATATATATATATATATATATATATATATATATAAGAGACCTGAAGTTGTCGCACTGGTAGCTAATACTAGTCGTTTTGAATAAAAAAATCTAGTGAAACAAACTAACCTTCTGCGATTATTCAGCTGTAAATATTAAGACAAATATTTAGATAGAAGTTCGATAAATTAAAATTATTGATTTTTTTCAAATAAATAGACGAGAATCTCTCCAAGTTTAAGCCCTGTTGATTTTTTCATTGCAATGGCATTGGTCCTCTAAGACTTTATTGTAAAATATTATGTTAAAATGAAGTGATAAAATATATATTCCACGCCTGTTTTTGTGTTTTGGTTAAGACTAGGATTAGAATATTATCGCACATACGCAGGCTTCCCAGAAGGATAAACTAGATATATTACACATTTGCATAGTCTATTTTTTTTAGAAAATCCCAGCCTACTATAAAAAATACTCTATTTAAATGCAAATTGAATAAATATGATTCATTTTATATAGATGGACTAAGATCTAAGATATTAAATTATATATCTGATACAAGTGAAGAATGTGCATAGATATTTTTAACTTTGATCCACATTATGATTTAATCAGAAGCAAATAAGAAAGAATCATTGTGTTCTTATAACCATGAGTAGATAATTGAAAGCGTATTAGTATTGTTGTGTTATGTGTACAGATGATAAAAAGTTGCGCTACCACTATCATTTTTTTTAGTGATTTATTATTTTACTTCTTCCCATAATATTTCCAATGAATTAAAAAATACTAATTAGCAATTCTACGAATATAATCCTCGTTGGATTTAAATTTCTAGTATTTGTTTGTATATTATTATTTTATATATTTGTACATATACCAAACATTTTTGGTTATAAATGTCAATAAAATCATAGTACGAAACACGTTTTGATAACGGTAAATATCATACTAAATTGTTTACTATAATATGTTTAATAATTATCAACTATATATATATATATATATATATATATATATATATATATATATATATATATATATATTTATATATATATATATATCTATATATATATATATATATATATATATATATATATATATATATTATATATATATATATATCTCTGGAAGAACAATTACTAGTGTTCATTATTTCATACAAACTAAAACAAATACTCGTATTTAGTTGTGTTTATAATAATTATTCGCACGATTTTATGGAAGCTTGTGCATATAAACCATTTGATTATTATTTCATCATGGTATCATAAATTAATCAAGTTCAGTAAGCTGTGTTTATATATTTCAAATTGAAAACATTTGTGTGGACTTGTTTATGACAAATATCAAATAATGATTATGGGATGTATTTACGGATATTTATAAAATAACTATAGTTGTTACCATTCGATCAAACGCGTTATGTAATTGAATTTTCAAATTATTTTTTATTGTTTACTATTTCATTTTGTAATATTTTGCGCAATTGAAAATTTATTTTTGATTCTGAATTATTTTTGCTTAATAATAATTCTATAATTAGACTTATTGATCGATGTCTTGCATTCTAAATATTTTGTATGAGATTATACTATAAAGTATAGACGAATGTTATTTGCGCCAACACTTATGTATTACAATTTTTTATTTTTTCTAATGTAGATATTAGTTAATATCGGCGTCAAACAGTTAGAAAACTGTTTTATCAAATAACATAATTTTCGATGAAATCGCATGCTTGCTCAAAGAGAATACTAGATTTCTAGAATGTTAAATAATTTCATTCAGCTGTTTACTTTAGTGATATTTATTAGTTCATGAGACAATAAAATAATAAACTATTAGTGGCTTACGCTAGTTTTGTATTATATTCTCTATTGATAATATCATCACTGTATTTTTTACTTTCTTTTACGAAGTAATAAGTAAGTATTGTAATCACGAAAAAAAAAAATTCTCGAAATATTTACGGAAATACACCTTTTGACCTTCCCTGAATCGATTCCGACTATTTTTGGAATGACGTCTGTGTGTGTGTGTCTGTGAGTGTGTGTGTCTGTGTGTATGCGCTCTACAGCCTACACCGTTAAAGATAAAATTATGAAACTTTAAATTTGTATATGCCTGGGGCGAAAACCTCCTATTTTTGAAAAGCATATTCAAACCAGAAGTGCATGTTTACTTCAGACTTTTTTTTGCAATTTCTGCAATATCTCTGAAACGGCTATACTTGCAGTAAAAATAGTTAGGATAACATTGAAAGATATTAGTATTCTGCACAACTTTTGTTTGAAACATTTCTTCAAAAAGTGTACCAGTTACGAGAAAATTGCTATTATCCTATTTATATTGCCATAGTTACATAAATATGGAAAATTATATATAATAAATCGCATCTACTATGCATGTCAATTGTTTTAAATATTCCATATTTTGACATTTAACATTTATTGTCAGTGTCACAAATAAGTTTAGTGAAAAACCGTTACAAAGGTTAGTAAATCATTTTAAATATTATATATAAATATTTTCTCTGGTTTAAAGTTAATTTGAAAACTAAAAAATGCCCGGCCATAATAATTTTTAATAATATGTAATGAATAATAATATTTTCTTTATACTACTATAAAATCCAACATTTAAAATCTGAATTACATATCGTATGTTTTCTTTGGAAATCTGACAATAAACTAACTTTACACTTTTATAGGACAATGAATGAAAATATTTTCTTGAAATTTTAACATTTTATATTTTTATTTATATACTATCAAATCTAAATATACTGACTACGTAAAAGAAAGTTAAGGGCCAATACATGGCCGATGTTTTATATTAACAGTTATAAAGTCGTAATTTACATACTTTATAACAAGAATTATCATAAACTCTTTAAGGTAGGCATAACGAACGAGTTTGAATAATATTTAAATTAACTCAAAAGAAGGACGCAAACCTCAACCACGTACATTAAATGATGTCGAAGATTATATTATGTATATCAGAATCTCAGTTCCACGAAAGCTAAGCTTTCCTTCAGCATAAATGAACCTTTCACATGATATGAACTAGATATGGTTAATTTAAGTAGAATATAAGCAGTTGGTCATTGGTTAAAGGTGTCGTGTGTTTTTTCTGCCTGCCTTTAAATTTGTATTCAACTTGCAGTGTGTGCAATGGTATCGAGTTTCCAAAATAGAAAATGTATGAAGCTTTACTTTGAGCTTTTCAAGGTTAAGTTGAAATTATAATTATAATATACGTGGGTGTTGAGATACGTGGTAGGAAGAAAGAGAAAATGAGTGTCGATTTAATCTAAGGCTAGCATGACCGTGTTTCTAAATTGTAATGTTTAAAGTTCAGCAAATGGGCGTAACAACTAAACCTTTGATATAGTGTTCTTAACAACAGTTGCAATTATACTGCCAGAACGCGTACTTTCATGTACCTAAGGCGGGAACCTGGAGCAATACGAAGGTACACGGCGCGGTAGGTACACAATAACTATACAAGGAAATGCCACGCCTTCCTGATATTATTCCATAGACCGCATTCAACCACGGACTCAAATCAATGTTTGTACTTTACCCATAACGATTAAGTGCCAATTATTTAGCATAACATTCCCAACGGTAAGGTTCAGTATCGATGTAAAACATATCTCAATCCTCCATTGTTCATTCCTGTTTATGTCTTTTCGGTCGGCGAAGTACGGTGCTATTTTTAGACCTTCGGGTAGCGTTTATATCACATAATCGATAAACCCAAAAAAATATTTAAACCTTATTTTAAAAGTATGACGAATAAGTGCAAAACTACGTGCAAACGGCATTAAGTGCGTTTGACTTAGAAGTGCAAATATATTTATATGCTCATGTTACGCCCCGTTTCAAATATATTAATGATTTTTTGCTGTATAAATATTGCAAAATAGTTAAAAAGTAGGATTAGTAGTATCATTTCATAGATATATTATTGAGCTTTTGGTATTTTATTTTATCATGATTATATATATTGCGATTAAATACAGTGGTGGTGGCAATAGTCTTCTGCGCACATCAAGGTCGGTGTTCAAGCTATTCCGAGTAGCCTGTATGTACATCACGTCTTACACTTACTTTGTGAAGTAGGCTGCTGCACAAAGTAAGTATAAGATACGATGTACATGTTTGTTTTAATGTGTATATTGCCCTAACACGGATTGAATTACCCATTTTCTATCTTAAATACAGCAACCAAAAGAGGTGCATATACACACTTACATGGTAACTTTGCTGGCTTAATCATTCCGGTTTCTGAATGAAATTTATGTCGTCAGAGTAAAAAACGAAGAGGGAAAAAAAGACGTGCATTGCTTGCTTTGCATAACGTTCGCACAAGTGGGTAAAAATTGTAGAAGCGCTTTTTGCCCTGTGGCTTAACCGCATAAGTGCGCATGCGCGAACTCAAGTGTAATGACTTCATATGCAAAGAGAATGACAGCGATAAAATTGTTTTACGTTGACATTATTGGATTATTGTAGCTCCGCTTGCCGAATCCGAAATCATATTTTTATTTGATTTTAATGGGCTATATCGTTTAGAAGACTAATCATAATACAAGTACCAGATATATATGCATCATCATCGATAAAAATTAAATGAACAAAGTTGAAAGTGCGTATTAAAGTTTATGTTTCAAATTCAGAATTTAATTAATGTTTTATAATTGGATGGATAACGCACATGAAATTTAAAATGGACATTCAAATACCTTTTTCAAACTGGATTTAGTAATGCTTTATAATTTCATTAGTATGTGTTAAAGTATTTCGAATTTAACTACAAAAAAATCTATAAAAACGACTATATTTAAGAATATTTTAAATTTAATTTAGGGTTACAAATGTATAATACCGAAATTAATGTTTCTGGCTTAGTCTATTGTTTGGATCTTATTATAGATGGATTCAGTAACCAATTTGAGTTCAATGTAAATTTCTAGGGCTTCAAACCGGTTTATAGTGGTATCGAAAAAAAAAACAAGTTATTCGATTAAATATACTGATAAAAACCCAAAGTGAAACCTTTTGAGGTAAAACCAAACCTTAATTTAATTGGTAATCACTTAACCTGCAGTAATTACAATAATTCAAAATATACATACATAACTTAATGCCTATTCCCAACATATGGGGTGGCAGAAAACCCTTTATATGTTTGTAAAGTGTAATTATTTGAATTGTTATTCGAAATATACTTTTCTGTTTTATATTTTCAGAAGGCTTTTGTCTAATTATATTTGTATATTCGTGGAATAAAAAGCAATTGTTCATTTTTCACGGAAATACCTTAGTAATATTTACATTTATTTTTATTAAATTATAATCATGTTGAATGTGCAATTCGTATATATACAATCTTTTCTGAATGCCGACTGTAATATTGATAAAGAAGGATAATGCGTAACAAATTCAACCCAAGTGATTCTTGGATCCTATAAAAGTTTCTCAAAGTATAAAAATACATTATTTTAACTTTCTGATGAAATTTATGATTCACCATTTTTTTCATTCCTTTTCATCTTTAATTTTTTACGTATCTGTACAACTTGACACAAAAGCTTTTAGGTTTTACGCGTCTGCGGCTGTAAAAAAAGAGCGGAACTTAACTTTTCTGCTATAAAGATATATATGTTATTTATGATCAGAGACGTACGCAGTTGTGCAGTAAAAAAAAAACTTGACATAAGGTACTGACAGATGTCCATCCGTAAGGGTAATTACAAATTTTTATATACGCTGTGTCATATGTTCATACCAAATTAAGCGCAAAACTTTTTTAAAACTAAAAAATGTAATCTATATTTTCAACACCACAGCACAGTGATGGAAGAGCATTCAAATATGCATTGGTAGCGTTAAAGTAGTTATATCCTATCTTGGAATCAGTAGAATGACATTAGTGCTTTTCGGCATTGTTTATCCGGTTTCCCAGTTGAATGCAGATAATATTTTAATTTCCTTAAGTACCTCGGTACATATTTTTTTTATCAAATGGAGCTTTTAAATAATATAATGGGCACTGCTATTAATTCCATAGTAATGAGCATGCCTATAAATTAAAACTTTGCTGTTAATCCTACTGCAAAGATTAAAATTCGTGTTAATTAGTCACGTTAAAAAGCTTGAATAAAATGAAAAAAAAGTCACAATATAGAATATTGTCATTGATATTGAAAGTAAAAAGAATATATTAAAAGAACATAAAAATAAAATGAAATTACCTACTTTTTAAGTTTAGGTGCCAATATGCACTTTTCCATTTATGATTTAAATTGATTAGATGAATATTTCATAGTGAAAAAAAATCGTTTTATTTTTTAAATATGAATTTGGCCTGAAAATATGGCTGATATAAATATAGAAATGTTTATAAGTGTACATATACTAATTATACATGCAATAGAAATTCAAATCAGAAAGTGTTTACGCTATTTAGAGTTTTCTCGAATTTTTTTTTTTTTAAATAAATCTGATGTATGCAGTTGTGCTAAGCTGGATTACAGAATATTTATATCACAAAGCATAGTAGCGTAGTAGTAATCTATTCACTAATTTACACTAAAATAATTTCCGCAATTGCGTACGTCAAGTTTAAATATTAGTGATTTGTCTCTGAGACCATTTAGAGAACAAAACAATGATTAATACTGGTACCCTAACACCAAAAACTGAACTTTGTATTTATTATGTAGATCTTTGTATAGAAAGGTTTTACATAGCAGGTCAACAAAATATATTAAACATATTTTCTTTACAATCGTTAATATTGCTTGAAAAAGAAAACTGACTTTAAAATATAAAATGGGAAACTTACTAATCCTGGGGTTCATTTTATTTTACTGGTACAGTATATATTCACCTTTTTTTGTTACGTTAAATAAAATAAATAAAACGCAAAAAAATCATACGGTTTATTACTAAACGGATATAGGGTAAAAGCTCTATGTAGGTATTATGTTTGTTTGTTGTATGAATAGAATATACACGAGTGCCAGAATCAAAAACACATCTCTCATGTCCTGGGCTTAATAAACCATATATATATATATAGATATATATATATATATATATATATATATATATATATATATATATATATATATATATATGTATATATATATGTATATATATATATATAAATATATATATATATATATATATATATATATATATATATACATATATATATATATATATATATATATATATATATATATATATATATATATATATATATATATATACTATAATTAACGTTATAGGGAAGCGGCAAATTTTTTTTTATAAAAGACTTGCCACATGCCATTTACCTCTATCTGTATCTATCTACCTATACAAAGCACATACATAATTTACAGTTACACAATTAAATCGTAAAGTCATAAAGTCATAACCCTATCGGTACAAATAAACACACACGCACATTGTGCGTACGCCAAGGATTGACCGAATAGTATATAGTAGTTAGGCGCACAGTTACACAAACTAATATACAATTTCCACTCATGCACGCAAACTGCTACACAAATAAATACAAATAAAAAACTCTGCGAGTGTTCATTAAACATCCGGTCTCACTGGCCACGTCACTGTGATGGATCGGTTGGTTAGCATTAGCAGCGTTTCTACTCCCCTCCCGCCAATCTACGCAATCCCACGACACCGCGCGACCTCACAGGGTTCAGAGACGTGTCAACCCACCTGCTCATCTAATTTCCGTTCGCGTATAATCAGTAGAAAAGTTAATTAGTTAATAGTTTGAAAAATCGCTCGCACGAGCTTGTTGTGGACTCGGGGGTGTAGAAAGAAGAAGAGAGTGAGGTGCGGATTCTGTACCTGAAATTATGAGTAATTTGTTTACTGATTATTGGATATGATAACAACACGGGGTGATTATGATGAAAGGAATCCTGTCGCGTTTATATTAAGTAATTGAATTATTTGCCATATTTAGCACACATATTTTTGTTAAGGGTTGTTTTTTTTAATAATGCCTAGCCTCTATTACATAGACTATGAAGTTTTTTACTAATATAGTCTGTTGCGGCAATTAATTTTTGGTAATTACAATTTATACTTTATTTTCTAAGTGTGTATAAGAAATATTTAGATATAGCAATCTTATGATCAAAACCGATTTTTTTTACATGATATTAAAACATCTGCAGTGTATTGCACTGGACTTACTTATACGTCGTAGATATATTTTGTTTAGATAGGAAGGATAATATTATTATAAAATATAATTATTGCTGTCTTCTCTTAGACCGTATCCTATTATAAAATTCTTTCCAATTCTGTATATTTTGTAGAAACTTGAACCAAATTACAATTTGCAGGAAATAGTTTTGAAGAATTTCACAAAACAACAACAAACCTTAACATATTTTATTCAATTGTGCAAAGCTTTCTTTGTGTGAAAATTCCGCTCAAGAATGTACAACGATTGCTCCAAGAAAAGTATAATAGTTTGAGTAGAACAACTAAATATCTCTCATTACCAGTTGTATTTAATTGGCGCATCTGATTTCATGCTAACAAACACTACCTGTCGTAATTAGCAAACACGGCATTCATATTCAACAAAGTTCCAAAGTAAAACTTGAGAGAGAAAGCCACGCCTAGTAACCTGCCAGACATTATTTGTCGAAATCATGCCTTCGGCACTTGCGTCACTACATCTATAACTAAGTTAATTCTTACTCACCACAATTATCATTTCTAACACGCTACAGTTTGCCAATCTAATTGAAAAATCCGAACACAGTATAAAATTGATTATAAAAGAGGATCCAATACATTTTAATTCAACTTTAGAAATGTTCGTTGAAATATTGTGTGGTTTATTTCTTTAGTCGTATTCAAATTATTTTACAAATTAAATAATGGTATTTGTCAACAACATATGCCATATTTTTTAACAAAACAAATATCTTCCACGTATCCATAATTTCATACTCTCTATATCTACTCATTTATCAAAAATATATTCTAAGTTAAATATTTACGCTTAAAACAATGTTATAGAATTATTTTGTAAATTCTACAACGTTACGTGAATATGAAATCACGATGATATATCTCTGATTGGTTCATTGTTTAAATTTAATGTTTCGAAATTTATTAAAATTGATATCCGTTGAATTTAAAGCAGTTTGAACTACAACGAGATGTTCTAGTCACGTTATAAAGATATCAATCAATGATGTCACGTTGCGTGCTTAATACTTTGCACCATTTTTAAACTAATCGGTAATAAGTTGGCTTTATTTTAATATTAATTTAGAATCTAGAAACATTGATATTGGATCAAATTGGAGTTTCTGATCATTATTAAACTTTATCTACAAAAAAATTTCTTATGTTACACTAGTAAAGTTGTGAAATTTCATTAGTACGTTGTTATATCTACATGACCATCATTTCCCATGAAAAAATGTTGAATCCGCCCATACTTTATTTCTATTTTGTGCTATTATTTCCTCTATTTTCTTTGTAAATAACTTTGTAGTGTATATAGTTCTATATACATCAATAAATAAGATATACATACATTTATTTCAGTTTAGAATTTCATATAAACATATTTTTTGACTGAAATGAATTTAGAGTATTTAGAAAGTCATTGGACCAATTTGGACCGATCGATTAGTAAGATAATTTATATCCTACATTTTATAAAATTGAAAGGAATATTACCTGGTCGTATGAGATGTTTCTCCGTCTTTAGAGTAGCCAGTAACATCCATCGACCTCCGTGTTCCAGCGTCTCTGCCGCTGCCATAGGCCGAATTAACTTTTATCAAATTGATAAATCCGATCCTTTGTGCCTCTTCACCTGAATGTCAAAATTTCGCTTGCAACCCGCGTATCGACGACTCTATAGGCCCACTCAACAAAATTTCTTATGCTTTGTATACAACTACCATCCTCCGGCCAAAACCTAGATGCAAATTTTACTCTCCTGGTGATCAAATCCCAAGTGGTTCGAATTCGATTTCTTCTTTCAACACGAGGAGAATAAGAAGAACGTCAATGGCCACTCTAGTGTTTCTTAATTGGAATTGTTAGCCTTCAATGTTTTGCACGCTATTTAACATTCTTAAAATATCAGTTTAATAATTATCATTTCTCGTGAGGCATTAATTATACTTCAAACGTCGACCTCTTACAAAAACTACATTAATTACAGGCCTTGTATAATTATGACACTTTTTTATTTAAAAAATCCTTCAGATTCAATTCTTTGCTGTTAAGATTAATAGCAATTAGTTTCTGTACTAATGAAAGCTTAACGTTTGTCAAAAAGATAAAATTTTAAAAAGCTGGAAACTCGCTTTAAAACCATGCCCTATTTTCCTGCAATGAACAAAAATTTTTATTCAGATTTTAACTTCTATAAAACAATTGTAATAATTTAAGAAGAAATACGGCGTAGTAAATGTACGAACGTATATGCCATAGAAATGTTTAAAAAAACCTGCAGAAGTCTATTAAAATATCCGTAACTATTTAAGAAAGTATGAAGTTGGCTTTCCTTTGAACTTTCGTTTCACGGGTGTGGATTTTTTGCGAACTGTGTGGACATTTATTTGTAGTCTTTTATATCGCAAACATTTTCATCGTATATAAGAACAAGGAACATGCAAAAAACAATTCTGTCACCGAGTTACGGTTGCTAGTGAGAAATGAGGTCGGCTCGCACATGAAATGCTAGATTACAGCATACAAAACGCCGTGAATTTTTCACAGCTTCAATACTCACCCGCCTATTTTACCAACTAATAATTTATAAAAACCTGGGTATAGTTTTTTATTACACAAGGGGCACGATTGCTCTTCGGACCACGCACTTTAAAAGCTAAACGTCCCAAGCTCATATATACATATGTTTGGTTTTTAAAATGTATATGCCGTGCGTACAGTTGCAGTAGGGCAATAAACGAAGTTTAAGAAATGATACAGTTGAAAATTACCTACATAATTGTGGCATTCTAATAATCAGTTAACATTGCTTATCTAAGTTTGAAGGCGTTCAGTATAATGCTCAACGGGTTCAATTTTTATTTTAAACTAGAATTTAATTGCTTTAATTTTTAAGCTATACCAGATAAAATAACAATCAGAATATTAAACATAACATAAACCATTTGCCTTTGGAAATATAATAAATGCATCAGGAAATGAAGTACTAATTTTAAATTTAAATTAGTCAGGACTAGCAATGTAGGTCTTGTTGTAAGTTAAGTTAATCATTCCTTTGGGTGTAATAAATACGATCGGTTTCTTCAATTACGTAATGGATATTTATTATGTGCTCATTAAATTAGAATTTATGGTGTTATCTGTCTGTCTTGTTAAAAAACTCAACTAAAGATTTAATACCTAAATTGACAAAAAAGAATTATGTTCGCCATTGTAATATTACAAAAATACACAAACATATATACATCCCAGGATAAAATATCACAAAATTTACATTTTCTTGAAATTAGATTTCTGATACACAAAGGAAAACCGTTTTCATTTACTTTGTACTCATGGCCACCGTACGCCACCGCTACCTAACTCTGGAAACAAAAATTAAAAAACCACGCCACGTTTTTCGTATTCGGCTACCCGCACTGTGTTTTTCCCATATACTGCATGATTGCTTCGTTTTTATCCAGTTACGTACGAAATTCTCGCACTGGCATTCCAATCTTTTATTTCACAGAAATATTGTTTTAATTTTTCAACATGCTATCTCCGTTGATCGGTTATGTTATTTTGTTATATTTTTTGAATCGTAAAAGCACGCCAGAGTAAAACATATCTTTTTGTTAAAATACATATCCGTATATATTCAAAATTTCTGTCATGATACCTTAGAATTTAATAATTTTTTGTATGACTAAATATTTGATGGCTTTTTAATTGAAATTAAAAGCATCAATAAAATTGAGAATACTAGAAAGTACTATGTCATATAAATGTATCTGAAAATAAAACTATAGTTTTTAAAAGACTAAAAAATATATAGTTGCAATGTCTTTCTTATAGGTAGAAAGGATATCAGTTTAGATAGGATATTAAAATTCAAATGTAGAAATTCAAGGAAATATAATTATTCAATTTATAATTTTAAAGTTAACGCTGTATCGCTATATAAATATAAACAATTTTTTAATTGTCAAATGTCATTAATGATTCAAGTTGTCAACAAATAATTAATTCGGTGTTTGCTTTTTGTTTTTCACAAATATATACCTTCAGTAACTTTAGAAAAGAATATGAAAATTAATTAGTTTATATACCCGATTTTCTTGGAAAACATTTAAAAATTAATTATAATTCATTTTGTTTTTTATTCTTACTATTTTTAAAATATCAGGGAATAACTGAAGCCACGAAAACGTGCACGTCCAGTTTAATTTTATTTTAAATTTATTTCAAGAGGTATACGAATATAAAATTTAAAATTTATTAATTGAACGGTTTTGAGCTAATGCGTATACAGACAGATAATATTGAGAAAATAGGCAACGTGGATTTAGGGATGCTCAAAATATTTCTGTTAAAATCTAGATTTAGAACATTTTCATGATCACAGTACTTAATTCGTATAAGAAGAAAGTAAAGGATTTTTATCTTCTTTAAGGTTTAAATGTAGTTTAAAATTTGAGTAACACTCTTGAAAATGAAGCAGGATGGTTCATCGGAAGATGGATAATGCCGGATCTTCCGATGAACCATCCTGCTTCATTAATATAGTGGATCACGATCACACTTTAATCTTGAAAATTTACAATCTCAATTTGATCTGAAATTGGCAGAGATGTGACGTGAGAAACTCAAATAAAAATTACAAAAATACACATCCCAGACCTATTTTGCTTTTTACAATTGATTAGATCTAATTTTGTCTTTCTGTCTCCTCTAAATCTATCGAACCGATTGCAATAAAAAACATATTATATAAGTACCTAATTCTTTCCGATTTCGTTTCATATTAGAGCACTCCTATCTTTCGGAGTGATTCTCTTTGTTTTCCAGTAGACTGCAATATATAAAGTTACACAATATAGATCCCTCTAGATTCCAGTAGAAGATTGAAATATGTAACCTCTACAGTGTAGAGTGGCATATCAAACTTTTGCGCAGAAAACTCTCATATGCAAATTTTCATTTTGATCAGATTGCTAAGTGCTATAAAATAGTATGGAGGCGTGTATGAAACAGTGTGATATAACATGCAATATAATGTTGATATTTTTTTTTTTCGTTCATATAAACCTTACGCCATAAATGTGACGCTAGCATGCATGCACGTGCGATCTGAATTTGACGGCATTCGTTAAGTTGATGATCAGTCGTTACTTGGTTCGTACACAACGCGCATCTCATCCTATGATATAAGTTACGATAGTGTCGCATCGATGTTACTTGCGCATGGGAATCCACATTGATGCACATAAGAGTCTGAGAGATATTCTGGTAAATGCAGAATACTTGTCATTGAACTCAAATATATATTCCCAGTAGATCTACGTGCCCTAATACTGAAATTCGTCTAAAGTCGAATATTAAATCATCTAAAATTTAGGTGTACTAAGCAAGCTAACATATTAATGCAAAGGCTTGCGCAGAATAGCTTACGTAAACATTGATGACACATATGATAAGACCACGGTAGCTACATAAATATAATTTAGCTCGTTTATTGGCTGTTTTATTTTTACTGGCGAATTCTTTTTCTCTTTGTGTATATTTTTTCTTATTTTCTTTAGATAATACCAATAGATTTTCTTGCATAAGAATTGCATAGTGTAAAATAGAAAATATAGCAAGTTATGTTGCTATTTATGTTTTACACTAAACAATTCTTGCGTTAGGAAAATTGTTTCGTGTTAACAGATTATAGTTGTGTGGTAAAACGTATTTTTATGCTATGATCCAATATGTATTTCGTGTTTTACGTTTTCGTGTTAAATATTTTGCATTATACGCTTTTTCGTAGACACATCTTGTTGCTACATGTTAAGAAATAAACTTGTTAAAAAACTGTATGAAACTTTCATATTGTATAGGAACTACAGCGAAACAAAGAAGAATAGTTTCTAATCTTTTGGGAAGGTAATATGGACTTTCGAAGTTCCATTCGCCGGCGATTTTGATATATGCTACGTTAACTTACAGGAGACATCCTTTGGGATTTCGATGCCATGGCAGTTGTTTATTCGGGATAGGTAGACACATATACATCGAGACGACATTAGCATTGTTTACATGTGGAAGTAGTTTGCAACGCTTGAGCTAGCATCGTTACAGAAGAACCAAGAAACCTTGACGGAATACAGAGTTCCTTTCTAAACCCTTCAAGATTATCTTAAAAGCCCTTTTGTGCCGGAATGGCGAATTGATATTGCACTGCAGTTTGTAAAGAAAACGTGTCCAATACTCATCCTTTTATTCATCTGTTACCAGTGTATATAATTTAAAGAAATGGCAAATAGCGTCAAGTTACTAAGTATATAATGGATGGATCAATACTGTATACTTAATTTTAATAGATACTTTTTGCATTCAAAAAAGGTCCTGTATTTTTGTAACAACAGAAAACATTACATAGTTCAAATGTTTGTAGTCTATACTGAATGAACTCAAACTAATTTTATAATATGGGCAGTGAAGCTTTGTATTTGGAACCATTTTCAAAGCAACATACATCCAAAAGTTTTGTAATTTAAATTTGTGTTGTACAATTCCGTGTCATGTCTGATGAATCAGAATAAAATATTTGTTACTCCAGTCGTATACGCAACGATAATATTGGGTTAATATAAATTTGAACATGTGAAGAAAGATAATAAATCACAGGTATTAGTTGATACTGTATATAGAGGTGGTATTTGTATGTGATTAGATTGCCCATGTCCAAAATAGATCTCTCTAAGATGGAGTAGGTAGATACTTCTCAAAGAGACTTTATAAATTACATTAACGTTGTCGATTGAAAGACATTACGTTGTTACGAGCGTTTGGAATTG